>CAJHNH020000157.1:177500-220000 GCA_905116865.2 Candidula unifasciata
TATTGTATTTGTCTCTCTTGCTGTCAGTCTAGAGCACCGTACAACAGATGCCATTACTAACTGCGTTTGTTATAAATATGTTTAAACGACAGAGTTTACCCTATGTTGTGTTATTTCTCGTAGAAAGGTCGCTTGCAAAACGAGAAAGTCGCACAAAACACAAAACTCCATGGCTCTGGAGATGACCCACAGTAATCTATACAACATCTCCACTTACAAATGAAAGAAGGAAGACTGAAAGACTGAAATTGACTCCACTATCCCAGAGCGCAAATCCAACAACCTAATCCCTGCGCCACGACACGTCAGGTTTAAACTATTGAGGCTGTACACCTTAAGGTCCTTTGGAAAGGATAGAAGATGTTGGAGGCAGCGAATCCACATTACTCGCCAGAATGGCAGACTTGGGAATTAAGGTCGGCATAGCAAAAAAAACGAGACGCACACCAGACACGCCAGAAGACTTGTTAATCAGCATAGAACTGGTACTATTAGCCATCGGACATTGTGGCTCATACTGAGGGGAGGATCTGAGCACCCATGGACATGTCCGGAGTGCAATGATGATAATCCAACTAATTAACAAACTTATTAACTAACTAACCTTAAGGTCCTCTGCTCCTAGAATATAGACGTGTGTCTGATCTTATTTTATGTAAAATGAAATACTTTCTTTAATGTCTCCATAAATGTCAAAGGGGATCATCTGAAATATCTATAGACAGCTTTCCAAGTGGACATGCTGTTTGCCTCTTTCTCTGAAAGTCGTGGGTTCCTTTTAGACAACCTCGTTCGGTTCACGGAAGCAATCTTTAGTGGAGCCCTGGGAATCGTCGTCGGAGCTACCATGTTTGTTCTATGTGTTGCTCTCTCAGCAAGCGGCCAGCAGTTCTGCGGTGAGGGACATATGGGATAAAACCCGGTGCAGTAAAGACGATCCTCTCAGTTTTATTTGTAACCTAAACCATCGTTTGTGGATTATATGCTCTCCCCGTGTGGGTTCCGGGGTCCCAACGTTTGTGGATTATATGTTCTCCCCGTGTGGGTTCCGGAGTCCCATTGGGAAAAAACAAGAATCGACCTACTGCCTACCCACAAGCATGTTGTAAGAGTCGACTAACTAGGAGCTTCTTTCGAAGTAGGATAGCATCTGCCTGAGAGGTAATGAACCAGCAGTCTGTATACGCATGAGTCAGATATGTAAAACGGATGCACACGCAACACTCAGGTTCTGGAACACGACTGGAATCCAGATTGGATGAACAACCAAAACTTTCCGCCAGAGTTTACAGCTGGTGAACGCAAAGAAGAAGAAGAAGGATTGAATGTACAACAGCGGTTATTATGCTTGCTAGTCAAATATTCAAAACCCCATCTACTCATGGAGGCCATATATTGTGTAAGCACACATGAAACACCAGTGTAGCCATCCAGAAGTATATCATGGGAATTGGTCTCCAAAGCAAATACAACAAGCACAACTATTTCATTATAACCCATTGAGTCTAGAAAACAGATCATTAGTCTATAAGAATTAATAAGCGCCGAGCGTCAAATACTGTTACTGCTGCTACTATTGCAACTACTACTGTTGCAGCTATTGCTACTGCTACTAATACTACTAATTCTGCTGCTGTTACTTCTACTTCTACTACTACTACTACTACCACTACCACCACCACCACTTCTACTACTGCTACGACTACTACTACTACTACTACGACTTCTTCTGCTACTTCTTTTTCTTCTTCTACTACTACTGCTACTAATGCTACTACTACTACTACTACTACTACTACTACTACTATCAATACTACTGCTAATACTACTACGATGACGACGACGACACGACTTTATTTACTACTTCTTTTTCTTCTTTTACTACTACTGCTACTATTACTACTACTAATACTACTACTACTACTTCTACTACTACTATTCTAAGGTGCCCTTTTCGCAACTCGGTATTTACCTATAGTTTCGTCAGAGTTACAGGTCCCAAGATAGGTCTGTAGCGAATTGTTTCATCTAACAACCTGCCTGGACACTGTCTGCCCACCAGACATGACAATACAGCTTGTACACACTGCTAGAAGGAACCCATCCACAATAAAGCAATGTCTTCCTGTGTGTACAAGATGTCACCACGGAAGGAATGCCGTGAGCAAACTGTCACACTACAACCAAGTGAGAGGAAACCAAATCAGCCAGGGATAACAAAAGGGAAGCCCTTCAGCAACTAATTGGATTTGTCCTCAGAGTTACAGATTCCAATCACTGAACGACAATTGGTGGAGGAATGAAATCACCGATGATCTCATCCCGCGCGATGCTGCAGTAAAAACAGTTTACAAACAACCTTACGGGTGTCCAAGAAGGTATCCCGTCATGACGTGGCTGGGAATAAATCTGGCTATAGTGCATTTCAAAAGTCGTGCTCACACATCTTTTTTAAACGTCTTGAAAACTCATGTGCCGATCAGCATGAATGTTTGCCATGTGTAATTAGATTTTCGATGTCATTGTGATTGTATAATTTACAGTTGCACGGATGCAGATTTTGTTTTTTTTTTTAAACGGCGAATTCACTTCATCTTAGTTTGACTTCTAATTTATGTACCATTAAAGATACACACCCCAACAAAAACAAAAAAAATACAGTAGATGGTGTACGCGTTGAGATTGCTTAGGAACCACTTCACATGTGCAGTCAAGAGTGGTTGTTATTTTGATAGCCTATCGCGCATACAATAAAAAATCCACAACTCACCGGAGGCTTATGCTAGGTTGACCACCTGAGATCGAAAGTTTCTCAGTCAACTAGAAGTATGCTGCTTGTTTACTTTGACACGGTGTCTATTTCTCAAATACGCAAAAAAGGCAAACCGAAAACTAGACGTTTGTTTAAATTTAAAATAAAAACATTCTTACAAGCACCTGCTAAATTTCAACAACTTACACCGGACGGTTTCTGAGGCTGCGTGGTCTCGAGGCATGGTGTCCGCCTTGAGTGCCAGAGGTTCCGGGTTCAATCCACTGAAAGGGCTGGGATTTTTTAACGTGGACTTGGAAGTAATTCCCCTGGGTCTCTGGTTAGTGAGATCGGACGCCCGTGTGCATTGTTGCGCACGTAAAAAATCCCTTAGCAGTTGTATATCGAAAAGACTAGCCTAACGGTGCTATCCGGGCAAAGTTTGGAGTTAAAAATCTACCCAAACTATATCAGGATCCTCTCCAATGCTACAGAGCCTGCGCACTGTGCTGAGCATCTTCGCACTCAGACTTGAGTTGGAAGAAGAAAGGAGCACCTATAGGTTACCACTCATGTGCCATGATTCGTTGTTCAAACCTCAATCTCTGTTACCAAGTAAGAGATTTGCAAAGTTGGTCACGACTTATGAATCGGACTATAACTGACTGTGACAGACCTAACGGTGTTTCATAGCCGAGAAGTCCATGTGAGCTCATTCTGTTTAGTGAACGCCTGGTTAACTCCTCTTCTGCTTTATTTAACCCTTTTGCTTGTTATTATTTTGTCTCCATCGTAAAATGTAAAAGTAAAGGACCAATTTTCTGCGTCCCACGACATGATGGGCACAGTGGGCTAGATTGTCCCAATCGTCTACAAACTATTTTAATATAGTCATTTCAGAGTCAGTACATGTTTTAAGTGAGGGTGGGTGTTGTGTTTTGTTGTTTTGCTGATGAAGGCTAATCGCCGCAACGTCCTCTGTTCATTGCAACTGGTTTTGTAAAACTAACATATACTTTATGGTTTTCTTACCCTTTTTTATTTTCTTCTCTTCCCTGTAGATTCCATTTTCAGATTCCTGTCGCCGGCGAAGGAAGTGACCAGTGGGAAGTCTGAGATTGAGGTCTGGTGGGGGTTTGGGCAGGCGAGCCGATCAAGGTAACAAGTAAATCAGCGTCATCATCGAGTGCCTTGCCGATTGGCTTGGGTGATCATGCCTCTCCACAATCTGCAATCTTCAACATCATGTATCGGTGCGTGTGCTGACACCCCTCCATGTCAGGATACAAACCTGTCAAGAATCTTCTCACGATGTCTTTCTCTGTCTCTTTTTCCGCAGATCTTTCCAGGGGTCACATCATTTTCCAGTGTCCTTCTCACAACATGAACTGAACTGAACTGAATTTCTACCCCACCAGGAAATCACACAAGAGATAAACACCCGATGACACAAAGTGCCACCATGTGGATGAGGATCGCCGTGGAGAGGTCCCAGAAACCGCGTTCAGACATTTGGCCATATATATGGCCTGCCTATATTGCGGCCCCTGGCGAAAGCCAGAGTAGGGCTTCAAATGACAAAAAATTTCGTCCTAAAAAGGACGAAATTAGATATTACTCACAACATGACCAAAATATGAAGGCCCGTCTCCTCTCCAGACAGATAACAACGGTACACTGATTGGAGAAATTATATGAAGACAGACAAGAATGTGTGGATGTATTATGAGACGTAATACATTCAAAATCTTGGTGACAAAATTTGTGATTCGGTTTCCGTGTGATTTGGTCAACCATAACCGCATTACAGTAACTGAACAAGTTAGGTGATGTGTTTCTGTGTTTCATGCTCTCGTTTTTGCTTCTCTCCCTTCCCCCCCCCCCCCCCCCCCAATTTTTTAAAAACTCTCTCTCTCTCTCTCTCTCTCTCTCTCTCTCTCTCTCTCTCTCTCTCTCTCTCTCTCTCTCTTTCTCGTATTATCTGTTCCCTAGTGCGTGTTTTTCCCCCTCATAATATACTTATATTCCTGTATGAGCACAACATGTTTAATAGATTTCCCCAACAACAACGACTCAACTGCCGTGTGAGAGATAGGTGTTTGGAAATCATGAGTGTAAAGACGGGACTGGGTTCATAATTTTGACCCTTAAAAAAAATATTCGCCTATTTATTCGAACAGTTGCCTATACGTTGCACAAAGGAGCAGCGCCAGCAGAATAGCTAGACAGGCCCGAAGCCTTGGGTTTGAATCCACATGAGGCGGATTTTATTTAAAATATTTTGGCTCTCAGGTCGACCAGAAATGTCCACTGAAGTAAAGGCGGCTATCATGAGTTTGACTATAATTTACTTAATTACTTTTACTTCGTTACCTAATTACATTTGCTAATAATTACTTTTAAATTCAACTGAAATGCAAATAGTTTCTTCTAATTGATTGCCAGGAATATTTCGCGGTATCTCATCAGGTGCGTTACTACAGAGTTGCAACAACATAAAATAAAGCATAAAACTGAATAAATTCATCTGAAATGCGAATAGTTTCTTCCAATTTATTGTCAGGCCTATTTCGTTGTATCTCATCAATTACTTTTAACTTAGTTACATATGTAATTACTTATACTTACTTACTTAACTAATTTTACTTAGCAACTTAATTACTTTTGCTTAGTTACTCATATAATTTTTACTATGGCTGCAACTGACATAGAGCAGAGAATGCTTTTCACACTATATCAGCACCTGATCCTGTCAGTGGTTGATTATGACCTGGAAATGCTTACCGTCTCAAAGAGTCAGATGGACAAACTAAAGCGCATTCAGAACGCAGCAATGCGGGTCATTCTGGGTCGCACCAGAAACACCCCAGTGATGTGTATGCCATACATCCTTGGTCTGCCGACTGTTGCAGGTAGGCACAAGGTGCTGCAGGCGAAGTCATATCTCAGAGTAGCTGCAGACACAGACCACCCTTTGCACGAAGCTCTAGGTGCAGTAAAGGTTCAGCGGCTGATAAGAGGGAAGTCATGGATGGCTCAGCAGAAGAAACAATCAGACGGGTTTGCATCCTTGAGAACATTAGGCGAGGAGAGGAGTGGGTCAAATTACCACCTGAACCGTCAGACTTGTGTAGTGTCATATTCACACTGAGCCGGGAATGCAGAGACTAACCAGCAGGTGCCACAGATGTGGAAATTCAGCAATTCATTCAAAATAATGCTCGCTCAGAAGATTTGATCATTTACACAGACGGTTCAGTGTAAATAGGCAAAAGAAGTGCTTGGGGTTTCTTAGCAAACGTTAATGGTCGACGTTTGGTGCAGGAGAGCCTAGCATATGATACCACAACATCCAGCTTAGGAATGGAGGTGGAGGCGGTCACTGCGGCTTTCCGCTGGCTAGAGAAAACGACACACAAACACATTGTGATTGTAACTGACTCAGAAAGCATGCTGAGGAAGATCAGGGCAGGTATGCTTTGTGCAGAGTAGCATGCCTCGCTGAGGAAGACATGGATTAGGAGTATTGTCTGGATTTTTTCACCGGGTGATGCCGGTGTGTTGGGAAATGAACAGGCGGAAAGACTGGCTGGCTCTGCACAACTTGGTGGAACACAGATGCCTGATAATGCAGACGTGGTTAGTGCATTGTGGGAGGGCTTGTACAGTTCGGAGGAGCAGATTGATCACCACAGTGTGGTGAGATTGATGCAGTTGGGGGTGACGAGAGGTTCTTGGCAGATGCTCGAGGCTTAAGGAAAGGCAGGACGGACGTTTAATCAGAAAGCTACTGGCACCATTAGTATCGGAACTCTTCACTAGCTGCTGAAGATAGGTAGGGAGCGCTTGTGGCAATGCCCCGAGTGCTGTGATGTCGGTCTTTGAATCAAATCAATCAATCAATCTATTATATAATTATTTTTACTTATGAACTAATTTAATTACTTTTACTTAGTTACTAATTTAATCACAACTGATGAATTAATTTAATTACTTTGTTTTACGATCTTTTTACTGGCATACATGCTCACTGACTGATCGTTGGCTGCCTTTTCTGTCTTTTTACCTACTTACCTACTTACTTATTCCCCCATTCACCTACTCACTTACTTACTAAAAGTACAAGAAAAGCATAAAGTCAGAGACCAAAACATAACAAAAAACAGTGAAAAGGTGAAAAGTCAAAAGCTTTACAAAATGGCAAATGAGAGAGAGATGGATTCTTCTTCTTCTTCTTCTTCTTCTTCTTCTTCTTCTTCTTCTTCTTCTTCTTCTTCTTCTTCTTCTTCTTCTTCTTCTTCTTCTTCTTCTTCTTCTTCTTCTTCTTCTTTTTTCTTCTTTTCTTCTTCTTCTTCTTCTTCTTCTTCTTCTTCTTCTTCTTCTTCTTCTTCTTCTTCTTCTTCTTCTTCTTCTTCTTCTTCTTCTTCTTCTTTTTCTTCTTCTTCTTCTTCTTCTTCTTTTTCTTCTTTTCTTCTTCTTTTCGTCTCTATCTTTTCTTCTTCCTCTTCTTCTTCTTCTTCCTCTCCCCTCCTCCTTTTAATCCTCCTTCTCCCCCTTCTTCTCCTCTTCCCTCTCCTCTTCCTTCTCTTCCCCTCCTCATTCTCCTTCTCCTCCTTCTCCCTCTCCTCCTCTCTTTCCTCTACCTTCTCCACCTTTCGCTGCAATATCTGAGGCTTTGGACCCAAACATCAGATTTCAGTAAATCTTAAACACTCTTTCAACATGCATGTGAGGGGAAAGTGGGTTACCCCACACCTCCCACGCCTCCCCCCCCCCCCCCCTACGCTTTCGCAGTTGGGCATAGCAGCCCACACGGGAAGGCATTGAGTCATTTGCCTGAGGATCTATGGTTTTTTTTTTAAAGGCATGTCTCACACACACGCGCGCACGCACACACATGCACACACACACGCATGCTTTCGCGCGTCGCACACACACACACACACACACACACACACACACACACAGAAGGGGAAAACAGAATTATCAATAGTATTTCCTCTACGAATGTTGGTTCACAATTAGGTTACCATTGGATCTCACATGCTGCAAGCTATACAGCCAATCAGCTGGCGTGTAACAATAGACAAGGCCATTAGCCACTCGAACCGTCACTCCCACTTTCAGGCTGATTTCACCGCCTTAAATATCTCTTTGAAAACTCAAGGACGTTTAACACCATTTTAACTCATTCTTTCCTTGCGGGTTGTTACATTAACCCACCCTATTCACGCTGTGAGTTGAAGGGATTTAATTTCAAATAGCTCTAATTTAAATCCTTTTCGATTTGAGAACTGACAAAAGACAATGGAATAAATTTAATCGGTTACACCGAGAGCTTTCACAATTGTTCAGAAGGTCAACATAGAAGCAGAAATGCGTATTGAGAGAAAATATAGATAAAGGGTATGTATTACGCAACGAAACAACCGTCGTGTATTTAGTACTCTGTTGATAAAGACTTTGGAGGAAACGTTCATGTGTATTTGACCCCACCCTTTACTAACGTCCGTTTCAAAACTCACCACCCGAAATAAACTGCACTGACTTAACATCCAATTGACCGAAATGGTTGAAATAGTGCACATATATTTATAATGTGATGACCATAAATATATTTAAAATGACACCCGACTTACGACTTTCGTTAAGAAAAATTATTATGTGTGTACCACAACCACAACAACAAAATAGCTTCTCATGTGAGCTTTTCATAGCTTTACAGTAGCTCAGTAAAAATTATCTGTTCTAAATTGATCAGAGGTGTCTATTACTGTATAGTTCGCACAATTATAGTCAACCTATTCGACAAAAGAAACCGGCCATTATATTTAGACGGCGTACTGGACACAATTAAACAGCCTACAATGTCTATCGTTAAGCACCAGCAAGGAGATCAAAATTAGTATTCTGAGAGCATGCATCTTCCCTGTAGCAACATACGGATGTGAGTCGTGGACTATCTCCCAGTCCTTAAGAAAGAGAATAGGGGCTTTTGAGCTGAAATGCTATAGAAAGGTTCTCAGAATATCTTGGACAAAGAAGAGGAGAAATATTGACATCTTGAAAGATCTGAACATCAAAGAAGATTAGCTAATAAACAGCATCCTGGCTCGGAAGCTAAAATATTTTATTCATATCAAGCGCCAGAACGGACTGGTAAAATTATAGCAGAAGGCATGTTTCCAGGAAGGAGTTTTAATGGCCGACCAACACGAAGATGGGCACAGGATATAAGTGACTCCTTGAGTTTAAAAGTACATGCGGTGGGAGAGCTAGCGAGAGACAGACTTTCTTTCAGGCAGACTGTGATGAGAGCGACGTTTTGCAAAGGACCTGCTACATGATGATGATGACTGGACACAACAAATTCAGCAGTCTATGTAGAAGAAATTCAAGACAGGGGATTCAGAACTTTGCCAACGTGGACAGGCACCAGGGAATACTGACCACGGGTCACATGCACGCTCTCTTTATGGTCACATGCACGCTCTCTTTGTGGTCACATGCACGCTCTCTTTGTGGTCACATGCATGCTCTCTTTATGGCCACATGCATGCTCTCTTTATGGTCACATGCATGCTCTCTTTATGGTCACATGCATGCTCTTTTTATGGTCACATGCGAGCTCTCTTTGTGGTCACATGCATGCTCTCTTTATGGTCACATGCACGCTCTCTTTGTGGTCACATGCACGCTCTCTTTGTGGTCACATGCACGCTCTCTTTATGGTCACATGCATGCTCTCTTTGTGGTCACATGCACGCTCTCTTTTTGTGGTCACATGCATGCTCTCTTTATGGTCACATGCACGCTCTCTTTGTGGTCACATGCACGCTCTCTTTGTGGTCACATGCATGCTCTCTTTATGGCCACATGCATGCTCTCTTTATGGTCACATGCATGCTCTCTTTATGGTCACATGCATGCTCTCTTTATGGTCACATGCGCGCTCTCTTTATGGTCACATGCATGCTCTCTTTATGGTCACATGCATGCTGGCTTTATGGTCACATGCATGCTCTCTTTATGGTCACACGCATGCTCTCTTTATGGTCACTTGCATGCTCTCTTTATGGTCACATGCATGCTCTCTTTATGGTCACATGCATGCTCTCTTTATGGTCACATGCACGCTCTCTTTATGGTCACATGCACGCTCTCTTTATGCAAGAGAGAGATCAAAGTTTTGGTCGGTTGGCATTTCAGTACAAAGCAAACTGTATGGAACATCAGAAACCATCGTAGCACCACAGACATCATATAGGTCTGTGAAAACCGCTGCAGGGTAAACGGGGGAAAAAAAAAACAAGAACAACAGACAGTAAATTTTGTTGTTGTTTTTTTTTAATTATTTTTAAGGCCACAATATGGTGCATTGTTAAAATAATCAAAGAAATTTCCCTTGAAAGAACAATATTTGTGATGGTTTGATGTAAATCACGTCCTTTGTGAATGCTGTGCTGTAAATAGTGCTTCATGATTCTAGCTTGACTGCCGTTCATTCCTTGTGACGTCTTCGGTATCATTGGTTTCAAAGTTAGATAAGTAAAGAAAGTCAAGGGGAAGATCATGTTCCTTGAGACCGAGATATATGATGCTAACCCACATTTTTATACAATAGTAGGCCTCCGACTATCGTACCAAAAGTATTGGGTTCGTATCTGCACCCCTGTAGGGACAGGGGTTGGGGGAGTTAGGGAGGAAGAGAACTAGATAGGGAGAGATGGGGGGCGGGGGGGGGGGGGGGGGGGCAGGATACAGAGGGAGAGAGAGAGAGTTTCGAATCGCAATTGTCATCTACAAAATAAATTCGTTAAGATCAACAAGCATTACACATTTACGCTTTTGTGGAATTCAGAGCTGAAAGAGGGCCACTGATCAAACACTGTTACAAGATGATTCTGTGGGAAAACCCCACTTATAATGTGAGCTAGAGGACAACCAACAAACAACCCAAGACATGTTCCCTTCTTCTTCTTCTTCTTTCTTATTCTTTCTTATTCTTTCTTCTTCTTCTTTTTCTTCCTTCGTTTTCTTCTTCTTCTTTTTCTTTTTCTCCTTTTTCTTCTTTTATCTTTTTCTTATTATTATTATTATTATTATTTCTTCCTGTTGGTGGGGGGCGGGGGTTGGCAGTGTGAAAATTAACCCATCCCCTCTTCCCCCAAGTAGGGCCGGCAACCCACACGCGAAAAGACCAAGTAGACACAACAGGACTACAGAGTACATGAAATGAACACTCATTGACATTTATTCCTGTACACTTATTCTTTTACTTGTTGTCTCCCCTGGTAGGTGGTCGATTGGGAGGGAGATAAGGACACAATGGTACGGTTTCTAGTGTAATAAAGTAACACTGAAGGAACCAATTTCCATGCCTTCACGCGCGTAATAGGCATATAGGGCTAGCCCATCATTTTATAGACCAATCGGTACCTGTTGGGTGATGGGGTCAGCATCAAGCCAACCACCTTTACTTCCCAGGACTTTACATGGTACCAATTTAAACCTGGGTCGACCAGTCAGCCAGGGTCATTTTCGGAAAACAAAAACGTTAAGCTCCTTCAGAACTTCAACCCCCGTTATGCCAGTCCGTAGTGGAGCCTCTAGCCGCTACACAATGACGGCTCCCAGTGATGTAAAAGTTCACCTTTTTATCAGATGCGTGACCAGTTTTATTCTTCCTGCATCAATATTTTTTTAATATACAGTAGAACCTCGCTTAACGAGCACCTCTCATAACGAGTAATTCGCATAACGAGCAAAACAAATTGTAAAAGAAACTTGTAAAAGAATGACGTTTTCGCTTAATGAGCGACTTTTTCGCATAAAGGGTGGCGATTGGGAGCAGGGACATTCGGTAAGCCCGTCAGAGTTGTGCGCATGTTACAGGGAAGTCTGTGTTTATGCGCAGTCGTTAGCACTCGTTCCAGTAACATCGTTGTGTCGCTTGTGATCACACATTTTCTCAAACTCGTGTTTTGTTGTGATATATGTATATGAATCATCCAGGCCTACAAGATTACCTCCCTGAAGAATTTAAGTTCATCAAAATCCAGTTTCTGTCTCCCAACATCACTCCGTTACTCCAGCCAATGGACGAGCAATTTATTTCTAACTTTAGGAAGCTCCATACTAAAGCACTCTTCGAGCATGGTTTTCGGGTGACTGAAGGGACCAACCTCACTCTCAAATAGTTTTGGGAAAATCACCTCCACATCGTTGCCTGCCTCAAGATGATCGACAAGGCGGGGGAAGGGGTTACCAAGGGAACCATAACTTCTGCTTGGAAGAAGCTTTAGCCGGAGAGCATTTTCGATTTGTGACTGAGGGGTTCGAGACAGTACCTGTGGAACCTGTAGTCAACGAGATTGTGTCTTTGGCCACTATCATGGGATTGTAGGTGGATAACAGTGATATCAAAGAGTTTGTGGAAGAGCACAGCCAAGAGCTGACCACCCAAGAGCTTATGGAGTTGCATTGTGTTTCACAGCAAGAAGTTTTGGAGGAAAGTTTGTCAAAGGAGGAGCAGGTAACAGAAAAGCAACATTCATCTGGCGAAACAAGAGAAATGCTGAAAGCATGGGAAACTGTTGCATCTAACATTGAGAAGCCTCACCCTAATAAGGAAGTGGTTATGCGCGCTGCAAATTTGTTTAATGATAATGCTGTGTCGCATTTTCGCCAAATTTTGAAGCGTCGGCAAAAACAAATGTCTCTGGACATCTTTCTAGTAAAAAATAATAATTAGCTATATATCATTATTATTACGACTTTTTTTTCTTCTGCAAATCGAATTCGCATTCAAGGTGGGCTCGTTCTGCGTTTGAAGAGAAGATGAAGGTGATTCATTCTTCTTAACAATATGTATATAATTTTCTTTAAATAAACGTTATACGTAGCATTTTGTGAATATTTTTTTTTTCTACGTGGAACGCATTATGGTATTTTACATTATTTTATATGAGAAAAATTGTTTCGCATAACGAGTATTTCGCTTACCGAGTATGATTCCGGAACGAATTATGCTCGTTAAGCGAGGTTCCACTGTATAGGAAAAGGGGATTAACGGTGGAAATGTTAACTACATGTGTACATTGGTTTGTTCTGTATAGCTGGGCAGGGGCGTAGATACGAAGAAAACATGAGAGGGTGCGGTTTTTAAAGGTGAAGGTTTTTTTTATAGTTGTTAGACATTTTCCCTTTTTAATCGATCGAGGTGGGCGCTGCAGTGGACCTAAGCCTTGTCTAAATAGGTAATAATAATTATATTGTTATAATGGCTATTATACGCTGAACGTCAAGTTAATGTAATAATATATTTAAAATAATAACAAATACTTAAACAGAGAACTTCTATACACTGTTGGTCGGACTTGGCCTCCCCCTCCCCCTTCCCGCCTACACCATGGTCGAAGCAGATCTTAGATTCAGTGATCACCACAAGAAGTCTTTTAAAAAAAAAACTTGAGTTTTGGGTTGAGAGAACAACCTCGCTTCCCTGCAAAACTCAGTTCTGGGAACCCTAAGTTTCCCCCCGTTTTCCCGATTCCCCACCCCTTAAATAAAGAAAGCATGTCGTGAAAATCGACTACTTCCTTCTAGGTAAGAGTTCAACTCGCTGGGAGTCGAGGAACCATCAGTCTGCATACACGTGAGCTGATCTGTAAAACAGGTGTGAGTGCAAAACTCAGTTCTGGGACCATACTAAAGTTTATAATTGTTCGAACAACCAAAACGTGTTGCTAGAGTTTACAGCTGCCAAACGTTAAGCAGCAGGAGGATGAGGAGAAGGAGGACGAGAAGAAGAAGAAGAAGAAGAAGAAGAAGAAGAAGAAGAAGAAGAAGAAGAAGAAGAAGAAGAAGAAGAAGAAGAAGAAGAAGAAGAAGAAGAAGAAGAAGAAGAAGAAGAAGAAGAAGAAGAAGAAGAAGAAGAAGAAAAGAAGAAGAAGAAGAAAAGAAGAAGAAGAAGAAGAAGAAGAAGAAGAAGAAGAAGAAGAAGAAGAAGAAGAAGAAGAAGAAGAAGAAGAAGAAGAAGAAGAAGAAGAAGAAGAAGAAGAAGAAGAAGAAGAAGAAGAAGAAGAAGAAGAAGAAGAAGAAGAAGACGTAAACTTTTACTTTTATCATTAAGCACTTAAACAAAGTTTAAATCCGTTAAGGACCCCCCCCCCCTCCCCTCCTTTTCAAGGTTTCTCCCATTAGTAAATTAGGTGAGCTATGCCCCCAACTCCTCCCACCAACCCCCATCTCCTTCGCTTTCGCGGTCCCCAATACTTTCTCTTAGGCGCCTCTGCCTCACGTGATAAACTACAGTGACGCCTATACTTCACAGGGAGCGACAGTATAAGTGAACTGTGTTTTAAAGATAGGATAGTTGCCAGTTAAAACAACAAATATTTGGCCTTTCACACACGATCCCTACCCGTGTGAGAGCAAGGAAAACCTAGAACGGTGTAACACCCGGTACCACAAACCTCCATCCACTGCCTGTTTAAAAAGGAAGTTCTCTCCCCCAGATGAAAGACCGCCGCGGGAAAACGAACCGATTTCTCATCGAAATGAGAGAGGAAATGAATGGCTACAATCTGAAGAGGTCCTTGATGAAGTAAACATTTAGAGGAAATAAAAACAAGGGTTAGACTAGAGAGAACGGATAGGAAAGAGATTTCTGTTTGTTTGTAGATGTTTTCGGTGCCTTGTTTGTGTTGCGCATGTGTTTTGCATCATCGGGAATTCTCAGGCGGGGACGACCAACACTTCGCTGTGAACACTTGCAACCCTTTGACATTTTCCGAGGCAGCCATTGAGTGGCTGATTTCTTTCCCATGGCGGTCTCGGAAACTCGTAAAGATGCCAAACCGCGCCTTTGATCTATTGGTAAAAATAACGAAACCCACAAAGCAAATATACCCGACAAAACTTCTCATAAGCGAGAACTGCGGCTGCGCCGCTTATCGTGTTGCTTAGAAGCAAAGCAGTTTAATATGATTCAAAACGCTCGATTTATGAATGAAAGCTACTGATAAGAGTTGGGATTGCATGGACAAGTTCATGCGGGAGGTTATCATAACAGCCACCTTGCATCAAGGGATTACAGACGCTTATCCGGAGACATATTCTCATGGGTTATTCTTCTTGTTCTTCTGATCTAGCTCTTTACACCGCTTTGTATGCGTCAGATAAAAGTCAAAGGTAAAATGTAACATATGTTGCGTAAAGAAATGATGCTAACATACACATAATTACTATGTTATAGCAAATCAAAGGAAGAATGGATTCAGCTTCCTGTGTCCAACTATAGCTTTTTCTTTTGCGCTCATCCAAGGATGTAACTGCGTTGTGCCTGTTTACAGCATGGCTACGATATTTTTGTTTTCAGCCGACACATCCTACTTCTTCAGGAATTTGTTGCTCGGGTGAGTTTTCCCAGGTTCAATGATATTATTAAACCCTAACGCAGAGAATGATTGAACCACATGAATTAAAGAGAGGACTTTTGTTATAATGCCTCAGTACCCGTTCTGTTATATGTTAGGAGATTTGTCCTTGGCTGACAATTAACTTGTTCAATACTTAACAACTCACCGTGGGTCTTTTGTTGTTACCTAGCATACATGCTTTTCTGGGCACCTTGTAGTATCTTAAGTTTTGATCTGTTTTATTTTCATTGCTCGTTTAGTTCCGTTTGTCCTGTATTTTGAATCTTCTTCTTCTTCTTCTTCTTCTTCTTCTTCTTCTTCTTCTTCTTCTTCTTCTTCTTCTTCTTCTTCTTCTTCTTCTTCTTCTTCTTCTTCTTCTTCTTCTTCTTCTTCTTCTTCTTTTTCTTCTTCTTCTTCGCGTACGCTAGATGTAAACTCCAGCAGAAAGTTCTGGTTGTTCATCCACCTCTGGACTGCAGTCCTGTTCCAGAACCTGAGCGTTGCGTGTGCATCCGTTTGACAGATCTGACTAATTTGTGTGCAGACTGCTGGTTCTTTGCCTCTCAGGCAGACGCACTCCGACTTCAAAGGAAGCTCCCAAATAGTCGACTCTTACGACATGCTTTTGGGTAGGCAGTGGGTCTATTTTAGGGCTTTCAGAGGTGCCGATGTATTTACTGACCATTTCCTGGTGGTAAGTAAAATCAAGTTGAAACTAAAAAGATATATAACATCTTATAATCATAGAAACCAATATAATGTAGGCTTTCTCAGAGATAAAGAAATTAAGGAACAGTTCTCAGTTACGGTCTCTAATAAGTACCAGGTGTTGCAGCAGTTAGCTGAAGATGTCAACACAGAAGTCTGCTGGGATCAGATCAAAGGAATCTGGAATGAATCTTGCGTAGAAGTTCTTGGCAAGAAAGAAAGGAAACATAAAGCATGGATAACACCACAAACCATTAAACTTATTGAAGATAGGAAAAGTAAAAAGGAAGAATTAAACAATAGCAAAACTAAAGCTGCTAAAGCTAGAGCTCAGGAGAAATACACAGAAGCCAACAAGGAAGTTAGGAGGCATATAAGGGCAGATAAAGTGAAATATCTAAATGATCTAGCACAAGAAGCAGAGACAGCGGCAGCAAAAGGAAACCTCAGAGAACTTTACAGTAACACAAGAAAATTAGTAGGTAAATATAGTCAGCCAACTGGATCAATCAAAAATAGTCAAGGAAAGGTACTTACTATCACTAAAGATCAAATGGACAGATGGGTTGAATATTTTGAAATGCTTCTAAATAGACCAAGCCCAGAGATTCCCCCAGATATCCAGCCTTTAGAAATGGAACTGGATATCAACTGTGAGATACCATCCAAAGAGGAAATTAGGAAAGCTATAAATCTTCTCAAGGAAGGAAAGGCGACAGGCCCAGACGGTATCCCAGCTGAAGCCATCAGGGCCAACATAAACACATCAACAGAATTGCTACATAGATTATTCAGTAAAGTCTAGGAGACCGAAGAAATACCAGCAGACTTGAGAGAAGGATATCTTGTGAAACTGCCCAAAAAAGGTGATCTACAGGAGTGTGAAAACTATAGAGGAATTATGTTGCTGTCAGTTCCTGGAAAAATATTAAGTAGAATTATTTTGGAAAGATTAAAAGATGCTATTGATAAAATGCTAAGAGATGAGCAGGCAGGTTTTCGGTCAAACATATCCTGTACTGATCAGATAGCCACATTACGTATTATATAATAGAGCAAAGCATTGAACTGAACTCACCACTTTACATTGGATTTATAGACTATGAAAAAGCATTTGACAGCATAGATAGGGAATCTCTCTGGAAATTGATGGGGCACTATGGAATCCCACAGAAAATTATCAACTTAGTAAAGGCAACATATAAAGACATGAAATGTCGAGTTCTTCATGAGGGAAAACTAACAGATGCATTTGAAATAAAAACAGGTGTGCGACAAGGATGTCTTTTGTCACCCCTCTTATTTTTACTGGCTATAGACTGGACTATGAAAACAGTAACTGCTAACACCAAGAATGGAATTCAGTGGACCCCTACAAAACAGCTTGATGATCTGGACTTCGCTGATGATATTGCTCTTCTGTCCCATTCACGGAATCAGATGCAAGATAAATTAAATATACTTAATGCGAGATCAAAGCAGCTTGGTCTGAAAATCCATAAAGGAAAGACAAAGATAGTGAGAATAAATCAGGCAAATAGTAATGTGGTTTCTCTTAATGGCACCCCACTCCAAGACGTGGAGTCGTACACCTATTTAGGCAGTAATGTAGATAAAGATGGAGGAACTGATAGAGATATTAAAATAAGAATACAAAAGGCAAGAGGGGCTTTCATAGCACTAGGGAATTTGTGGAGGTCAAAAGAAATTAAAAGAAATACTAAACTAAAAATTTTTAATTCTAATGTCAAATCAGTACTATTGTATGGGGCGGAAACATGGAGAACAACCAAGGCAATTACTAACAAATTACAGACATTCATTAACTGGTGCCTGCGCAGCATAGAGGGAATAAAATGGTATGATAGAATAACTGATGTAGAACTTTGGGAGAGAACTAAACAGGCTCTAGTGGATCAGGAAGTGAGGAAAAGACGCTGGCGTTGGATAGGGCACACACTGAGAAAACAGGAGAACAGCATTACTAGAATGTCTTTGCATTGGAACCCACAGGGGCATAGGAATAAAGGAAGGCCAAAAAACACAAGGAGAAGAGAGCTGGAGAACGAGGTTAGAAAGATTGGGAGGACATGGGGAGAGCTCCATGCAATGGCGAAGGATAGAACGACTTGGCGTGAGTTGGTTGAGGGCCTATGCTCCATTGGGGGATAGAAAGGCAGAAGAAGAAGAAGTGGGTCTATTCTTGTTTTCCCTATAATAGGTCCCCGAAACCCACACGGGGTATTTGTATTATTATTATTATTCTTACTATTATTATTAGTATTATTATTATTATTATTATTATTTTTGCGCCCGCTCATATAAAAACACATACTTCTTTTAGCTAATATTGCGTAGGAAATGAGTTTTCACATTCCTGCAAGGAACCGAAATAGTTAAGGGATCAAAGTGTTGTGACAGTCATGAAACTGGATACGAGTGTACCTGTATACGAGTGTTCCTGTATACGAGTGTACCTGTATACGAGTGTACCTGTATACGAGTGTACCTGTATACGAGTGTACCTGTATACGAGTGTACCTGTATACGAGTGTTCCTGTATACGAGTGAAGCTGGATACGAGTGTACCTGGATAGTGGTCTTTTTTTTATTTGCAACCAGAATACGCGACGAAATGCAGGATGGGAGTTGGACAGAGAAGAACTCTCAGCGTTATCCGACAGCATCTCGGTTAATTTTAAATGGATGTGGTCACGTTGACCTTGTCGAAGGAGGTCATGAGCCAGTCTACAAGGCACTTGATGTCACACATTTCATCCCCTTAACGATATTAAGACGTCATGAGGATACTTATAGGGTGATGTTTGCAGGTTCTGGAACGAATTAGAATTATTTGAACAATTATTTACATTAATTCGATGAAAAGAAATAGTTTCAAGATACGAGTTATTGACCAAACGACTCAGTCATTAAACATATTAAATGTGATATTCCGAGGTGTATTTATGGGGGGGGGGGGGGGGGGTGGGGGGGGGGGGGGCGTGCGCGCGTGCGGGGTGCAAGTGAATCATATAACAAGCAGTAACATTGTTTCCAAAACTTGGAGACACTATCTGAGGGTATCAGAAACATTGGAACAAAGGGGAGATAACCCCGCCAACAAAGAAGCGAAAACAGCGCCATTATAATAAATATATGACATGTTTAAGATCGTCACTCGATACCTCAAGCTAACATTAATTTCTATGTAAAGAAATGTTCAATACATCAAAGAATGCGGTGTTTATCATGACAATTTTGCGACCAAGTTTATGGAGGTTCTAAATCATCATAACTAACCGAGTTAAGGTCATAACGGACCACCTTGTTTGTTTCCTTCCTAACACAAGGGCGATAAGCGAGACTAGTCTGTCGGGACATCAAATAGCACGACCCGAGAGAATTAGGGATTACGGGTACACGCCTTGATAAGTCCGGGGGTATCAATCTTGGTTGAGGCAAACAGTGGTGCCAACCAACACAAACTTATGAAATAAGGTCGATATATGAATACGGGTTTGGGTTATCAGGGGACATAACTAACACGGCTGCTGTCATGTTGGGGATAATGTTGATGTTTCTCCTGTCCGTCGCTATGAACAACACACGGTTCTTTGTCATTCTGCCTTTCTTTTATGAATAAACTTTATATTTTGTGTCGTGCTTATTGCTTTTATGTGACTGAATGTGTGTGCAGCGGATAGATTTATAACAATTTGTAAAAAAAATGTGTGTATTTGTGTGGTTTTGTTAGATTTATGTATTTGCTGATGAAAGCTCTTAAGCCGCAACGTTTACGTTTTGTTTTTGTTTGTTATAATGTGAAGCTCGCTGATCTGCTTTTCGTTCGCTCTTATATTTTTCCATGATAGTTTCGTGAACAGAACGACGCAGCCGGGAAACGAACCCGCGACCTTCAGAGAGCGAGGTAAACGGCTTGACCACCGTCACAGAGACCCCTGTAAAAATGGACCTCCACCACCTCCCTTCCCCCAATCAGAAAAAAATACAATTCTTAACTGTGATCCTTGACGACTGCGTTGTGATGCGGACTCCCAAATCAAGAGGTCCAAAGATCCCTTTCTTTTTTTCCTTCCCCTGCTTGCGTCACAAACATGGTAAATATATTCAGTCATGACGCAGGTCTGCAGGTTACACACACAGCGGGTGGAGCTGGTAGACAGGTAGGAGCGTTGTCTTGTCAAGTACAGTAGTCTGCAGCATCAACACCTTAAGGATGAGAATCAAACCGGCACAAAGCCCAGAAACCTCCTTCTACCATATACACAGCTGCACTGAGGGCCCTGAGGTTTCGTCACTACGGATGGGTGTTGGAGGGGGGGGGGGAGGGTCAGATCCCTAGGTATCAGCCTGTAGGGAGAAACCGGACACGCAAACGGATGGCAGTCATCGTCACATCTGGAACACATCGACATACTCAAGGAAGCTAGGATGCTGCAGTCTTGGATCACTATGCTTACCGTGTGAACTGTGAATGTTCAATGCTTAGCTAGACCAGAAACATCTTCAATATAAGTAAGGTACTAGTGTTCATTTCTTGCGTTTGTCTATTGCCTGCTCTGCACCGCTAAGCGTCACCGCTTATCAGATAATCGCTCTCCGAGCAAGGACTCGCTCGGTTGCCCGGTATGCTGTCCTGTTTTTGAGTCTCAGGGTATCAGTGACTCCTTCAATCCATCTTCTTCTTGGTGGTCCCTACCTCGTGGTATAACTACTTTTATACTGTACACTCTAGCTACTGGGGTCTGCGTGGTCTCGAGTAATGGTGTCGGCCTAGAGTGCTAGAGGTTCCGGGTTCAAACTCCGCTACCGTTGCATTGCTGCGCACGTAAAAAATACCTTGGCAGTTGGAAATCAAAAAGAGTAGCCTAACGACGCCGCCCAGAAAAAAATTTGGACTTAAAAAATCTACCCAAACTATTTCAGGATCCTCGCCGGTGCTACAGAACGTGTGCACTGTGCTGAGCTTCTTTGGACTCAGACTTGAGTTAGAAGAAGAACGGAGCACTTATGGGTTACCACCCGTGTGCCATGGTGTTGATCCGTTGTTCCCAACGGACAGCCAGTTAAGAGGAATTTGACCGTCTAGCGTATCCAGTTGGCCAGTTGATGGTCTTTACATGACACATTCAGATTTTTGTTTTGGGCGTCGAGCGCCATGGTAATACAGTGGCTAAAAGCTTGTTCTTCTTCTTCTTCTTCTTCTTCTTCTTTTTCACTTTTTTCTTCACACACACACACACACACACACACACAATATATATATATATATATATATATATATATATATATATATATATATATATATAAGAAGAATATATATAGTAAGAATATATAAGAAGAAGAAGAAGAAGAAGAAGAAGATGCTGATGATGATGATGATGGATATGATGACGGGTGTGATTATGATGAGGATGATGGGAATGATAATGATGATGAAGAGAAGAAGGAGGATGGCGAATTAATTTATTAAGTACGAGAACAAGAGCAAGAACAACAAGTGCAAGAATAGGTCATAAGGTCTGAGTGTTATTGAAGGGCTTATCTCAATAAGTAGAGTAATGTCTTTTGTTGCCTTGCGTTCACGTCTACACCACAATAAGTTAAGACTGCTCATGCAGCAACAACACCTGGAGGGAAGATCTAACAAAATCGGGATATTTCTTCCAATGCAGGAAATCCTCTAGCACCACCTTTGACCTTACCACCCATGTGGCAGAAGAAAATAACCGCGACTCACGAAGAATTAGCTGAAAGTCTAGAAACTATCAAGAATGCTCATCGCGGCACAAAGACATATGCAGTGTAAACATATACGCTTATAGACAAACAGTATACACAGCTCGGTACAAGCAAGTAGCAAGCCGAGAATAAACAAACCAATACAGAACACCTGATCATGGTCGCAGCACATCCAATTCAAATAAACGATCTAGCCGCACCACGAGAACTCTTCATAAACAGATCAATATAAACACAACAATATTTTCAAGATCGGCTTGAAACTACAACACCAGTTCTGCTCTCCGCACGTGTTTGGTTCAGATCTGCACCTTCCCTGCATGTTCAGAGGCAATCTTTGCTCTCCCCTTCGCCGCATGAAATCTTGACAGAGACAAGTCCATTTTTTTTTTCAAGCACTGACTCTTAGCAAAATATCACCTTCATTGGATTGTCTTCTCCTGATTCGGCGAGAGGTGGCTCCCCGTTGGGTAAGTCTTCGATGGGGGCCGAGTCTAAGGTTGACACAGGGAATCCCCAGGGAAAGATCCAAGCAGCCTTCTTCCTTCCTCTTCTGAGACGGTGTACCCAAACAAAGGGAAATTCTTCAGTAGTGTCGTTGAGAAGAACTAACTGTGACTGCTGGTGTTGAGAGTAAGAGAACTGTGCCCAGATTCGCGGCTGTTTTTCTATCAAAGGCATCTCTGCCTTTTGTAAGTATTGACTCCACACGCCATTTGATTCCTGTGTGGGGTTTACGACGTGTGGGATCTACATTCTATGAGGTCGAACTTGGTAAATACGGGGCAAAACTATCACAGGACCATGTCTTTATAAGACGAGAAAACAAGGAGACAGGTGTGCTTCATTAACACTAAAACAATAGAAGGATCCTTCAGCAAGTGCCAATATGTACTGGGCATTTAACGTTAGTCCTGCAAATCGTATACAACATTAATATAATGTATTCTATTTCTGAATAATAACAATGCAAATGTATAAACCATTAATGTAATATGGGGAGGGAAAGGGTGCCGTGGTGTAGCGGTAAAACGCTCGCTTGTGGAGCGCAAAGTCGTGGACTCGGGTCCTGGCGGAGCCCGACTTGTTTTTCAAAAATGGCCTCGGCTCCCAGGTTGATCCAGTCTTAATTGGTTACACAGGTACAGTCCTAGGAAGTAAAGGCGAGTGCTTTTTGGTCTATAAAATATAGATCTAGCCCTATATGCCCAATACATCTAAAGGCGTGGACAGAAGACCTTTACTAATAATGTAACATTTGACATGCCATAATTTAGACAAGGATAATTCGATGGATCCTTTTTTACCTAATTAGCTTCTCGCGGCAGACAACCTCAAAATGTTGGCAAAAGTAAACTCTTTTCTAAATGACTGTATTTGGAAGAAAAACATTTGGACTAGGGTCATATTCTCAAGATGCCAGAATGGCTTAAAAGCTGAGCAGTTGACACGTTTTTCCTTACACTCGTGAAGATCTAATTGAAAAGGTAGGGAGATGTGAACCAGCGTCATTACACACGGTTATAAACTATAAGTGCTCTGCCACCAGTACGGACAGCTCAAAGATCTAGTTACTGAGTAATAATCAATCATATCGTAACCGCTGCCTTACTGAAGTTCGGTTATAACTGATCTACAACCCCCTTTGTCTATCGCTCTGGTTATTGCTCTCTCATTCTATTGTTCATGTATTTATTGATATCCAGGCACATAGATAACTACCTCTTGCTCTTTGTCGTCAGTGTTTTCTTTTCCCACACCTTTAAAAGTATCTTATGTCTTTTAATATGACAAAATATACACTGCCATTTCTGTAACAATTTTTTTTTTTTTTTGGTCCACTATCGTTCCCTAACCTCTGTATATATTTGCCTCTGTTCCCACTTGCATCTAGGTATTTCGCCGGGCTATCTCTGCGATACCTGTAATATCCTTTGAGAGAGAAAGGCGGTAGTTCTTGTGACATGCCCGTATCATTGCATTTTCTGTCTTCACTGTTGTTGAAAGTGTCTCAGTGGCAAGCTTGTGGAGTGAAGATATAGCGAGCTTCGTCTTTGTGAGATGGTCTTTGTACGATGCCCGATGTGTGTATGTGTGTGTCCAGGGATCGGGAAAGCGGGATCGGGACACATACCAATGTACCGCTGTGCTCGTCTCCTTAACCCCCACAAATCTCATTATTAAGCAGTGTCACATTTTAACCACAAAACAGGGATATTTTCCCCAGGCCATGCAGGCGTGTTTGGGAATAAGCATCCAGATAGGCTGTTTGGTCTGGCGCCAGTTGGGGTGGAGGGAGGTGTACTGCAGCTGTACAAGACGGGTGTCATCTCTCGCCTGTGAGGCAAGGTAACAAGACAATTGAAGACACTGAAACCCCTACCTGGAGAGAACGATAAGCGGGAAGTATCTACGGGCTGTGGGCGCCACTTAGGGGAAAGGCAAGACGAGTAGTTAACCGAGCAACAATGGATACTATGGTATGAAGCCTTTTTCGATGGCTGTTGAAGTGGGAGACAAAGCTCATATGGACTTTTCCTGGACGCCGTGAAGTCGATTGTTGACTCATGTGAACCTACATGAGTTGAAATAAAAGTCGAGAAAATCAACTTCCTTTCAGTGGCTTGTATATCGTATTGCTGTTTTTTTTTTTTTTCAAAAGAATGGTTAGCTACCTGTCCAGAGCGTCACACAAAGCACGAACTTCGTAGATCCGGCGACGATCACTAGTGGACGTCGTAAAAATTGCATTAGTGAACCCAACGACGCAGCCACGAGAGTTAAAGAGTTAAAGGTTAAAGAGTTAATAAGATCGTCTTCATTGTACCGGGTTTTGTACCATATGGCTCGGTCTCTTTCCTCAGAACGCCTAGCCACCTGCCGAGAGCTCCGCACAGAGTACGAACTCCATGGCTCCGGTGACGATCCCCAGGATTCTCTGCAAAAATTGCACTCACGAACTGAAAGGCGCCGCCGTAAAACGAACCCACGACCTTCAGAGCTTCAGGCAAACGGCTTGACCACTTCACCACGGCTTGGCTACTTCGCCATGGCTTTACCACTTCGCCACGGCTTGGCCACTTCGCCACGTCTTGGCCATTTCGCCACGGCTTGATCACATCGATATGGAGACCCCCCGCATTTTAACCAAAGACATTAGAATTTTCATTGTACAGGTGTGGTTAATGTTGGTATGTTTCTATTTACGTCAACAACATTAAATCTCTGTTGAATCTTGTAGCTACTGTTCCCATTGTTGAAACCCCACGAAAACGATCATCTCATTACCCAAGTTGGAAACCGTTAATTCGAAGACCCTAAGATTCTTTCGAGACCAGGTGTTGTTATGACGAGTCACTTGCTCGCCCTGCGGGTTCGATTTCTGTGACTGAGAAAATACAAACAAATTGCTTTTGTACACATCAAAGGCTGGTACTTGAAACAAAATGTCTCTACTATTGTCCCCGAGTTGTGTTTCAGTCCTGTCCAATAATGGTCTTTAGATATGTTCAGTGGAAATTTTGGAACAATAATAGAAAACAAAATAACAGTGAATATGTCGAAGGCATTGTCATTATGAACGCAGACAGAAGTAGTGGCGAATCCAGAATGAGCGACATGGTGTTAGGCTGAGAGGGGTAGGATGGTGAGGGTGTGGGGTAATTCTTCCGCTATTGTTGACCTTAATCGAACAAGCTCCTCCTACAGTCCCGTTATTTCAAATAGCATCAATCAACAGAACGTTGCTCTCTTCAATGCATGCCTGAAAGTGTCTATTTCTCTAGCAAATTATCCAGCCCTATGTGCTTTTATTGCCAAAGCCTCGTTAATGTCTTGTATCCTCCTTTGCAAAGGTCTGCTCCTGCTTTGTTTTTCAGAATATAACCGTTTTCTCCAGGCCACAAGGACATTTAACATGGCCAAAACAGCCCAGCTTTTGGGACACGCTGCTCTTTATGAGCCAATTCTCCTCGATGCTTAGATCAGTAAGGATTTCAGGGTTTTTCTTCTTCTTGGTCCGTGGCATTCAAAAAAAAATATCTGTAGCATTTCAGTACAAAAGCTTAGATTTTATTCTTGAATGATTGGGTAAGAGTTCAGAATTCACATCCACATGTTGTCTTCACATAACAACGCTTCGGAATTCGGAATAGCCGCTGGAAAGAAACCGTTGTAGAGAAAAAAAACGCTGACTGGGTTTCGACGCTTGCTTGTAGCTAGGACAAAAAAAAAGATGCAAAGTCTAGAAATATTGTAGCTAACTATACGTGTCGTAAGAAACGACTTCGGAGATTCCCTATGAGACAGGAACATTAAAGCCATCAAGAAAAAAAAAAAATACAAATACGTGTTAACGCAAAAAAGCACACACACGCACAAACATATACAAATATAAACCTTCACAAAACACACAGTTATAAACCTACCCAAACACACTGTAAGAGACACATACACATAAAAAAATGGGGGGGGCGGGGGGAAGAGAGATCGTTTTAACAGGACACTATAATCAGTAACTTACCAGATTTTCACTCTGTTGCTCTTGTTGTAGTCTATGTCGATACGGGCTCCGGCCAAAACGTCATTGTGTTTTGTATACGTATGTTGTTCTGCTACCCCTTTTGTTAAGTTTGGTAGTCACAGTTTAGTGGACAAATTTCTTGTTTTCATCTCATGTTGCCCTGTGTTTGTTTCTACAGTTCTATCAAATTGTGGTCAAACACTGTTCCTATAGCACATTACACAACCGCTAATTGATACCTGAGTACAGCACCAGGTAATTTCAGTGACAAACGAAAGAAAAACAACAAACCGTTATCTCTCCACACAGGTGACATACCCTCACGAAGGGGACTAACTTGCCTCAAGCGTGAGCTGTGTTCTGAAGTCTCTGGACAATGACGTCCACGTGTGGTCAGTGATAGCCCTGAGCTCCTCTTGTTCGTCTACAGTGCGGCCATGTTATTGGATATTAATGATGTTTCTCGTCAGGTGCGAACCGTGACAGTACAGGTACATCGCTACCTGTGGTTACAGGTGTGGTAATATCGACGGTTGTCGTGTTCTTGCTGAAGCGGCCCAGGGATAGGGCAGACGGTCAAGCCAGCCACGTGGTCGGCGCGGGATTAATCTTAGGAGCCCGCAACAAATAATAAAGACCTATTTGACTTTACATACAGAGTTTGGGTTAAAAGGTTGAAATTGCTTCAGTAGCCATTGTAAGAAGAGCTGTATCTTGAGGTTTGAATCGCGTGGATATGGACAAATCAAAAGAAAGGTAAACATGAAAGAAGCACAGGTGGGAGTAAAAAGAAGAAAATACAGAAAATAGAAAGACAGAACCCACAAAAGGACGAGAAGAGCGAAAGACCAACATAATGAAAGAGGCTGGGGGAAGGAACAAAAGACATAACTAAAGAAAGAACAGAAAGGACGAAATAAAGCAAGAACGAATAATTGAAAGGCAGAGAAATAAAACCGACCGAAAGAAAGAACAGAGGCCATTAAGAATGAAAGCTCGAGAGTGCAATAAAGAAAGAAAGAAAAAAGAAAGAAATACAGGCAGACAGACATACAGACAGACAGACAGACAGAAAGTCTTTTTGTGTTGTTCGTCCCAGCTTGTAAACAACATCATCACGACACCCTGGGTTTATGTAAGTTCTGTCTGGAGTCACCAGAATGGTTTGTTCACAACCTGGGCTCTCCGGTATTGTATTTAAGAACCACTTTCTTGTTCTCTCACAAGTGCAAATTCCGGCGGAAAGTTCTGTTTGTTCGTCCACTTCTGGGCGTTGGTCTTGCTCCAGAACTTAAATTTTGCGTGCACCACGTTTTACAGATCTGGCTGATTTGTATGCAGACTGTTGATTCTTTGCCACTCAGATGGGTACACTACAAACACCCCAGATTAGTCGCTTCCATTTGTGTCCTTCAAAATGGAAGGAACCTAGGAACCCACACAGAAAACGATCAAACTAAATATCAGTACTGGCAGCGATGGGCAACTACAGCGAACAGCCGAGCACATGCTGTTCGACTATCCTGAGTTCTGATATGATAATAACAATGATGACAACGATAATCACTTTTACGATGACAATGATGATATTGCTGACGATGATGGCGATAGTGACTATTACGATAACGATGATGATGACGATAAGGACTGTTACGATGATGATGACGATAACGACTGTTACGATGATGATGATGAAGATGATGATACTGATGATAACGATAATGACTGTTACGATGATAATAACGATAAAGACTACTGCGATGATAATGATGATGATAACGACTGTTAAGATGATAATGATGATAACGATAATGACTATGATAGTGATGATGATGGTGATGATAATGATGATTATAACGACGATGATGATACTGATGATGACGTTGACACCGACAAAGATTTCCTGAAAATAGTTGTCAAAAACAATAAAGTGAAGGAGGTGAAGGAAAAGTGGACGAAGAAGAAGAAGAAGAAGAAGAAGAAGAAGAAGAAGAAGAAGAAGAAGAAGAAGAAGAAGAAGAAGAAGAAGAAGAAGAAGAAGAAGAAGAAGAAGAAGAAGAAGAACAACAACAACAACAACAACAACAACAACAACAACAACAACAACAACAACAACAACAACAACAAGAAGAAGAACAACAACAACAATAAGAACAACAAGAAGAAGAAGAAGAAGAAGAAGAAGAAGAAGAAGAAGAAGAAGAAGAAGAAGAAGAAGAAGAAGAAGAAGAAGAAGAAGAAGAAGAAAGAAGAAGAAGAAGAAGAAGAAGAAGAAAAAGCAGAAAAAGTTGCGCAAGGTTTCTTCTTAAAATGGCGGTTAGTGCACTTTGTGTTGTAGTTGATAGCCAGGCTGAGGTATCTGTGCCTTTCGGCCCAACACGTCCGATTTCAGCAAATCCTTAATTAGTCGTCTTCTACGACATGCTTGATAGGAGGCAGTTAGTTTATTCTTTGTCGCCCAAAATTAGGCCCCAGTACCGATAAGGGAAGTCACACAAGTAGTTTACAAGTGGCCAGCTTAATAAAGAAACGGTTAACAACCAGCGACTTACCACTGTAACAATACCTCTTCTAACACCATCTTCTTGTCCATTCTCTTTTGACCACAACCATCTCTGAAGTTGGCAAAACAGACCCTTACTGACCGCAAGCCACAACATCATTGGTGAAAACAAAGCAGTCACGCGACTCCATGTTGTTCCATGTCTCTAGAGAAGGGATATAACCGGCTGGAGAATGGATTAACCCTCACCGGACGTCCCTGAGGCTTATCAACAAACGTGACGGATTACAAGCAAATGTGCAAACAGGACAGGTATTTTAAGAGGGGGACTTCAAAAGCGACAGTTAATCGGCAGATTATATTTACACTGTTAAGTTGGCCGTTAGCTGCCCAGCGGACAGCCAGTTAAGAGGAATTTGACCGTCTAGCGTATCAAGTTGTCCAGTTGATGGTCTTTACATGACACATTCAGATTTTTGTTTTTGGCGTCGAGCGCCATGGTAATACAGTGGCTAGAAGATTATTCGACGGTCCAAAGGTTCGAATCCATATCCAAATTAAGTGGGCCACTCGAGCGAGTCTTAAACGGACTGAAGGAAATATTGCTAAAGAATGTGGAAAAATATACATAAACTAGAGACTAAAAAAATGTATAAGGATTTCCTGCTAAAATTGTTGCCAGACAAGATCACAAATGATCCCTGATGATGAAAACAAATATTCATACATGGCAAACGTAATCAAAGGAAGAAGATGTAACGGGTTTAGACATGTTTGCAGAATGCCACATGACACTTCGCCAAGGACAGCATCCAGGAGGATGGCAGAAGCAAAAGAAGACGTGGATGATCTAAGGCAACCAGGAGGATGGACAGTTAAAAGGGAAAAATCAAGGAATGAAACGTGAGTTGAGATACCATAGGCATATAAACTGCAGACCAACAGCAATGCAGATCACTTGTCAATGCCTTGTGTCAGCAGCCACTCGAAGAATGCCTTTCATTTGACGTTGTATTCAATATGGCCGGTAGACGGTTTACGAGTGAGCTGGCGAAACACCTTATGCAATAATTCTGCGTCTGTATAGTGGCCAGTTTATCTGTATTTATATGTTTTTTTAATATTTTATATATATATATATATATATATATATATATATATATATATATATATATATATATATATATATATATATTTTAAACTACTACTTCCATCGCCCGGCTCGCTAGCGTAGTTGGCTAAACCGGATTGCGCGGTGACTGGGTGACGAACTCCTTGTGGTCCGGGTTCACGCCCGAGGGTAGGAAGAAAAGCCACATTTCTCCCAGATTTATGGTATTTATCATGGAATCAAGGCCGAAGGGTTGCGATATCCATAATACCGAGCCTAAGGGTTAACAACTCACGGCTTCTGGATACTTTAAAAAATAAAAAAAAAAAACTACTTCTCTCAACGACAAATTGAATTTCTGGTGGCGACTGTAGGCTTTGGCGCCTCTAGCAACTGAATTTTGTATTTACTGCGTGCATATATTTCTGGATTGTTCCAGAAGATGTTTGTTTACCAGTTTTTTTCAAATGCGACAGTAAGGGACATTTCATTTGATTTTCACTGGCACAAGAACGAAGCAAATATGGGGAAAACCCGATCGCAGTGAAGTTGAAAGCTCGACTAAGACTAAAAGCGGCCTGGTGCGATGATGATCGCATCACATAACCAGTACCGATTGATTTATACCAGTGGTCGGCAAATCGCTACTTGCGAGCCGCATGCGGCTCTTTACCGACCTGAATGCGGCTCGGCCTGTCGGCCACAAATCGGTTTTGACTCCGAAAAAATATGGTTCTTAAAAGGAAATTTGGCTCTCAAATTTTTTTTACCGTCCTTCTGCTGATTTTCATGCATAAAGATTTCCACAAGTATACACGGTGGCAAATAATGGCATATTGTACCAAAAAAAAGTTGAGGACATTGATACAAGATGTTTTAGCTAGGAAGACCCCTGACGTAGGGACCGATCCCAACAACGTCATTTGTAGATTGAAGCTTAAATTAGGAAGAACCAAGAAAAAGACTGACCATTATTTGATTCAACCCAGCTCAAGACATTAAAAGCCAGAGAAGATTTTTGTGTCGAAATAAGAAACCAGTTCGAGGTGTTTAACCACCTACCGGTGACAGCAAATATTGAAGGTCTACATAATTTTGGTCAAAGACATAAGAAAGGAAAAAAATAAACCTGGCAAAGAGTACATTAGAAAAGATAGCAGCAAAAAAAAAAAAAAAAAAAAAAAGGATATAACACCAAACATAAACAAGTAAAGAGAAACTTACAAAAAGTCAAAAAGGAATACTTTGAACTCAAAGCTGCCAAAGCAGAAGATGCAGCAAGAACAGGTGATAATAGAACATTGTATAAAATATAAAAGGATCTTAGTAGGTAACATTTTAGCTTTAATAAAGGCAACACGAGAGACGCAACAAGAGAAATAATCACAACGGAAAGAGCAAAGGTTTACAGATGGCAAGAATATTTTACAGAGTTGCTAAATAAGCCAGATTTAGATGTGGCCAGTAGTGGAAACAGTAGAAAACTGTAGTCATCTCGTAGATATGGATATTGAGCTAATCAGCGTTAAAGAAATAAAAAAAAACGGCAATAAGCAGTATAAAGAATGAGAAGGCACCAGGGAAAGATCGAATTGGTGCTGACATGTTCAAAGCAGACCCACAGTTTACAGAAAAAGCATGACATGGAATATTCCACAAAATATGGATACATGAAGTGGTCTCAACTGACTGGAAAAATAGTGCTATCATCCCACTACAGAAGAAAGGTGATCTCTCACACTGCAACAACTGGAGAGGCATAACATTATTGTCTGTACCCGGTGTCACATACCGCTCGCATGCCCGATTTAAGGATTTCTCCTTAAGAACCAACAGCACTCTGAAATAATAATGTTGAGGCGTTGGCTCGTATTGGTCTAAGGGAGATCCCGTGGCCAATATACGCCCAACTTATTTCAGGAGTAGGACAACTCAAGCTCTGGCATTACAGAATATCTAATATTCCTAGGCACACTTGGCTGGACACTCCCACTACTATAAAAAGATAGCCCCCAGGTTAAAATAGTATACTATCATAGCCATGTTAATACAGATTACACTTATTAATAACACAAACATAAAACTCGACAGTTATAATGATGAAACGGGGACACCCAAATCTGCCAAGAAAATTTCGAATTGGTTGTAATAATTTCAGCATATATATTTATAAATATCAAGACAATCAAGATGGTTTCCAGTGAAAGGAGTTTAGGACTTAACGTCACAGCAATGATGTTAAAACAGCCAGAGTAAGTTCTAAAAAAAAAAAGTACATTATTCATCACTGTGAATTACAGGTAGCCATGGAAAGAGAGCATGTATGTCATCTCAGATGTACTTATCCAATCTGGTAGGTCACTGCTCCCCTCAGTCCATGGTGATTTGAACTGGCTGACTCAATAGATTGCTTTTCCTCTGGTTGATCTGGTAACCACTGATCGTCTCACATATGAGGACAAAAGAACTGCACTGGAGCCCAAAAACTCACGAAGAAGGATTCCTTGGATTGATGACACAGGTGACCTGCAATACTGTCACTCAGCCACTGGAACTCACACACAAGCTCCCGAAGAAGGATTCCTTAGATTGTTGACACAGGTGGCCTGCAATACTGTCTCTCAGCCACTGGAACTCACACACAAGCTCCTTAAGAAGGATTCCTTGGATTGATGACACAGGTGGCCTGCAATACTGTCTCTCAGTCATTGGAACTCACACACAAGCTCCTGCCATGTTGAAATTCTGGCAACAATAGATAAGGTTTTTGGGTAGGTTTGGTGATAGGGATGGTATGGGTTGGTGGTTGTTGGTTGGACTGTGATTCGTCTGCCTGACTTCTAAGGAGGTATCATCCTGTCAGGAAAAAACTCAGAATTAGTAATCATCTTAAGATTCTCACACCCGCTCAACTTATCTCCAGCTACCCTTCTTAGTCACTCAGAGTATACTCTCAAGAACAGGAGACCACGTCCCCTTTCATTTATCTGTCTGTAAGTCAGTAACAAGAGAGAAGATAAGGTGTATAGTGAAGATAGATAGATACTACTACACATAGATCATCCTCTCTCCACCTTTCCATCTGCATCCGCAGACCTACATTCTATCCCGTTCGTACATGTATATTTCATATCTCCACAATCTGCCTACTACACACCCAATGTTGTCGTGCCAAACTTAACCTTTGACTCAGAGCGCCGAGCTGAAGGATGACCCAGTTTACATATGTCTGCTAGTCGACACAACTCCGTTGTCTGGTTAGAGAATAATTAACTTGCTGGGTTTAATATCTTTACAATGGTGTGTGTCCTGTAGAGCACAAACTAGTTAGCCTGTGAAGGGAAAGGTTTGATTTAAGGCCTGGAGTGTCTGGATATCAAGAACGGCCTAGTTCTGTGCGGTCGCCAAGTTGAATCTTCTCTCCCTGCAGCAGTGGCCAACTTTAAAAAGACATATATCATGGTAATAGTAAACTATAATCAACTTACCCAAGCTTAGGAATCCTTCAAAGAATAAACCAGTATTTCGAAAGCGCCCAAGTTTAATTAGAAAATTAAAACGTCTCCCGACACCTCAGAGGTCTGGCAAAAGAATGCCCGCCCCAGACTCCGCTTGGCGTCTCTAGAAAAGAAGTCCTGTATTCGTGCCGAAGGAGTAAAAAGGCTTACAGGAATTTCTGAATAATATTCAAGAAATATTTATCCAACAGTTGCAAGTTTGAAAATTTAAACTTCTCAAAACAACTAGAGGGTATAGAAATGTTTATTTCACCAGATAGAGGTATATATTAATATGAGGGATTATATATATATAAGGTAAAAAACATCTGCAACAAAAGACAGATAAGATCATAGAAATAGCAAAACAGACAGGGTTACGAATTAATGTCAATAAAACAAAACTGCTGGAGATAAACCCTAAAAGTGAAAGACCTATAGTAGTAGGTAATGTAGGTTTGGAAACAGTAACTGACTTCACTCACCTGGGAAGCAACATCTCCTCAGAGGGAAATGTAGTGGTTGAAATCAAGCAGAAATTGTAAAGGCAAACGTTGCTTACAACAGACCTCAGAATGTTTGGAGATCAAACATCTAAAGCACTAAAACTAAACTCAGGATATAAAAAATACGCGTTAGAACAGTTCTCCTCTATGGAGCAGAAACTTGGAAAACAGACAGAAAGATACAGAGCATGCTCAGAGGGTTTGAGGGAAGACTTCTCAGAAGATTGTTGGGGTTCACATGGGAAGATAAAATCAGCAATTGTAGATTACAACAGATGACAGACTTAGAAAACGTAAATTTAGAAATCTAAAAAAACGAAGATGGAGGCGGAATGGACACTTCTCAGAATGAAGAAAGAGAGATGGCCGAGACAAGCAATAGAATGGACACCACAAGGACAGCCAGGTGAACCTTTGAGGCTGAACTCAAGGCTACACGAAGAACAGAACTGGATACTGAGAGGATGTCTCAGGATCGAATTGACTCGCGACAGTTTGTCTCTGCCTTATAAGCCCCAGAGCGCGATGAAGATTGATTGTTGCTGATTTTGGGCTCTTTTGACTAATGAGTATGCCGACCACTGGTCTATACAAATATGGACCCAGTACTACATGCACGATGCGCTACTGGCTTCAGACAGGTTTTTGTCATTTCGTGTGAATGTCTTGTTGGGTCACTGTGTGTCACACATGGCTCCAGTCTATTATTTATTCCGTACTATCTGCAACGAGTCTCTCAGGCTCTAGTAGCATGCAGCCTTCTCAGACACTCTGACAGATAGTTCTACACAATCTTTAACACGAAACAAGGAACGCTGGAAACGCCTCACCGGTGATCAGATGTGTACTGGTTCCAGCTACTGTTTCCTCCGTCAATTCACCAGAGGCTCAAACGTCTACGATGACCAGACGGGCCACATAAAATACATCGATGAATTCAACATTAGTTTCACAGAATAAGCAAATACAGCACCTCCTTCCATAGGAACTTCAAACGCTACCAGTCGTACACTTGAGCAGACGTCAACTCAGCCATTCGTACGGAACTAGATAGTCCGTCTTTTGTGCCCTGGACAGCTGCTTGTTCTAACATTAACTTTCTCTGCTGATTCACTCACTTCTCATTCTTCAAGCCTCATGCGCCCCGGTATTTTCAACTTTGAAAACAAGACTGCATCTTCTCGATCATTCCAAATTAAAATATTATGTTTCCCTCTCGCGCTCTCACACGTTCGACACATGATTCATGCTTTTTCCTCACCTGACACACTTTCAGCCACATCAAACACTTGTCTCAAGTTATTCATTACGTGCTTGATTCTGTTCCTGCATACATTACACTTCATAATCAATGCCATGTAACTAATCTCGGGCACACAATTTATTCTTAGTAGTTAGCCTCAATCTAAGGCGTTGCGAGTCCGACTCGTAATCCAACGTACCGCGATCGAAACCCACTGCGGGCTGCATGGATTTTTATCGTCGTATGGGACGTCGCAGGTCGACCCAGCCTCAAATGGGTACCAGGATGGCTGTCCTGGGGAAGTAAAGACGGCCGGCGTATTGCTGACCACATTATCCACCGAGTGCCGATTGGTCTGTAAAAATATGGGACGCTCTGCCCATATACCCGATGCGCTTTAGACGTAATAAGGGATCTTTACGTTTTACTAGTCCTCATTAACAGTGAGAAAATGACTCATTACATTCCTTTGCAATCCCTTCGATACATGGTTGAAATCCAAGCCAGCAGCTTTGGCTTCTCTCGTCAACGTTCTATTTAGGGTCTCTCTTGGAACTTCTCGTTTCCTGAATCCCTCTATTTCCCATTTCAGTGTCCATTTGGTGATTCTCTGTTTGTTTTCAGGATTTGTCCACTCTAGCGTCAACTTCCCTGTCTCATAACTCTTTTTAATATTGGTTAGCCAACAATTTCTCTTATTTCTTCACTCCTCTTGAGTGCATTCTATTCTACGTTTATTCCTTTCTCCAGGCATTTATTTTCTAATACAGTTAACTTTCGTTCCATATCTTAAGTGGTTTTCTAACTTTTCCTGGCAAATGCGAAATAACAATGTGTGTTTTAAATATAGAGGACCTCAAACTGATAACCCCCCCCCCCCCCCCCGCCCCCACCCTTCCTCTCCCCCATCTCCCCCGCCCCTTTTTTTAAACATTGTTTGCGAATAAAAATTAGAAACATGTTTATAGCGGGGTGGAAGGGGTGGAGGGGTGGAGGGTGGAGGGGTGGAGGGGGTGAGTTCCGTTTCTAGTGTTTCTTTGCTGCCACGTGCCTGCTACCATCACCCCTACCAATAATTACATTTTTAAGATTACTACAACAACTACTTCCTCTACTACTACTACTACTACTACTACTACTACTACTACTACTACTACTACTACTACTACTACTACTACTACTACTACTACTACTATTGCTGCTGCTGCTACTACTACTACTACTACTACTACTACTACTACTACTACTACTACTACTACTACTACTACTACTACTACTACTACTACTACTACTACTACTACTACTACTACTACTACTACTACTACTACTACTATTGCTATTGCTGCTGCTGCTGCTGTTTCCTAAAGCAGTGACACCCTTTCTTTGATCCATAATGTCGAAGGTGGTAAAACTACCAACTATATCTATTCTACAAAGACATAACAAGTACTGCACCTCCCACCCTCCCTCCCCTTGTCTACAAGACACCCATACCCTGAATTGCAGCCGCCATGCTGGCAAGTAGCCTTTGTGTTGGCCTAATGACACTATGCAAAGACACGTGTGGCTGTCCTGCATATATGGAAACCCATATGCACATTGGTGACAAAACGCTCAGAAATTATTAGTTCTTAAATCAAAGGACCATATACACGCCGCATGTGAATACATCTTTCCCAGCAAACACAATTGAACTCCCACAAGCCAAGGGCCCTCAATTTGAGCAAAGATTTGCTTTCAGATCAAATATACGGTCGTCGGGCGTCAATTTGCTTCATTTAACATTCCGGTAGCAGAAATTATCTGCTCCTGAAAGTGCACCTGCCAAAACAAAGAAATCTACATCCGGCGATGAACTAGACTGGTACACGAGATGTGGTCGTTAAGAGATTCAACAGACCTACAAGCACACTTCTCTGAGTCTTCTATCAGCTCGTTATCTCATTGATGAGTAAATACAATACACGTTTGAGGATTCTTCATTGGTTGGTATAAAACAAATGGTGGAAAAATCTGTCTCAGATTTATCATCTCGCCATGTTTAAGATGGTGATTTGTTTGAACCGATGCTATCTAAGGGTGGCTGCAGTAGCTGTATTGCGAAACATATATACGATGCTCAAGACGGTGGCGGGTACCACAGGCAGATTTAAAAAAGAGGTTCGCTGTTTGAGAGAACAGGAAAGAATACACAGGTGCTGAAATAAATTTAAAATAATTAGAGGGGATAACATTATTAGATGGACGAAATGAGTTTCAGATGGTGCACAGCCTATTTGAGAAACAGAGATGGCTGAAATTCCTTTTGCATCTTTCCTCGTCTCTGTTCAGCCTTATAGGTTTTGACCAGGTATCTGATGCGAGCCTTGGTTTGTACTACATAGAATATTATTATTATTATTATTATTATTATTATTATTATTTTATTATTAATACTACTATTGAGCCATATTTTTATCAGAAATGACTTTGACTCCCAGGTCGACCCAGCCTTGAGAGGGTACCAGGTGCAGTGCTATGAAGTAAAGGCGGCCGGTGTGATGCTGACCACATCACCCAACAAGTGCAGATTAGTCTATAAAAATATAGGTCTTGATCTATAATCCCAATACGCCTAAGGGAGTGGAGGGAAAAGGCCTTATTAGTAATATTTTAAATATATTATTATTATTATTATTATTATTATTCTCCTTCTTCTTCTTTTTCTTCTTCTTCTTCTTCTTCTTCTTTTTCTTCTTCTTCTTCTTCTTCTTCTTCTTCTTCTTCTTCTTCTTCTTCTTCTTCTTCTTCTTCTTCTTCTTCTTCTTCTTCTTCTTCTTCTTCCCCTCTCTTCTTTCTTTCTTCTTCTTCTTCTTCTTCTTCTTCTTCTTCTTCTTCCCTCTTCTTCTTCTTTTCTTCTTCTTCTTCTTCTTCTTCTTCTTCTTCTTTTTCTTCTTCTTCTTCTTCTTCTTCTTCTTCTTCTTCTTCTTCTTCTTCTTATTCTTCTTCTTCTTCTTCTTTTTCTTCTTCTTCTTCTTCTTCTTCTTCTTCTTCTTCTTCTTCTTCGTCATCCACTTCTTCTCTTTCACCTCCTCTTCCTTCTCCTCTTTTGCTTATTCTTTTTCTGCCATTTATCCCCCAAATGGAGCATAAGTACTTAACCAACTGACGCTACGTCGTACTGACCTTTGCTATTACTTGCAGCTCATCACACTTTTTTGAGTACATCTAGCTGTTTTCTCCGCGCAGTTTTTATGATGTCTTTATTTCCACGCCCCTGTGGGTTCTAGTGCAAAGACATTCTAGTTATATTATTATAATCTTTTCTTAACGTGTATCCTATCCAACGCCACCGTCTTCTCGTGATCTCTTGTTCCACTGGAGTTTTCTTCCAAAAGCTCAATATTGACAGTTCTGACATTCAAAAGTGTATGTAAACATAACAATACATCATGATCAGCTATGTCTGGCTCTTCAGAGCTCTCTTTCTCACCTGAATTGTTACAGATAGATTACATCTTGATAGATTACGTCTTTGCTACAACATGTTTTAAAAAATCTCCGACTGATGAAGTAGAAACAACACGCCGGCCTTCCCCCGCGGGTCAAACAAGGATCAAAGCTGGAGTCGGGAACTCAACACGCTTGTACCAACGCAAACCTTGGTCGTCTTCAAAGGATGGCACTCCGCTAACAAAATGGTCGGGTATCATCACCTACCCGTTAGCAACAAACATTTAAAGGTCATGAAATTCCAAGTCATAAAAATACAACAGTTTGTTAAAACACCAACTCTCGTCAGTTTGAAACCAATAAACAAGACAGATTCCAATTCTTCCACCAGCTCCTTTCAACACTTCCCATGCTTCTCCCGAGGAAAGGAAGTTGGCCTCTTCCTTAGTTGAGGGAAAGATAACTTCCCTCGTTTATCCAGTTTCAAAGGTATCAAAATCCATTCCCGGTCATACTCGCCAAAGCAGTTTCCGTTAACAAATCCAGGAACCGTTCTCTTGTGCCACCTTGTGTAACCGTGACATTTTCTAGAACCTTTTCCCGTACCGACATGTTTGTTTTAACTCTTGCTTATTTTCTTGCAACCGTCACATTCACTTATTCAAAATTTAACACGATTGTTTTTCCCACACTCCAGGTTTTTCTGGGTTTTTGGTCCTACTGTCAAATTATGTTCAGATCCGGCGCGGAGCGAGACATTTGTTGTTACATTTGAGCAGAAATTATTTGCCGATAAATAATCTTGTTTTAAAAAAATACCAAACAATTTTGGGAAATTGTACGTGGCATTAGTGAGAGCTGATCGCTTTGAAATTGCTAGTTTGTGTTGTTTTAAATAAAGATTTTTCATAGCGTGAAAAATAAACACGTGTTGGAGATGGAACTTGCCAACGGTATCGCTTACCAACAGCATGAAGCTCAATATACAGATAAAAGGATTTTTTTGTGGACAGTAGAAAATAAATAACAGACTTGATGAAGAAAACGACGATGAGTTCTGAGTGTGTGTGTGTGTGTGTGTGTGTGTGTGTGTGTGTGTGTGTGTGTGTTCGCGTGTGTGTGTTCTGTTTTTGTTATTCCGTAGCTGGTGAGTTGTCTTCTGCTTCATAAATAAGTGCTTGTTTCTTGTTTAACCTCTGGATCTATTTAGCTGTTTGCCAAGATAGGCAGACTTAATCTCCGGTCTATGGCAGTTTGGTCTGCAGACATCGCTTGCCGCCAGCCACTACTAGAAGAGGCTTGCTTGTCTATGGACCAGTGATGGATTCAATTATAAGCTAAATAGGCTCAGCTTAGGGCTTCACAATCTGCAGGAGCCTCAACAAATTCTTATTTATTGTTCACAAATGTAATTTTTCTTTTACAGAGCCTTTGATATGAATGTATAAAATATTATCTGTGATTTTGCAGACACTTTCTTGATTATTTCTTTTACTGAAAATTATACAATATATTTCCATCATCCATCCATTCAGCTAATGAAAGTAGATCTCTATATACAACAATAAGAAAGAGACAAACACTGTTCTTTGGCCACATAATGAGAAGAGAGACATTGGAGAACATTATGACAACTGGCAAGATCAGTGGGAAAAGTTGTAGAGGCAGACCAAGAGAGATGACCCTGGATAGGCTGAAACAGTGGCATGGAGTTATATCATCAAGAGAGCTGTTTCAGGCAACCAGGGATCGTGATCTGTGGAGACGCATGAGCGCCTACGCCAGTTGGCAGGGCACATGATGATGATGATGATGATGATGATGATGATGATGATACATTTAAAAGGCGTATAAATTTAAAGTTTTCTGAGATTAGCTGGCTTAATTCGTAAAATTAGGGGCCTCAGGGCTTTATATATAAATTAGGGCCTCATCAACTTAAAGCGGTCTTGCTGCTGATACTATGATCAGATGTTAGGAACCCCATGCAGGCGGGAAATATTTTCACTCAGCTCACATGCCGTTGCCAAAACCAACGCAAGGCGGTCTGTCGTAGATCATTTGCCCCTGAACCCAACCGGGTATTTTGGAAGTTGACGCTGGTAAATAAATCCTTCTAAATGAAATACTTAACAAACACAGCAAAGATTTTGCATTCAATAGAATCTAAGGTCTCCCCCTCCCCTTTTTTTCTCCATTTGTTGTGTGTGTGTGTGTGTGTGTGTGTGTGTGTGTGTGTGTGTGTGTGTGTGTGTGTGTGCCTTCTTTGTTCAAATTTACAGCATTGAAGTTATTAGTATCATTACTGCACTCCGGACAGATCTGTAGGTGCTCTGATCTCCCCCTCAAAAACTCCCTAGGTGTAAAACTACTAATGACGCCTGTTCTCTGTTGACTACTGAAACGTCTTGTGGCCTTCATCAATTAGTAATTTCTTTCAGCTCCAGGCTGCACTCCCATGTCCATCAGACTGGTAATGGCTACGGAACTCATGCACTCTGGCGTGCTCGTGGTCACTCTAAGTCCTGGGTGAGTTATTGAAAACATTGCTTCTGTTCTATCTAGTAATTTGAATGAGGCGTGGATCAGAGGTAGCTTGTCACGCCCCATCCTCCTTCCCAGCCACTACTCCGCCAATCTTTTTTTTTCTATCTTGTGAGATGAGGGAAACTAGAACAAGCTGTGACCACTAGAAAGATCTGTGGAAAGAGAGACAAAAGAAGGCAACGCAGAGAGGTTCAGGCAACCTGCTGTGATATTATGGTATGATGAGCGTACTTTGACCACGACGATGATGATCATGATCCTGATGATGTGATGATGACGATGATAATGATGACGATGATGTTGATGATGATAATGAGGACTATGCTGATGGTGATAATGATGATGATTGATAATGACGATAATGATGATCATGTTGATGATGGTGGTGATGATGATAATGATGAAATTAATGAAATTGATACTGATGATGATGACGATGATGATGATCATAAGTATAAGGACATCAAAAGTTTGATTACAAACCAAGTTAAAGCTGGTGCGTTTAAACATAAAACATTAAGGTAACAAACATTAAGCAAGTCGATAATGTTTCTTTTCTAGACAACTACCAACAGATGAGGACATCTGTGCTGCAGACATGCACGAACTCTTCTTCTTTTTTTCTTTCTGCTTTTGCCGCAATTTGTTGCAGAGCGAAGTTGTGTCCTGTCTCTTGTGCTAATGTCATACTGCGTTTCTGTTGTGTCTCTTTTACTCTCTCTACCCATATCTTTCTTGGTCGACCTCATGCCCTACAGCCTGCTGTTCTCGTGTAGTACTCTCTAGCTGCTGGCTATGTTTGTTTCACTTTGACCTGATGAACCAACAATTTTTTGACTTCTTGATTTCCTGTGAGATCATTCAATGATGCTGTGTCTGTAATGGGTGAACCGAACCAGCCAAACAACTTTGAACAATATGAAGCAGATTACAACATCTAGGCCCGAGTGCCTCAAACTTTTTTCGCCACGGCGCCCAGTTTGAGAACCCCTGATCTAGGCAGTCGAAATCATTCTTCAGTAAGCCTTTTCTATCGGTTATTCTGCTTCTTCTGCTACAGCGTTCGACATTACCCTTGTCACTGGTCAGTCCCCTTCTACATCACAAGGAGAACGGTGAGTCTAAGGTCGCGCCGGTCTCCCATGGCTTGTTTTATAGGTTAGCTCTTACAGGCCAGATCCTTTAACTTCTGTGTTTTAGCTCCTTGCCAAAATAGGATGTAATTTTATTTATTTTATTAAAGCCCCACACTGGTTGTCAACGGGGGTCCTTATATAATTGAACTGTTGAACGGCGTTTATGAGACTTGGTCCTAGGGGATTCTCATCCCAATGGCAGCACATTGTGTCACTATGAGCTAATCGCTCGTCACCCCGTTCTGGTGGGTTTGAACTCACTCACTCATGATCAGCCTCTGCCGGAAGTAGTTTTTGCATTCTGTGGTGAGGTGTTCACATAAAGACAGTGATCGTCGCTTACACTTTCCATTACCAA
>CAJHNH020000157.1:225000-277500 GCA_905116865.2 Candidula unifasciata
AGTAATGTTGGTGGTGGTGGTTATGGCGGTGGTGGTAGTAGCAATGTTGGTGGTGGTGATGGTAGTTATGGTAGTGGTAGTAGTAATGGCCGTGGTTGTAATGGTAGTAATGGTGGTGATGGTTGTAATGGTGGTGGTGGTGATAATGGCTGTGGTGGTAGTAGTAATGGTGGTGGTGGTAGTACTAATAGTGGTGGTTATGCTGGTGGTGGTAATGGTAGTGGTGGTGGTAGTAATGGTGATGGTGGTAGTGGTAGTGGTGGTGGTAGTATTGATGGTGGTAGTAGTAATAGTGGTGGATATGGTGGTTGTGGTAATGGTAGTGCTTGTGGTAGTAATGGTGGTGGTAGTAATGGTGGCGGTGGTAGTAATAGTGGTGGTAATGGTGGTGATCAAAGTAAAATGTTACTTAAATTACAACTATTGTATAAAAGATAAATGACTGGAAGAGTTAAATATTAGAATGGTCTGCGTAAATATTGCGTGACCCTTTGATAACAGCATTTGTTCGTCAGTTCTTTCCTTTAAATATTTGGTGCTTTATTATTATCCTACCCCTAGATGACGTCACATGACCGTCCAACATTTAAAGGGTGCTAAAACTGGGTTTCTCGGCTTTCTGATGCTTTTAACGACCCTAAAACATCTAGAATTGGCTCTAACCTCAACCCACCTAGGTCCTACGAAAAAGTGCAGCCTAGGTCCTACGACTGCATGCAGTCTATCTACCAACCCCTAAAATATTAGACTATCCCATGACATGTTGTTTTCCCCTGTTTGGGGTAGGATAATAAAAAAGCACCAAATATTTTCTATAGGTAATATCCGAAATCACAACAAATGGGTTAAATTATTACTTCCTTGTTTAAAACCAGTGGACTATTTGCGATTCTCCTTGATACTTTTAACCCAAACATCTCGAATGGAAATACAAGAAGACAATGTATTAACGAAATGCTTGAGAAATTGTGAGAAGTTTCCCAAGTGTCAGTTAGCAGGGAAAAACAGAGAGGTTCCCGAGCAGACATGTTGGAAATCAGATCCTGAGTGGAGGGACTTCCTGCCGTCAACTTGCCAGGTTTCTTCTCATCTTCATTCCAATAAAAGAATTTTTGTCCGCTAGAAAACTTGGGGGAGTTTAAATAAAGGGTTAACAAATAGATGTTGCCGAATTTATTTAGATGAACCGTCTTATTTTGTGCGTCAGGAAGCCCTTGAGAGGACTAAGATTTTCGTTACAGGGAAGATGAGATCTGCGTCATTGGTGTAATTCTGGGGTAAAATTGTTTTGTTCTAATGTGATTTGATTGTTTCGTAGATTTGATTTTCGTTTGTGAGTGTTACAAATATTTTTTAAATAAACAGTTGTATGCCTGGAGCTCGTCAAGTATATGATGACAGGCTCAAATTTTGATCAATCTGCACTGGGTTGCTGATGAGTTCAAGATAACTACCGGCGTCTTTGTTACCCTTTACATTTCCTAAGAGCCACGCCAATAATAACACACATTTCTGTTTCCGTGGCAAAGTGGTCAAACAGTTTGCTTCACGATCTGAAGGTTTCGAAGGAAAAATCATGAGAAGTAAAGGCGGATTATATCTTTTACTTCTTCGCGTTTACCAGCTGTAAACTCTGGCGAAAAGTTCTGATTGTTTGTCAACTTCTGGACTGCAGTCCTCTTTCAGAACCGAGTGTTGCGTGTGCATCCGTTTTACAGATCTGACTCATTTGTATGCAGACTGCTGGTTCCTTGCCTCTCAGGTAAATGCCATCCTATTTCGAAGGAAGCTCCCAATTAGTCGACGTTTACCACATGCTTTTGGGTAGGCAGTGGGTTTATTCTTGTTTTCCCTATAATAGGGCCCTGGAACCCACACCGGGTAAGGCGGATTATATAATATCCGCTATATCACGCTTCTAGTGCCTACAGGTCTGAAACTATACAAGGCGAGAACGTTATGCTCAACAGACGTGAAAATGTCTTTTAATTTTGGCTTCAATTATCAGTCGTCGGAGTCTGTGGCTTAAGCGTTGCAACAGAGTTTCGTAATTCAGAATGGCCGGTTTGTAAACCCAACCGCGATCGATTTGGCAGCAGTTCGCATAGCGTTGGTTTTGACAGGGGTGTCAATGTGCATGGTAAAAAACTACTGCAAGCAAAGTTGCCTAGTCACAAAAAAAACTATCAAAAACATCTCATAGTGGTTCTGCAACATTCTATAAAGGACACACAACTAATTTTTCAATGTTTTTGACAGCCAAATTGGCACAGTAACTAGACGCAACCGAAGTCAATCGGATCCTCTACTTTTTTTTTTTTTTTTTTTTTTTTTATTTATTTTTTAACAATTAATGATACATTTTTACAAATTTGGGGGAAATTCTCAATGGTTAAGTACAGCCATAACCTGCTTTATGAAGCAGAAACCTTGACAATTAACAAGCAGAAAGTCAAACTGGCCCTTGAGATATGGATATACATCAACATAGGCCCAGTTTTAATGTTACAAAAATGATCAAATATAAATTTTATGCGGAACCTAGGAAAATTATGTTGTTAAAAGACACATGATCCTAAAAAAGCAGGGTAAAGAAAAAAAAAAAAAAGAGAGAAATGTGCAAAAAAAAATTTCAAAGGTTAATACTCTAAATAAATCACATTGAAGGGAAACGACTAGACTGACTGACCGACTTTCTACCCCACTAGGACATCACACAAGCGATAAATACCCGATGACACAAAGTGGCACCATGTGGATGAGGATCGCCGTGGAGAGGTCCCAAAAACCGCGTTCAGACAATTGCCCATATTTATGACCTGCCTATATTGCGGCCCCTGGAAAAAGCCAGGGTGGGGCTATAAATAACAAAAAATTTCATCCTAAAAAGGACGAAACTGGATAGATGTTAACGTTAACGACTAGAGGTAGACCATGTAACAAGTGCGAGAATAACATTTAGAAAATAATAAAAAGCAGCAATTGTAGAGGATGTGCAACAATGGTGAGAAATAGAGTGTGTTGGCGATTTCTGGCAACGAACCTTTTTTTACGATGACGGCACCTCATTGGTTGGAAATGTACACACACAGTTAGCCTCTTTCAACATTTCTTCACATCTTTCTTGCAGGAAAGAAAATAAATTAACAAAACGAGTGATTGTTTCTCTTGTTTTTGATAATTAACTAGGATGTTTTGTCGATGAAAAAATTGTCCTCACTTTAATTAAAGCCATTGGATTTCCAGTGTCCCTTGGGCGGACCCATTACAGAGAAACCCGACAAGCACCTGGTAACAACATACTGGCCGTGTCACTATCTCACAGGGCTGAAGAGTTCCAACAAACACAGAACCCCAGTAAGGATTCCGTTGGCTTGCCTTGTAATGTGTATGTCTTAATTACTGATTGGCTTTTCTTGGTTAACTCTTTGACGATGTCTGGTTCTCTGGGACATTTTTTTTTTTGTGTGTGTGTGCTTCATCTGCGTCTTTCGAAGAGCATAACTGTGTGAGTAACTTTGCAGTCGTTAAGACGGTTGGCAGCAAGAGATATCCACCACTCACTATTTCTTATCATGTTTACGCATACACACACACACATATATATAAATATATATGTCTATATATATATATATATAGTATATATATATATATATATATATATATATATATATATCCTCTTCACGTGTGATCTCCAATGGTGATTAATTTTTTGCTGTATATATATATGTATGTTTACGCGCACACACACACACACACACACACACACACACACACACACACACATACATATATATATATATATATATATATATATATATATATATATATATATATATATATATATATATATCCTCTTCACGTGTGATCTCCAATGGTGATAAATTTTTTGCTTATGGTATCTCACGCTGTCTTCCTCCATCTCTCTTTCCACAGATCTGTCCAGTGGTCAAAGCATGTTCCAATTTCCCTCTTTTCATAATAAAACCCCCACAAAAGTGATGACTTGTCTCTTTCTGATGTTTGTGATAAGTGTGTGTGTGTGTATGTGTGTTTGTGTGTGTCTGTGTGTATACATACATATATATATATAAAACGTTTGGAGAAGGCTATTCCTGCAATACATATGTGTGTGTTTGTGTGTGTGTGTGTAAATGTATGTACATTGATGATGTTCGTCCATCACAACCGATGATGAGCAGCCACTTCAGTAGCTAGGTAGAGGGCTGCAATAAGTGCAAAGATGACTGCTAAGGCCAATTCTAGCACATAAAGTACTATACTTGCACTCCGTCGACACACATGCAAACATAAATATATATATATATCATAGCAGCGATATGTAGTGTGACTAAAGACGATGGGATCTGTATATTTCAAGTCGATCTTGCACGGGTGTTTCTCTTGGCCAGAATGTTAGCCTTCAGATGTATCTGGGACAGTCTTGTAGGAAGTGCTCGCTGTTTCGGGTGCTAATCATCATGTGCTGATGGCTGATTCGCCAATCTTAAATTTTGTGTACACGTGGCTACGACGTCGATTGTGCCATGTACTAATATAATATGTTCTAATATAATGACTATTTCGAATATCTTGGGTCACTGGTTACCAACAATGGTGACACAATGAAAGAAATTAAACGGCGACTATCAATTGCTCTTCAAAGACTAAAACAACTGAATAAATTATGGAATTGTACAGATAGAATTACAAAGGTCAGATTTTTAAGAGCATGCATCTTTCCCATTGCAACATACGCCTGTGAGACCTGGACACTTACTAAACAAGCGGAACAGCGCATAAATGCATTTGAATATAAATGTTACAGACAGGTTCTAAGAATATCTTGGGTAAAGAAAAGAACAAATGCATCCATACTTCAAGAGCTGAATATTGAAGAGGGTTGGCTAGTAAAGACAATAAAACAAAGAAAATTGAAATATTTTGGTCACTTGAAACGTCATGGAGGTCTAGAGAGAACAATAATGGAGGGATATATGCCTGGGAAGAGAGGAAGAGGAAGGCCAAGGAGAAGATGGGTGCAGGATGTGGCAGATGATCTCCAGATGGGTGTATCAGACGCAGGACATCTTGCTCAGGATAGGAAGGTTTTCCGGAGGGTTGTTATGGCAGCGAGGTTCCGCGAGGGACATGCTACTGAATGAATGAATAATATAATGACTTGCAAAATTATGTCCTTAAGATGATAATCCTCTGATGCCGACTTTGGTGGCTTTCTAATTGACTTGGTTACTCTCTTCTTCTGTTGATGAGAAGCTGCTATGTCAGGTTGTTCTTTCTTGCACCTTCCTTATCTAGTTTATCAGCACTTTCATTTCCGGAGCCTCAACTGTGGGATACAATCACACTCAAACTCTAGTACTCGATGATGATGAAATTATTAAACGCACTGACTTACTTGAAAGACAAAATACCGAACTCATTTAGTGAAAAGACAATTATAAATTACTACAGACAACTTTTGTCATCCTTTCAGTTGTTGCCAGGACACACGTAGTTTACGGCCTACATAATGAATTTTAATGTATCCATGAATCCCCACCGCGCGCGCACAGAACCACCTGTTGAGTCGTACTTATCGGAAAAGCCCAGTCCCCGATCCATCACTCCGCCAACTTACTCTAGTTCATTAATTTGTTAAACCCGCCCACATTTGAATATAGTTTTAAAACTAAGCTTAGCTTTGAAGTATCAAATAATCCCGCTGCTGAACGATGCTGCAAACAAACCAAAGGGGAAAAAACCGTTATTTTCCATTTCATTTTGTTTGCAAAACATGGACGATTCCTAATCAGTAATTTCGGGTATGAATTTCATCAAAACAAATTATATTTATTTAAAAAATATTACCCAGCGCAATAATAACGGAAGAATAAATTGTTTTAAAATTCGGAATACATTGCGCGTATGTCATCGATTTGTCGGATACGAAACGAAACTCGCACGGAAGTTTGGGCTGGCTCACGCCGCGCCAAATACTAGCGCACTTCTTTGTTCAAGTCCGCGGGAGATCTGCGGGGGCCTAGTTTGCCATCTGAATCAACAATCTCTCAAGTTGGGCGACGAACACAAGTATCAAAGTGCTCAAACGGAACGTGTTTGCAGATTTGATTCACCCAATACGATGTGTTGACACATATCTGTTAGTTTTAGCACGGCAGACGAGCACGGTGTGCGTGTGTGTATCTATGTGTGTGTGTGTGTACTGTTACAAACAGTATTTACACGGCTGTATGGTTAGTGCTGGCACGTTATTAAATTGTTTTGTCTGCGAGGGGTGCCTATCATAGCCTGTTTCTCTGTGCCAGGAGCTATGTATGTGTACTTTGACATTAACAATATCAGGTCCTCTTTGTGCAGGTGGGTCTCACATGGAAATCGGTGGAGTCATTTGCATATTTTTGAGATTTGTTTAATGATCGCGGACGAGCTCTGCTAAAGTGACACGAAAATTGTCAATATTTTGTTGGCGTTGGGAAAGAGTCTTCTTGAGCTATTTGCACGATAATAGGATCTGCTGCTCTTCTGTTTTAGAAAATAGATGATATAATCGAGAATCCCGTTTGTGGATGTGTTGCGTTTAACAGGGAGAGAATGATACCGCTGGATAGTTGAAATCGTTTGGTTGGTTCTGTCATTGAACAGTGAAAGCTAGAACAGTTAGCCCGTTTGGTACTGACCGATGCGTGGGATCATTCGTTTGAGAATAAAAGCTCACTAGTGTACACATTTTATGCTTCTGTGTGCCGTTACTGCAACAAAGGTGGCATCCACCGGTGACTTTGGAAATATTACGTTGCAAGGCCACAGTCTCTTACATGGACTGTAGTCACAGACCATTTTTCTTGGTGACCATTTCTTAGTGTGGGTTATGGGACCCGATGTGGAGGGGGGCGGGAGAAATAATATACCCTCTGCTTTTACAAGCATGCCGTAAAAGTCGATTAAGTAGGTGTGTTCCTCCGAAGTCGGAGAGCATATCCATAGGAGCTGAGAGAGTCGCAGTCTAAGCACAAAGTAGCCTAATATGTGAGACGGATATGCTGGCAACACTCAAGTAACAGAAGAAGACCAAAGTCCACACGTGGACTAACAACCAGGACTTTCCCTGGGGTTGACAGCAGGAGAAGAGAGACTAGGAAATTGTCGGTATTTGAACACATAATATTAGCACGTCCTTGCCTAAATAGGGACTGCGGTCACCCCCAGGTATAACCGTTTATGTTTATTCTACGGATCAACATCATGGCAGATGGGTGTAACACATAAGTGCTCCGTTCTACTTCTAACTAAAGCCTGGTCTGAAGAATCTCAGCGCAGTGCACCAACTTCGTAGCACGGGCGAGGGAGGGGCGGGGGTGAGAGAACGTACACACATGCGCAAAGAAAACCGGTAGTTTCAACCGGAGTCTTTCTCGACACATACTACAACAGCAACAAAGGGCAGTGTATCCTTGACACAAGCTTCAAACATCCCCCCCCCTTTTTTTTTCCCAACACACAACTGTAAAATATAGCAAGGGGGAAAAAAAGACGATGTGTAAAAAATACAACAAAAAAGAAGTGATAATAATGATAAAAACAATACTAATGATATTACAGAAGTAATCGGAAAATAGAGGACGGGGTGGAGGGCTTTACGTAGCCTTCTCCCCCCTCCCTCCCCCCCCCCCCCCCACACACACACAATACAGACTTCACTGCCTCTACAGATTACATGTCTTGGCGTTTAGATTTGGGATTGAGATCCGTGTTCATGGTTTCCTAGCACTGGCAGCAACAATATGTATAGTTTATCTGCTGCAATATGCCTGCCAGTGATTTTTGACTCCTCCTCTCTCTAGGTAGATTTCACAATCTGTCTGACTGTCTGTCTCTCTGTGCGTCTGTTTGTCAGTCTGTGCGTCTGTCTGTCTGTCTGTCTGTTAGTCTGACTGTCTGTCTGTGCGTCTGTCTGTCTGTCTGTCTGTAGTTTATTACACCCACGGTTGCTACGTCGGAAGTGCCATCGCCTGCCAGTGATTTTTGACTCCTCCTCTCTCTAGGTAGATGTCACAATCTGTCTGTCTGTCTGTCTGTCTGTCTGTCTGTCTGTCTGTCTGTCTGTCTGTCTGTCTGTCTGTCTGTCTGTCTGTCTGTCTGTCTGTCTGTCTGTCTGTCTGTCTGTCTGTCTGTCTGTCTGTCTGTCTGTCTGTCTGGTCAGTCTGTGCGTCTGTCCATCTGTCCGTCTGACTGTTTCTATTACGTTAGCAATTTCCAGCCTAAATTTCCTCCTCGCACCCATACACACATCACTAAACTCCAGCTTTGGCTAATAAATGTGCCAGCTTTCGTCCCTCTCTATTCCTACACAGCAACTGCCAACCTCTTTCCTGGTTCGCCTTCTACAAACAAAAAGCCCCGAGATAAAGGAAAAGTATAGAATAATATATGGTCACCGTTTGGGTCAGCTGCTTGGAGATCCAACGAAATTAACAAACCCAGGTGTGTTTGAAGAATGGGAGACTATCCGAGTTAAGTCTTCAAATCTCTGAGGTTTCAAGTATGGTGAAATTCCAACGACAAATCAGTTAGACACCTGTATGTTACTTGGTTTATGGTGTGCAGTCTTTCATAATGTCATTCAGTGCCTTTAGGGTTGTTGTTGCGAAGGGTGCAGCCGCAGTACTTTTGGTCCCGTGGTGTGTCCAAATTATAGGGAATTAACACAAACAGGCAAATCACAACATGTGATATTAGATATTTACATAAAAATGTGGCGGGAGAACCTGGAAGAGACAGAGCGGTTCTTGTCTTTTAGTTGACCCCCATCTCGGGGAATCAGAGACTTCGGGGGAGAGTCCAATAGTATAGGGGTGTTACAGTGTGAAATCAACACCGACTAACACTACCCGTAATTCTACCCCCTCCGTTATAATTTTAGGGAACGTCTTTACGTGGTTGTACTGGAAGGAGATGGGGAAGAGGGGTAAGGGCGGGAGGGCGTGGGTGCGATCTAATAAGCCCTAACAATATTTGGGGTGGGACACCTGTTGCGTTTATATTCCAACGCCTCTACACCCACCCCAATCCCCCACCCACACACACACACACACACACACACACACATAACTATAAACACATCCCGAGTGATAGCTCTACACTACAATAAATCACAAATAATAGTTATCCCCCTTTGTCATAAAATACACAATTACATACCGAATCTGCCTTGTTGCCTTTGATCTTACAGGGATTTCGTTTTCTGTTTATGATAGGCAAGGCTTTTAAACATCTCAAAGTAAACATTCATAAAGTTTAAACATTTTCTGTAAACATCGTCTCGCTAAAGCTTTCTTTTACAAACAACTTTCAATATGGCCATTTAATTCTTTCTTTTGTACATAAACTTATCTTCCCTTCCGAATTTCTCGCTTCCATAAGCAAAGATATTTTTAAGCGTCTGTTTGATTACTTTCCCTAAATCCAGGTATTTAATACCACATATGAAGCGAATTATCTCGATTATTTTCCTAACCCCTAGCTATTCATTCCCCCATACAGAATTAAATCTTACGATACTGTGTTTTTCTCTAAATTCAAAGCTACGTTTTTCCTATAATCGCTGAGCTTTATCACCTGCGGTGCCTGTTATTATATACATATTTTTTTTTAACGAAAGTAATAACTAACGTATCAGCAGATCATTTAACTGACAGGACCAAATGTTTTGGGAAGCCTTTTCCCTTTTCACACGTAAGGCTATTTACGTAATCCTTGTCTTGAGATAAATCAAGAACCACAGACGTTGTGTTTACCAACTTCTGAAGCGATCTTTCTTCCAACAACGACGTCATTTTTTTTTTTTTTTTGTGCTTCATTTTAAACTCGGAGTAGAGAGCTGAAGCCACCCTCTTTGGGTTGCTAGTTCAAGAGTTAAACTTGTGGATCTTCTTCTTTTGTCGTGTCCCAACGTCGGACGCAGTTTGTTGTTGTTTTAAAGACCCACTCTGGCTGTTGCCGGGGCACCTAATATAACCCAACCTATAGGTTGAACGGGGTTTCTGGGACATATCCCCGGGTGATCCTTATCCGAATGGTGGCACTTTATGTCACCAGGTGTTTATCGCTGGGCATGATGTCCTGGCGGTGTTGAGGTTCTTTCCATCTTTTTCTTTTCCTTTTTTTTTTTATCAGGTTTCAGCCACATCGTTTACCCCATCTATTTCTTTGTCTCTCCATCGTCTTCCTCCCAGATGATTCCCACACAGGGCATTTTGTGTCCATTCTTTCCTCTCGTTGCAAAATTCCCAGTTTGCTGTGAGCTAAAAGGAAAGCGGTGTCTTGGTTGTTGAGTGGTTAAGCCATTTATGTCGTTCTCGATAGGATATTGGTTAATTCCGCAGACTCATTAATAATGTTTCCGAGTGCAATTTTTAAGAAGACCACTAGAACAAAGATGGAGATGATGATGATGTTGATCATGAAAAAGAACAACCGAACAAGAACCATACACATAGCTAGACACACACAAAAAAAAGCAAAAATAAGAGAACGAAATATTCATGATGATGATGATGAGAATAATGAAAAGACGGAGATATACAGATAAACATCTAAAGAAAGAGAGAAAAAACACAGATAGATACAGAGACAGAAAGACTTTAAAAAGACTGAGACAGACACAGAGAGGCAGAAGGGGTAAGAGATGGAGAGAGAGAGAGAGAGAGAAACAGACAGAGAGAGACAGAGAGTAATAAAATCTAAGTGACATGTAACCCTGCTAGCCCCGTGTCATTACTGTTATCCCCTACAGACACAGTCATCCACCTCCCTACAGACACAGTCATCCACCTCCCTACAGACACATTCATCCACCTCCCTACAGACACAGTCATCCACCACCCTACAGACACAGTCATCCACCTCTCTACAGACACAGTCATCCACCTCCCTACAGAGACAGTCATCCACCTCGATACAGACACAGTCATCCACCTCCCTACAGACACAGTCATCCACCTCCCTACAGACACAGTCATCCACCTCCCTACAGACACAGTCATCCACCTCGATACAGACACAGTCATCCACCTCCCTACAGACACATTCATCCACCTCCCTACAGACACAGTCATCCACCTCCCTACAGACACAGTCATCCACCACCTCTCTACACCTCCTACACAGTCATCCACCTCCTACACACCTCCCTACAGACACAGTCATCATCCACCTCCCTACAGACACAGTCATCCACCTCCCTACAGACACATTCATCCACCTCCCTACAGACACAGTCATCCACCTCTCTACAGACACAGTCATCCACCTCCCTACAGACACAGTCATCCACCTCCCTACAGACACAGTCATCCACCTCCCTACAGACACAGTCATCCACCTCCCTACAGACACAGTCATCCACCTCCCTACAGACACAGTCATCCACCTCCCTACAGACACAGTCATCCACCTCGATACAGACACAGTCATCCACCTCCCTACAGACACATTCATCCACCTCCCTACAGACACATTCATCCACCTCCCTACAGACACAGTCATCCACCTCCCTACAAACACAGTCATCCACCTCCCTACAGACACATTCACCCACCTCCCTACAGACACATTCATCCACCTCCCTACAGACACAGTCATCCACCTCCCTACAGACACAGTCATCCACCTCCCTACAGACACATTCATCCACCACCCTACAGACACATTCATCCACCTCTCTACAGACACAGTCATACACCTCCCTACAGACACAGTCATCCACCTCCCTACAGAAACAGTCATCCACCTCCCTACAGACACATTCATCCACCTCCCTACAGACACAGTCATCCACCTCTCTACAGACACAGTCATCCACCTCTCTACAGACACAGTCATCCACCTCTCTACAGACACAGTCATCCACCTCCCTACAGACAAAGTCATCCACCTCCCTACAGACACAGTCATCCACCTCTCTACAGACACAGTCATCCACCTCCCTACAGACACAGTCATCCACCTCCCTACAGACACCTCCCTCCCTACAGACACAGTCATCCACCTCCCTACAGACACAGTCATCCACCTCCCTACAGACACAGTCATCCACCTCCCTACAGACACAGTCATCCACCTCCCTACAGACACATTCATCCACCTCCCTACAGACACAGTCATCCACCTCCCTACAGACACAGTCATCCACCTCCCTACAGACACAGTCATCCACCTCCCTACAGACACAGTCATCTACAGACACATTCATCCACCGATATCCATCTCCCTACAGACACAGTCATCCACCTCAGTCAGACCAGTCCTCCACCTCCCTACAGACACAGTCATCCACCTCCCTACAGACACAGTCACCTCCCACAGACACAGTCATCCACCTACAGACACAGTCATCCACCTCCCTACAGACACACAGTCATCCACCTCAGACACAGTCATACAGACACAGTCCACCTCCCACCTCCACCTCCCTACAGACACAGTCATCCACCTCCCTACAGACACAGTCATCCACCTCCCTACAGACCACAGTCATCCACCTCCCTACAGACACAGTCATCCATCCTACCACCTCCCTACAGACACAGTCATCCACCTCCCTACAGACACAGTCATCCACCTCCCTACAGACACAGTCATCCACCTCCTAAAGACACAGTCACTCCACATCCACCTCCCTACAGACACAGTCATCCACCTCCCACACAGTCTCTACAGACACATTCATCCACCTCCCTACAGACACAGTCATCCACCTCCCTACAGACACAGACACACCTCCCTACATCCACCTCCCTACAGACACAGTCATCCACCTCCCTACAGACACAGTCATCCACCTCCCTACAGACACAGTCATCCACCTCCCTACAGACACAGTCATCTCTACCTCACACCTCCCTAGACACAGTCTCCACCTCCTCACAGACACAGTCATCCACCTCCCTACAGACACAGTCATCACCTCCCTACAGACACAGTCATCCATCTCCCTACAGACACAGTCATCCACCTCCCTACAGACACAGTCATCATCTAGAGACACAGTCTCCACCTCCCTACAGACACATTCATCCACCTCCCTACAGACACATTCATCCACCTCTCTACAGACACAGTCATCCACCTCCCTACAGACAAAGTCATTCACCTCCCTACAGACACAGTCATCCACCTCCCATTCGTTAAAGCACTCAGTGGGATCTAATCCTACAAAGTCAGTTCTTTCAGTCCATCCGTTGCCAAATCCCGATCCCATTTGTGTATCTGTTGCTAAAACAGATCGTCATAATTGTAACGAAGGCTCCTCGGAACCGACAAAAAATGGAAAAGTGAGCCGGGGGCACGATGCACGTGCTGAATTGTGTGTGTGTGTGTGTGTGTGTGTGTGTGTGTGTGTGTGTGTGTGTGTTTGTTGGTGTGTGTGTGGGTGTGTGTTTAAATTAAATATCAAATGTTGAATTTAGAACCCCCTTCATACTACTAGGGACACTGGCATAAACACTCCATTTCCATCTTCGGCAGCAAGCGAAGAGATTCAATTCTGATGGTACTAGTAACTGTCTGATTGTACATCCGTCTCGCCTTTCCCTTGAGTGTTAAGCGTTAGTCAGATCCCCTAGTAACTCCCCGCAACGCCATTCTCCTAGCACCATAAGGATCTGTTTGTGCCTCCGCACTATTCACTCGCTCCCAAAGAGCCCGCACAACATCTAACTTGTCATGCATCAGGTTACCATAAAGTGGTGCAGAGCCGGCCACTCTATATGCCTGCTCGTTTCCCTACATATCAGCATACCCTGGAGAAATTATCCAAAAGGGCTAACTACCCAGGACCTCTAAAGCGATGCTTGCCATTCTGCACAGAGCATGCTTGTCTCCACCATTCTCAACATACTCTGCAAGTCAGTTACAATTACGACATGTGTGTACAGCTAATTCTCAATTCCGCGGAAGGCAGCAGTGACTACCTCCAACTCTATTCTCAAACTATACGTTTCGGTATCATATTCCAGTCTTTGCTATAAACCTCATGAACTTCGTTTACCACTCAACACAGAGCAAAATGTATAGACAGTCACATCACCTGGGCGGCAATCGTCATCAGAAATATAATGTTTAAATGTGTACAGTGCGATACAGTTCCCCCCCCTCCCGCCCCCTCCTCCCGCAAAAAAAGTAAAGATCCCTTTTCACGCCTTTAGGCGCATCGGTTTTATGGGAAAGGCACCCATATTTTTACAAACTAGTCGGCACTAGGTGGGTAATGTGGTCAGCATTACGCCGGTCGTCTTTACTTCCCCAGGACATAAATCCTGGTACTCATTTTAGGCTGGGTAGTCCTGCAACACCCCATACCTTGATATAAATCCACACAGCCACCTGTGGGTTTCGATCGTGGTGTGCTGGAATTACGAGTCAGACTCTGAACACCCAAGCCACGGACGCAGCTATGCAGTGCAACGGTAAATCTGAATTGCAAAGCATCAAAATTCGAGCAACTTGGTCGCCTAGGAGACCGAACTTCTGGCATGTGGCAGCTGACAACGCCAGAGCTTCAGCAGCAGAATTTCGAAAGCTATGTTCGAATTCCAAGGTATCGCTCTGTGCAGTTTATCAAAGCAGCTTAGCGCAGTAGCTAGACATCTGAATTTCGGTCTGAAGGTCCTTGGTTCAAATTTAGGTTCTTAACCCTTTGAAATATAATTGTTGTTCGTTCGTTCGTTCGTTCTGTATCCAAGCAGATTTCTTGATGCAAGGCTATGGCTTCCAGTTGGGTTCATTCTACAATAGGTACTATTACATATTTGGGAAGTAAAGGCGATAGACAAGATGCTGACCACTTTACTCATCGAATGCTCACTGGTCTATACATGCATGGCGAGAATAAATATATCCCTTTACGCCAGTGATCTAGCATATTCTGGATTTTATTAGAAAACAACAGTTGAAATTGTTTGGCCATGTAACGCGAATGCCAACAGACAGTATACCACAGAAAGCAATCATGTACAGACCAGTCCTGATGCGAAGAAGAAGCTGATCATGTATACGATGGATAGAAGCTATGACAGTCCCTGGGAATCTTCGTTTTCGAATCACACAAACAAATGTGTCACTTTCCCGTAGTTTATACTTCCTTCTGACACCGCAAGGTCCTAGAGGATCAAGAGGAGATGACAGGAGATCCATCTGGTATATGGAAAAAAAAAAAAACGTCGGGAGATGTGAACCAGCGTCATTGCATGCGGTTATAAACCATAGGTGATCTGCCACCAGTACGAAGAGCTGATAAGAATGTCCGCCTATGTCGCCGTCCGCACGTAACTCTGTAGCTACAGCGACGATGCTCCATTTACCCCCGTGTATCAACTCTGGTACCCATTTTCTAGAGCCCCGGGAACCGCCCGGTTTCGAACACCGACCGTGGCTGCAGCGAGTCGCAGCTGGGTTTGAAAGCGAGCTTCCTATCGACTGCGCTAACGCGGCTCCCGTATATGATGTTTGAATCAGAGTTTTCCTAACTGTATTATTGGCCCCTGTGCCCTATCATGGTGCTGGGGCCCCCGCGAAAACCCCTCACGGAAATGAAATATTGCTTGGGGCCAGTTTGCTAGTGTGGCCCCCAGACATCAGGTGTCCATCAGGCTCATGCTTTCATGCTTGATTCATATTGTATAGTCCAATCGGCACCCGATGAGTGGGGTAGTCAACATCACGCCGGCTACTTTTACTTCCCAGGAAGAAGACAAATACGACTCTGTTCCGGGCCAACCCCAAGACTTTTACACCAGCTGCCAAGTGTTTAGCCACTACACTGTCATGGCTCCCATCATTCCTCTTGTTTCTTCAGTTGACCTACTACTTAAGTAGTAAAGCCTCACAGAGAAGTGTTAGATGTAGTGTCCTTTTTTCTTTTGCTAATTACTAGTGACAAGATGACCAAACCGTCCGTTTGCTTCGTTGTTGATCTACGAGATCATTAATCGGCACTGTGCCGTTGTTGACTCTGGCCTCTTCTTACTGTTCCTGCCGCTTTCGTGTACCTCTCATCTCACATGTTGTCTTTTGCTGTGTTCCTAGGACTGGCTACGGCATTTTGCAATTGGGAGCTCTCATTCTGACTGAATGAGTGATAGTGACGGAATTACAGACATATTTTTCCTGTCCTCGGCAGTTACATTAAGTTTCACAACCCAGCGACACAATGCTGGCTTGCTTGTTGTATCCCACCAGGACATCACACAAGCGATAAACACCCGGTGACACAAACTGCCACCATGCGGATGAGGATCACCCGGGGAGAGGTCCCAGAAACCCCTTTCAGCCGCTATGGCCACAATTATGGCCGAGCTATATTCAGCGCCCCCGGCAAAAGTCAGGGTGGGGTTTCGAAAATTGCATCCCATAATGGGACGACAGGATTTCCTAGCGAAACAATTAGTTCAAAACTGTATGTCACTCTAACAGTTCAAAACTAAGATATCCCATTCAATTTTCTAAGAAGATATAATATGCAGATATTTAAGTAGGCGCCCCCCCCCCCCTACCCTCCTCCCTCCTCCCTCCTTTTCCGTCTTTAAAATGAAGGCCCAGAACTCGCACGAGGAAAAACCATGTTCAACTTTATGAAACCCTTTCAACATTTACATTACTTATCTTATTAATACCCTATAACTTTGTGGTTCACAATTTAGTGTAAATTATGTCCCTTGAAAATGAATTGTCTTTCCTTGTGACAGACTCATTTTCTGCGGAGGGAAATCCCCCAGACCTCACGGGTAGTTCCGGATTACAACTATAGATGTTTGCATTTGGGCTTTAGATTCCTCTTACGAGTTTCCTAGCACAGACAATAACAATTTTAATATGGTGGTGGCTACATGACAACAGCGATACCTGGCTGTTCCGTTTTATGTAAAGGCGATATGGCGCTTACCCTGAACACGGGCAGATAATCGTAGATAGGAAACCATGTCAGAAATTAATCTACGCACAACAGTCATTTACGTAATAAATAAATTAACAGACCATTTTTCACGCCTTTAGGTGTATTGAGCATATAAGACTAGACCTGTAATTATAGACCACTCGTTACTCCGTGGTTGATATAGTCAGCTCCAGTCGCCGTTATTTCACGGACTCTACGTGGTGTCTATTTAAGACTCCGTCGACCTGACACCCAAGGTCATTTTTTTTTTAAATAGCACTGTGAGGACCTGAACCTAGGATCTTCCAATCCGCAGGCGAGCGTCTAGCTGCTACACCAGGGCGACTCCCATTCATGTAAACGATACGAGTTCAAATATGGCATAGGAAAATTTCCTGATTTGTTTAAATGATATACAGAACAAAGGTTGACATAACCACCATCAGCATTATCATCAATGTTAAAGCCTCACCCTGGCTTTTGTCCGGGGGCCCTTAATATAGCCAGGTTTTAGCCGGGTGATCCTCATCCGCGTGGTGGCACTTTATGTCACCGGGTGTTTATCGCTTTCTGTGATGTTCTGGTTGGCTATAACTCACATTCATACATTCATTATCTTCAATGGCGTGTTATTTGTATTTACAAAACCACTTGTCAGCACAGTCCATCCAACCTTTGTTGTTTTTTTAAATTGTCTCTGCTTTTCTAATTATTGTCATCAGAGTTTGCTAGGTCCTATAGTTTCAAAACTGATATGTCCAGAGGTCTGCCTTACTTAGCTTCTGCCGATCGGAAGGTAGTGGGTTCGCGTCCTGACGGAGCCAGACATTTTTTTTGTTCAAACATGACCTTGACTTCCAGATCGACCCAGCCTTGAGTGCGTACCAGGACAGTCCTGGGACGCAAAGGCGGCCGGCGTGATGCTGACCACATCACCCATCAAGTGCCGATTGGCCTTTAAAATGTGATTTGGCTTTTGGAGAGAACTAAACATGTTTTAGTGGACCTAGAGGTAAAGGAAAAACGGCTGGCGTTGGATAGGACATACTTTGAGAAAACCTGAGAACAATGTAACTAAAATGGCTGCTCACTGGAACCCAAAGTAGCATGGGAAAAAATCAGCTATCTAGTGAGTATAAAAATATGGGGAGAACATGGGAAGAACGCCATGCAATAACAAAGGATAAAACGACTTAGCTTGAGTTGGCTGAGGACCTATTTCCCATTGGGGGATAGAAGGCAGAAGAGTAAATGAGGAAAATGAGTTGCAGGTTGTTCCCCACCAGGACAGAAGTTAGTAGATGAACACGTCATAGATTAGAATCCTACTTTTGTACATCCCAGAAGGTCCTGTTCAACAGTAAGGTTATACTGGGGCCGCAACGATTAGGACGACTAGGCAAGGACGAGTGGGCATGCGGATGAGTGAGTGAAGTTATACCCTATAAGGATGGTGACTGGATAATTTTTTTAGTGCGCAAATGGCTGATAAGGCCAATTCTAGCACTAAAATTTCTTGAGCAGTGTGTACAGGGAATTGAGGCCGACTGGTGATTTGCTTCAGTGTCTTCCTGGCTTGTCTTTCCTAAACGACTGCTGCAGTTCTAACAGCTTCATCGGCCACAGCTCCCCTAATAATAGAGGTCCGTCAGGCTCAGCGTCATACATCGGCTTCTCAGGTTTTTGGATAAATACAATTCAGTGAAGTCTTGATGTTCTCCGTGAAACGCTTCTTCTGTCCACCTTGTGAGCATTTTTTTTTTTTTTTTTTTAAAGCTCACCATAGAAAATTTCTTTTGGCAATCGCTGGTCAGGCATGCGGACTATATGATCTGCCCAGCGAAGTTGTGATCGTTCTAGAATTGAGTGAATTCTGGGCAGTCCAGCTCTAGTTGGCATACTGAGCCATTAACACACTGTGAGGCAAAAGGGAATTTTATAAAATGAAAAACATCTTGTGCAAAATATCCTTGTCATTGAGAGTTAGAAAAATAATTCTTGCTTTCTACATACATCCAGTCTTAACATATGGATGTGAATCCTGGACAATCGGTAGGCAGGCCAAACAATTTTTAGAGACCTCAGAGATGTGGTTTTACAGAAGAATGCTTAGAATACCTTGGACAGCCAAAAAGAACAACCAAGAGGTTTTGAAAGAGGCGGGAGCCCGAAGACAACTTATCACAGACATCAGATACAACGTCACCACTCGCAAAGCTAGAAAAACAGCCTAGATTATAAATCTTTTAGAGGGACAAGATGGACGAAGAAGACGTGTGCGCTCTGAGGATTCTACAATGGAATGCAGAGGGAGTCCGCAACAAAAAAGCTGCACTCACAAAACAACTTACGGAAGGAAATATTGATATTGCCTGTATACAGGAGACACACCTGTCAGAAAAGCACAGATTCTGTATTAGAAGCTTCCAGTGCTTCAGACAGGACAGAGAAAATGGTCCCAAGGGAGGAGTCCTCATCCTAGTAAAAAACAGCATCCCAGCAGCTAGTCTTACAGTGGACACAAAACAGGAGTCTGAGATCATGGGTGTCAGGCTTAACATTGCAGGCAAGGAAATTGTGTTATACAATTGCTACTGCCCGCCAAGCAAAGAACTCTCGTTATACAACATGAGAATCCCAGATGACAACTGTATCGTTCTAGGAGATTTTAACAGCTGCTCTCCAAGCTGGGGATATTCACAGCTCAACGACAGAGGAGAAGAAGTGGAGGACTGGCAGACATATGCCAGACTCCAGCTAATCAACAAACCAGATGACTCCCCATCTTTTTTCTCCAGGAGATAGCTTTCAACCAGCCGCCCAGACTTAACATTTGCCACGTTAGTCTTAGCAAGCAACATACATAAAATGGTGCTCAGCCAACTAGCAGGTAGTGACCACCGACCGATCCTGATTTCTGTTCTAAATATGATAGGCCTTCATTCGATGCCGCCCCCTCGTTGGAATTATAAGAAAGCTGACTGGAACAGTTTTGCTAACCTTGCTGATGTATACTCGATAAATGTAAACGGCAAATCAAGTCAGGTTGCTAAATCAGTAAAAGAGTTTACAGAAGCTATATTAAAAGCAGCCAAAGAAACCATACCTCGGGGTTCAAGGAAAGATTACATCCCATTTTGGTCCCAACAAATTTAAGACCTCCACCAAACTCTCAGAAGCAAGAGATAGAGTAGAAAGCAACCCAACGGTAGAAAACAACATTGCTTACAAAGCAGCAGAAGCTAAGCTAAAAAAAGAAACACTTCAAGCAACTAGGAAGAGCTGGCAAGACAAAACCAAGAGCCTAAGTTTTGAAAAAGATGGGTCCAAACTCTGGAAACTAGTCAAGTGTCTAAATGGAGAAGCCCAACAAGCCAATCCAATAGTAATAAATGAGGGCAATGAGATCAGATCTGGAAACGATGCTGCAAATATCTTTTTAAATCAGTTTAAATCTGTTAGTGATAATAATATAGAAAAGTCCAGAGAAGATGAGGTAGTACAAAGAATAAAAGAACTCGAGGAGGCCAGCAAGAGTAAACCAGCAGAGAGCATCATGACAGATAAATTCTCAATGAGTGAACTTAACACAGGACTTAACCAGCTGAAATCCAACCAAGCCCCTGGCCCCGATAAAATCACGAATGATATGTTACTACACATGGGTCCAAGGGCCAAAAAGAAATTATTAAACATCTTTAATGCCAGCTGGATTTTTAGTATAGTTCCTCCAGCCTGGAGGAAGTCTGAAATCTTCGTAATCCTGAAACAAGGAAAGCCGAAGAACAACGCAGGCAGCTACAGACCCATCAGCCTCACTAGCTGTCTGTGCAAACTATTTGAAAGATTATTGAACAACCGACTGACCTGGTTCCTAGAGAAAAACGTCAAACTAATAGAGGAACAGGCAGGTTTTTGACGTTGTAGATCAACAGAAGACCAAATTACATTTATTGCTCAACACATTGAAGATGCATTTCAGGAAAAAAAGCACACTATTGCAGTTTGGGTGGATATGGAAAAGGCCTTCGACAAAGTGTGGAAAAATGGGCTGAAACAAAAGCTACTTGAAAGTGGAATATCCCATCACATGCTTGGGTGGATCGTAAAATATCTTGAAAATCGATCTGCAAGAGTCAAGATACAGGGTTCAAGGAGCAGATCAGTCTCAATGACACATGGAGTTCCACAAGGCGGAGTTCTGTCCCCAATTCTTTTCCTAGTTTACATTAACGACATAAAATCAACCCTCTGTAATGGAGTTCAAGCCGTTATGTATGCCGATGATCTGGCGCTACTGAGTTCAGAGGAGGACACTGAAAAAGCACAGACAAGGCTTCAAGAATCCCTCGGAACTCTAGAGAGGTGGTCCAATAGCTGGTACATACCTGTAAATGGGGCCAAAACCACACACACACACCATTTTCAGTCTCTCTACCAAACCCCAGAAAGTTTCACTTAGATATGGCAGCCAGGCACTGATACATGATGACTCACCGTCATATTTAGGAGTAACCTTTGACTCAAGACTCACATGGAGAAAACAGATAGAAAAGACACAGAGCAAGGAACTCAAGAGAACACAACTGATGAGGAAGTTAGCTGGAACAGACTGGGGAGCAAACCTCAATGTCCTTAAGAGGACCTATACAGGCTATGTGAGGCCAACACTAGAATATGGAATAGCTGCTTGGGGCACAGCAGCTAAATCAAATTTTCAGAAAGTCTCAAAGATCCAAAACCATGCTCTCCGTATTATGACAGGGGCAATGAGCTCCACGCCCATATCAGATATGGAAACAATTACTGGTCTCCATAATCTGGAAGATAGGAGAGACACAAAGATCCTCACCCAGCTCTCCAGATACCACCACTTTCAAGAACAACCCATGTACAGCCGACTACAAAAACCCCAGAATGCTAGACTAAAGAGAACTTGCTTTATTAAGAACGCAAATGCCAAGCTCGCTGTCCTTAAACTCCCTCCCATAATACCAAATGTTCCACTTAAACCTTACAACGACTGCCCCGCTTGGCTTAGGGATAGCCTACCAACAGTCAGAACCACTGTAACAGGGGTCTCCTCCAAATCATCAATGAGCAGCACTGATATGAAATCAACTACAGAAGGAGAGATCAATGGACTTTACCCACACCAGAGTTGGATTCGAGTGTATACAGATGGTTCAGCCAAGAGAGCAGTAAGAGACGGAGGAGGAGGAATATACATAGAATGCGAAGAAGAAGTAGAAAATTAGCATTCTTTTTCTTTGTTTGTTACACAATCAGTTTGTTTATGATTTGTCTCGTTTAATAACCATTTCCAACAGACGATTCGCCGTCGCTGACCCAGTTGTCTCAACATCTCCGGAAGTCATATGTTGAACATATCCTTACGTCGATCTCCACCAATGACTGCTGACATCAGCCAGTCTATCAGCTCTTTTATTTCCTTACACTCCAGCGTGTCCCGGCGCGTACCGTCAAGACAGCTTATTGAAGCCAAAATTCTGGATCCTGTCAACTCTCTTCTGGCAAGAGTTTACCAGTCTGGATTTCTTCAGGCACGCTGCTTGAGTCTGTCATTATCAATGCGTGAGTTACTCTTTCTGTTTTGTCAGCCATAACATGCTCCAGTGACCTCTGTGCGATGATGCCTTGGTAACCGAGTAATTTCCATGCCCCCAGACTAAATGAATGTGAAATGTAACACTAGAACCATTGCAGGGGGACGACTGCGTTGGTTTATTTGATGCGTATCTAATCCGGATGAAAAGGATGTGGATGGCGTGCACATACTTCAACATCTCATAGAGATTGAACGCATATCCCTGTGTCCTGAGTCATACAACAAATAGAAAGAATACATTCAAAGGACGGTGATAATAATGATGGTGATAAATGATGATGATAATGATGATGATGATGACCGGAATGAGATGGAGGAGGATAAGGGTTAAAGATATTGATGGGGATGATGCTGATGATAATGATTACGATGTTGTTATGTTGATGATGACGATGATAATATTGTCGACTATGTAATAATGTTCATGATAAGGATGATAATTGGGATGAAGAGGATGATGCTGATTTTGAGGAAGATGATGAGAATGCTGCTGCTGGACGATGATGATGATGATGATGATGATGATGATGATGATGATGATGATGATGATGATGATGATGATGATGATGATGATGATGATCATAAATAAAATAAAACAAATTCTCATACTTGTATTATCCTGCCTATTACCAACACTACCGACACCTCCGAAAAAGTTAAATCGGCATAAAACCTATAAGTTGTTGACTGACTGACTGACTTTCTACTCCACTAGGACATCACACAAGCGATAAACACCCGATGACACAAAGTGCCACCATGCGAATGAGGATCGCCTTGAGGAGGTCCCAGAAACTGCCTTCAGACATTTGGCCATATTTATGGCCTGCCTTTATTGCGGCCCCCGGCAAAATCCAGGGTGGAGTTTTAAATAAAAACTTTGATCCTAAAAGGCACTACAACGCCAGTTGTTAGTCTAATCCCCGATATAAACTCACTGAAATTAACCAATCAGAAACATGCATTAAGCGGAACTTGTCTCAGCCAACATGGCGCAACTGCGCCGCACAAAATCTTGTGTTAGGATTTCTTCAGACATATTGTTTTTTTTAATTTTGCCTAATTTCATAATCTTTTTAGCCCATTGAATCCAGTTTACCTTTGATCTTCCACTTTTGAATATTCCATTCTGTTTCCTGTTATTTAAAGATCGTGGGAGATTTGTGTTCAGACACAGCTTCTTCTTTTTTAAAATGTGCAGTTTATGTGCATTAATAGTTTTTAAAATATTCATAGTTTTGAAAATTTTAAGAAGGGAAATAACAGAGCATTATAATCGGACAAAATTTTATTATACAATTTATGTTTTTGTAGTATCTCTGTCCTTTATATTCTTTAAATTATGAAATATACATTAATTTAATCATTTCCATTGATTTACTATATATATATATATATATATATATATATATATTGCTCGGCACTATTAGAAATAAGTAGCTCGGCACAGACAGAAGTAGACACACAGAAGGACTTTTCGTCCTTCTTAGGACAAATTTATTTTTTGTTACCTTTGAAGACGACCCACTCTGGCTTTTGCCAGGGGCCGCAATATAGGCAGGTCATCATTATGGCCAAATGTCTGAACCTTGTTTCTGTTTGGACCTCTCCACGGTGATCCTCATCCGCATGGGGGGCACTTTGTGTCATCGGGTGTTTATCGCTTGTGTGATGTCCTGGTGGGGTAAAAAATTCAATCCAATCCAATCCAAGGACACACTAGTCAATTAGAAATTACGAATTTAAATTAATATGCTTGAGACCTGACCTGTCACTTCCAAACGACGACAACATCTCGTTGAAGAAACAAGTTATACGAAGTCACATGACAAAGTAGAGACACCTAAGAAAATGAATCTTTTTTAGCAAAGTTTATTGTACACCTTGTACCTTGCTGTTTGGTTGCCAAGGTATAGTACTGGCTAGATGCCCTCTCGCCGGCCCTAGGGTCTAAAGTTCCGGGGTTTTTTCCTGTCGATTTCGGGGTGTTGGAAGCGAGTGGGGAGGGGGGCGTCAGGTGGTTTATTTTGGCTCTTAGGAGACAGAATCTAGAAACGATACCAGGGAAAAATCCGGTAAATAAAAGTGGTGTTTGGCTCATCACCCATCGAGAGTGATTAGTAAATATATTTTCCTTTTCTTATTTTTATCGTGTTCCTTGCAAGTGGTTTTTCAGATAGGACGGTCACAGACTTCTATCATCAAGTCTGTGCGGCTTTTCATGTCTTCCACTGTTCCATTTAGCCTTGGCTCCCATTGGAATGAAAACCGGCCAAACGTAGGATCACTCAATTACCTGTCTTCCAATGTTGTTTAATAAGACTTCGTGTGCGTCTGGTGTGCTTCTCATGCTTGGCTGTGCCGAACTTTACTTCCAAATCTCGTATTCTTAGCAGTGATGTGGACACGTTGCTTCCAAAATCCTCAGAACGTCCTATCTCTCTAAGGGCAATGACAATGTCTGCGTGATAAATGGCCCGGCCATCTTCAATAAATGCAGCACCTGCCAGTCTATCAGCTCTTTCATTACCGACAACACCTGCATGCACAGGGACGAATATGAAGGTAACTGCACACACAGGAGAGTTTTGCAATCACTTAAACCGCTGTCTGCGTAACCAGCCTGCCTCGACCCGCCAGATCATGCTCAAAGAATCACACACACAGGAATAGTCCTGATTGAAAGACTTGAGAAGGTGCCGAATGAAGCAATGCGCATTATTCTAGGGTGCACTGGAGACACCTCTTGTGTAGCAATGAGGTATCTTCTTGACTTCCCTACCATGAACTACAGGATCAAGGGTTTACTGTCTAGTGAGCTGTGTGACATACTGTAGTAATAATAATTCATCACACACGTAGCTCTCCGTGGCGGAGCGGCTAGATCGGAAGGTCGTGGGTGGAGCCGGACTATTTTCAAAAATGACATTGGCTCCCAGGTTGGCCCAGACTTGAGTAGGTACCGAGTTAAGTCCCGGAAAATAAAGTTGGCCGGCTTGATGCTGACCACATTACCTATCTTGGTCTATAAAATATAGGTCTAGCCCTATATGCCCTTTACACCTAAAGGCATGGAAAACGGTCCTTCATTTTACTCTTACGTAGCTCTCTGCTAGACACAAAACGAGATATCCACCAAAAAAAATAACCACCCAAACCCAAGTAAAGAAGAACTGTTAAATTGAAAACATAAAGCCTTTTGCATTGCGCAGCATCTTATTATGAGTATTAACTTTGATTGATTTTTTTTCCTAGCTTACAAAAATGTATTTAATTAATGAATAAAGTCCATTTACACGCAAAGAATAAAGACAGCAATAACAAACAAACAAGAAACTTCAGCGCAAGTTTACATCGCATGTCTAGTTTTGATATTCCAGTTTCAATGTGATCGAATTTCAGTGTAAATTAATTCCTTATGGCTACGTGTTATTTCACCGCCATTAATTACTTACTTCCATATTGACTTTACAAGGGGCGATGACTCGGAGCTATGGCAGCCCAAGTTGTAATTAGGAACGGGTGAGTGAGTGGTGCGTGTGTACCAGACGTGTGTACATATGTGTACATGATATAAAGGGTGTTTTTTGGGGTTATTTAAGAAAGGATAGGAAAGGTGAGGCGATATGGTGGATATAGATGCGCCTACCTAGAGAAAACAGTCGGAGTTTTACACAAGGGATATCCATGTTTCAGTGAATAATAATAATAACAATATTTAAAATGTGCTGAATAGAGACAACAAAATATATTTTAAAAATAAAATGCATGAACAAATACGTTAAAATAAAAAAAGACTTTTACACCCTTAAGGGGGTGGGTCGCGGGAGCATAGCTCCCGTATATATTTTCTGTGGGAATGGGGGACATCCCCTGCCCCCCCCCCCTTACCTTTTTTTTTTTTATCAAAGAGGCTCTCAAGGGGCCTAGACCGCTATGGTCTGACGTCCCTGAATTAATAGGGCAAAGGTCATGATTGATGGCGTGGCTTATGTATGGACTCATAGTGAATCAATCAGCCACACAGACAAATAGATAGGACCCCTGCCTTCTGGTTGTTTATCCACTTCTTATACATATTTGCAGTTGTACGGACTGTATTCATTTTTGTAAACTGGCTTTTGCTTTACTTCGCGAACACTGGCTGTAAACTTTTGAGGAAACTTCTGGTTGTTCATCCACTTCTTATGCATATTTGTTACCATAAATTAGCAATGAAAAGGAATTGATTTCATCCAACAAGATGAAACTGGACAAATTTGTTTGTGCTGTTTGCACCTTGAGGATTCATATTTAGTAGTACTATAAGCACTGTTAAGAAAACTACTATGGGCGAAAAAAGTATTGCACATATCATTTTCATATTGATTGTGCTTGTTTACTAATTATTAAATTACAGTATAATTGTATGTTGCAGTAGTCTACTAATAATAATAATAACCATCAATCATTTATATTTATGTTAGGTATGACATGTGTATGTTTTATAGCAGTATTTTTATGCGCTAAATTTGATAAAGTACAAATGTCACCCCTCCCCTCCACCCACTAATATTTCTTTACTTTTGCTGGAACAACTTTTAGTTTATATCTAAACTTTATTGATGTTTATGTTCATGTTGACTGTAGCAAAAGCATTTTTGTTTGTCTGTAAGAGCCTTTACTGATATATTTAATTGGCGCACTTATTTACCTTAAAAATGACGTACAGTTCTATAAAATGTGTCGAAAATTAATGAAACTGTAGTTTAATTTGTGTATACATCTCCTCGATAAAAACTATGGACGCAGAGGGACTCAATTCTTGCACAAGAACGGGAATCCCCGTTGACCTGTTAGGCCTATAAATAGAGAAGGCCGTGATAGGACGCACTGACGTACAGTCGGCCAGCCACTCAGGCAGACAGAAAACTCACAAATAGATGGATAAACAGTCAGTCAGACAAGAAAATAGATCAATAGACTGACAAACAGTCAGCCAGTCACTTGGACAGTCAGACGGATGAGCATACAGACTAAAGACAGCCAGCTCAACCAGAGAAACAGACGGACGTATGGAGATACAAAAAGATAACTTAAAATTAACAGAAAACAGAACACCCTCCGCCCCCCACCCCCAATCCCACCCCCATTTTGTCCATGGAAAAAAAAATACCCCTTTAACAAGTAATTAACAAATTGAAAACAAACTTTAACGCTAATATCTTCTTCATGTTTAAAGTCGAAAAAAAAAATCTAAAACACTCAACAGGGCAGAGATATGAAACAGAAAGAAAAAAAGGTGAAAGAAAAAATAGAGGCAAAACCCTGCAGTCAAGGATATTGCATTACCAATAAACTAAAACGGACACCGTTTGTGCGATCATAATACACACATATGCCGAGCGTATGCCGCTATTTCAGTAAATACAAATAAAATAACGGATCATGGCGGAAGATTTTCTTCGCTGGCAAAGCATTTATTTGTTACTGTAGAGTTGTATACCATTTAGGTATTCTTCGTCTTCTTCTTAAAGTCCATGCCGTGTGGCGTTGGTAGTCATGTGAATCCACAACCTTCAGTCTCGTGTACTTTTAGTAAACTCTGACACAGATGATCTTCCATAGTCCATGCCGTGTGACGTTGGTAGTCATGTCTATCCACAACCTTCTGTCTCGTGAACTTTTAGTCAACTCTGACACAGATGATCTTTGATAGTCCATGGCGTGTGACGTTGGTAGTAACGTCAATCCACAACCTTTTTTTTTTTCCTCGTGTACTTTTAGTCAACTCTGACACAGATGATCTTTCATAGTCCATGCCGTGTGACGTTGGTAGTCATGTGTATCCACAACCTTCTGTCTCGTGTACTTTCAGTCAGTTGCGAGACAGATAATACTCTATGCAATGGTGTCAAACTGTCCATCCTCTTTTCTCTCGGTCTTCCGCTGCATCTCCTCCTCTCCACGTTTATTACTGTCGAGGTTTGAGGTTATGAGGTTTTAAACAACGGCTCAACAACATGGCACTCGGATAGTAACCTAAAAGTGCTCTGTTCTTCCTCTAACTCAAGACTGAGTCCGAAGAAGCTTAGCACAGTGTACAGGCTCTGTAGCTCCGGCGAGGATCCTGAAATACTTTGGGTTAGATCTTTAACTCCAGATTTAGCCCGGGCTACTCTTTTCGATTTCAAACTGCCAAGTGATTTTTTTACTTGTGCAACAATACACACGGGCGTCCGATCTCACTACCCAGAGACCAGGGGGAATTACTAGAAATGCAAGTCCACGTGAGGCGGACACCATGCCCCGAGACCCCGCAGTACCTATCACATGACCAAAGAATGTAGATTGTCTCTTTCTGATGTAGACAATCAGTTCTCTTCCTAAATCAGTCTCTTTCAGGAAATCCTAATGACTCTTTTTTTTTTTTTTAATCTGTCCAGGGTGTTTCCATCGTTTGTCTAAAAAACCATATCTCCGCAGCTTTCAAATAGGTTTTCACTGTTTTACTAACGTAGGTATTCATCATCATTAATAACATCATTATCGTCGTCATCATGATTGTTAGCACAACCATCATCATCATCGTCATCACCATCATCACCATTTTACCATCATCCGCATCATCATAATTTTTTAATCATCAGTGGCACGATTATTATTATTGTTATGATTTTCATTTTTGTCATCATCATTATCACTGTCATTATAATCATTATCATTTTTATCATATCAACACATCATCATCATCATCAACGTTATATTAACAGCATCATCATCATCACCATCATCCTCATCAACGTTATATTAACATCATCATCATCAAAGTTATATTAACATCATCATCATCATCTACGTTATATTAACATCATCATCATCATCATCAACGTTATATTAACATCATCATCCTGACTTATCTCATCACTTAGGCTGGTCATGAACACATTTTCCTAAACTGTTTGCCGGGGAAATTTAACAATGGAACTTTGAGGATTTTGAAGCGCGTCCACATACCTTTAGGCCACAAAGCCGAAGTATAGATTCTCTCACAAAGACACACACGACACACGAGACACGCACACACACATGACACACACACACGACACACACACACACACACGACACACACACGACACACACGACACACACACACACGATACACACACACACACGACACACACACACACGACACACACACACGACACACACACACACGACACACACACACACACACGCACGACACATACACATGACACACACACACGACACACACACACACGACACACACGACACACACACACACGACACACACACACACACGCACGACACACACACACACGACACACACACACGACACACACACGACACACACACGACACACACACGACACACACACAAAACACACACACACACTACACACACACACAAACAACTCACACACACACACATGGTACGCACACAGGTCAGGCACACACACACACACCCACAAACAAGACGCACACACACACACACACAGTACGCATTCACACACACGCACACCAAAACAAGAGACACACACATACACGCGCGCACATGGTACGCACAAACAACACACACACGCATATGGTACGCGCACACGACACATACACACACACACACACAGAGATCAACATAGAACAGGCGTTGTCATTTGTTTTTGTATGAAGCAACTGAGGAGGAGATCAGCGCACCTATGTATCTGTTCGAAGTGCTGTGTTGATCATCCTCATAAATCACTAATCACAATACTCTCTCACACACACAAACTCACATACACGCTCACACACACGCGCGCACACACACACACACACACTCACATACACACTCACACACATACACACATCACCTCCACGACGTTTGCTTAAATAACACAGATCAGGCCTCGTCGGCTGTTTTACCCTTGTACAGCTTTTGAGGATGGGATCGGAGCACCTATGGATACGCTCGAAGCACTGTGATGATATCCCCACTTATCATTAATTATACATACACGCATACCCTTACCCCCCCCCCCCCCACCCCCCCCACACACACCCCACCCCCACCCCCCACCCCCATACACACACACACTATCCCGGCGTCCAGTATCACCCACGTGTACACATCTCCTTTCCCGCCCATGTGTACTGTATGTTAATTCCACAAATATGTGCGGAGCTGGCCTCCCCGTATGTGTGCGTGTGTACATTATCTGCGCATTAAAAAGGTGCGCAAACTCTTCTGCGCAACTTGCTAAGACGAAGCCGAACAAGAGAGAGCAACCTTGTACTTAACGACATCTCCTCCAACAAAACCAGATTTATGATCGATACCTCTGTGCAGAGTGCAAATCAACACGGATTAGGCAAAAATAACATTTGCATTGAGCACTGACATGTGAAAATATCAAACTGGATATTTGCTCGATTTCTGCTGGCGCATGTCTCCTGTATTACTTTAACCCTGCTCTGCTCAGAATACGACCACTGTGCGGGCTATTTATTTTTCGGTCTTGTATTTTCTGTGGCCTTTTTTTTTTTTCTTTTCCCTCTTTTCTGGGTATTTTTGTTGTCATGTTTGGATAATTGCTAATTATCTAATATATGTTGTTCGTTTTTTTTTTTACACTGCCTTATTATGGGAGGGTTGTTCATCATGTTCTTTGTCTTCTCCTCCGCTTTCTAAATATCATCGTCATCTTCCTCTTATGATCGTTTTTATTATTATTATTCTGCTTCACATAATATTACCACCACTACTACTACCACCATTTCCTACTCTTCTTATTCTTCATCTTCGTCTTCTTCTTCGGCTTTTTCTTCTTCTTCTTCTTCTTCTTCTTCTTCTTCTTCTTCTTCTTCTTCTTCTTTTCTTCAACTTCTACTGGCGTACATGCTCTAAATCTGTTCTTCCTCAATCTCCCAAATTTCGCTCCATTGCCTCCAACATTTTGCTCCTGAATACTATTTATAGAATATTAACTTTTAACTAATAACCAACAACAAAGATGGCGGCGTAATCGGTCATGTTATTCTCAGTGATGTGTTTAATGTGATTTTTTCTTGGATTAAACTGTGTTCTTTCTACAATGATACTATGACAGGTCCAGCAAACCGGTAGGGTAGTGAAAGTTCACATAAACATGCTATTAAGTACCGCAGATACGATCAGGAGTATGAAAAAGTCCATCAAAGATCCGAGGACGAAAGGCTTGACAACCAGCCCGCCATTAAACACAGTAAACATAAAGAGGTCACGCAGGAATATGAAAACAGCCACGTTAAATGTTAGCGGACTAGGGGATAAGGAGACGGAGTTGGTAGAATTTATGCAGAAATACAAAATAGAAATACTGGGGATTTCGGACTTGAGAAGAAAAGGACAAAGTACAAAATTAATACATGAAAATTACGTATTAATATACAGCGGAGTAGACAAGAATAAAAAGGCGACTCACGGCGTCGGAGTTATAATTCACCCAGAAAAAGCTAAATATATAAATGAAACAGAATACATATCAGAAAGACTAATACGCATACAAATTGTCGAAAACGGCCTACCTACAACTTACATACAGGTCTACGCTCCGTGCAACGACGACAACAATGATGAACAGAGACGGGAATTCTTTGAACAGCTGTCAGACACACTCAACAGAGTCAACGAAAGAGACGAGTTAGTTGTCATGGGGGATTTTAACGGGAGAGTAGGGAAAAAGCAAGAACAAGAGATATGCATGGGCAATTTCAGTGATACAACAAAAACAAGGAACAGTAATGGCGAAGAACTGGTTAACTTGTGCTGTGAACAAAACTTGATTATCACAAACACATTCTTCAAACATCGTAAATCACATATGCAGACATGGTACAGATGGAATAACTTAGATCAGTCATCGCAAATTGACTATATACTTGTTAGACAAAAACATAAAAACAAAGTGACAGATGCAAGAGTCTATCCAAACATCAGTATGGACACTGACCACCGGCCTGTGGTGCTATCTCAGCTGAGGTATGTTCCAAATAAGAAACAACACATACAAAAACGAGTATACGTGACCAACTTAAAAAAACTAGAGGACGATACAATCAAAAAAGATGTGTGCACCAAGATGTCTAGTATGTATGAAACATTACCAGCACAAACAGATAACATTGATACAGAATGGAACATTTTCAAAAAATCCATTCTAAAAACATTGAATTCAACATGTGGGAAACAACAACAAAGACGAAGATTTAAGAAAAGAACACCATGGTGGAATGAAGATATAAAAAAATCTATAAAGACAAAAAAACAACTGTTCAAAAAATGGCTACAAACAAAGACAGTAGAAGACTATACTAACTACAAAAGTGCTAGAAAATCTACTAAACAAATAATCAAAGTGGCAAAAGAGGACTCATGGCAGAAATATGGCGAACAACTTGTGAAAATTTCAAGGGAAAGACCTAGAGACTTTTACAAAAGTGTACATTCTATGAGAATAAGGGACGAAAGTTTTAACCCTACCAACATTATTAATGATAAAAACGGAACACCGTTATTTAACGCTATCAGAAAGAAGGAAGGAATACTTCTACGAACTACTCAATCCAACAAATACACAAACTAAAGAATACTACTCCACCTATAAGGAAGAACAAGAAGAACCTTGCATTCTAATTCAAGAAGTTGAGAGAGTTATCAAGATGAGCCCAAATAATAAATCAGCAGGTATAGACGGTATAACGAACGAGGCAATTAAAGCGTGCGGAAAAACCGGAGCAAAATGGCTACATAGAATATTCACGGTAGCATGGAACGAAAGGAAAACACCGGAGGATTGGCAAAAGCTATCATAGTCCCAATTTGGAAAAACAAGGGCAACAAAAGAGAGTGTGACACATACAGAGGAATTTCTTTATTGAGCCACGTAGGGAAGCTATATTCAAAAGTACTTGAGACAAGAACAAAACATATTGTAGAGACACAGCTGAGTAAAGCTCAGTTTGGATTTAGGAAAGGAAAAAGTTGCACAGACGCCCTTTTCACCCTAAGACAACTTAGTGAAAAGGCAATAGAATATAACCAACAACTCAATATAGCATTCATTGACCAAGAAAAAGCCTTTGACAGGGTAGGTAGGAACAAACTATGGAATATATTGAACGACTATGGAGTACAAGGTCAGCTACTAGACAACATCAGATCTCTGTACCAAACAAGCTCAAGCGTAGTTAGAACAAATGTTGGTGTGACAGACGAATTTATACTAAGAACAGGAGTAAGACAGGGTTGTGTACTATCACCACTACTATTCAATATATACATGGACAGAATAACAACAGCAGCAAACCATGTAATGATAAGCGAACTGTTAACTACACCAAGCAATGAGACAGAGTTAGTTGAAAGAGATCATTATAATGAAAACATACACGCCGATCCTGAAGAAGTACATCCCCAACTGAACGAAATACTTTTCGCAGACGACCAAAGCATAATTCATGAAAACGAAAAAGAACTTCAAATCCACGTAAATGCGCTACACGCAGTCTGCAACGAATATAACATGAAGATCAGCATCACCAAAACAGAAATTCTGAAAATAAGTAGAACACCTAATATATTAACTATTCAAGTTAACAACGAACAACTCAAACAAGTGCAGCAATTTAAATACTTGGGGAGCATCTTCACAGATGATGGAAGAATTGATAGGGAACTTGAGGCAAGATGTCAAAAGGCGAACGCAGTAACTTACCAACTCTCCCCACTGCTAAAACACCCAAGCATCACTATGGCACTAAAACGACAACTGATAAATTGCATATTTATACCAACCCTCTGCTACCAATGCCAAACCTGGTCCCTAACAAGAGCACAGGAGAAAAAGATCACGACGTTCGAAATGAGATGCTTACGTAAGGCTGCCAGTGTCACAAGGAGAGACAGAGTTCGGAACGAGAACATTAGATCAATTGTAGGAACCACACCATGCCTGCAATACATAAAGAAGCAACAAATCGAGTGGTTTGGCCACTTGATGCGAATGCAAACCGACCAACTGCCTCTACGAGCATACAACGAACAACACTACTGCCCTAGAGCAAGAGGCAGACCGAGAGTACGATGGATAGACAATATATCAGAGATCCTGAGGCAACACGGACTAACAACAACACATGCAACACACCTGGCCCAGGATAGAAAACTGCGACTCCCCACTACGCTGTGAGGCAATTGTGGACAAGACAAGACAAGACAAGACCTGAAAAACGTGTTGGCCACAGAAGAAGGAGTAAAACAGAGTAACGGAAGGAAGGACATGAATGAGAACTGCTATATATGTAATACAGAGTAACGGAAGGAAGGGCATGAATGAGAACTGCTATATATGTAATACAGAGTAACGGAAGGAAGGACATGAATGAGAACTGATATATATGTAATACTGAGTAACGGAAGGAAGGACATGAATGAGAACTGATATATATGTAATACAGAGTAACGGAAGGAAGGACATGAATGAGAACTGATATATATGTAATACAGAGTAACGGAAGGAAGGACAGCAATGAGAACTGCTGTATATGTAATACAGAGTAACGGAAGGAATTACATGAATGAGAACTGCTATATATGTAATACAGAGTAACGGAAGGAAGGACATGAATGAGAACTGATATATATGTAATACAGAGTAACGGAAGGAATTACATGAATGAGAACTGCTATATATGTAATACAGAGTAACGGAAGGAAGGAAATGAATGAGAACTGATATATATGTTAAACAGAGTAACGGAAGGAAGGACAGCAATGAGAACTGCTGTATATGTAATACAGAGTAACGGAAGGAAGGACATGCATGAGAACTGCTATATATGTAATACAGAGTAACGGAAGGAAGGACATGAATGAGAACTGATATATATATGTAATACAGAGTAACGGAAGGAAGGACATGAATGAGAACTGATATATATATGTAATACAGAGTAACGGAAGGAAGGACATGAATGAGAACTGCTATATATGTAATACGGAGTAACGGAAGGAAGGACATGAATGAGAACTGATATATATGTAATACAGAGTAACGGAAGGAAGGACATGAATGAGAACTGATATATATGTAATACAGAGTAACGGAAGGAAGGACATGAATGAGAACTGATATATATGTAATACAGAGTAACGGATGGAAGGACATTAATGAGAACTGATATATGTAATACAGAGTAACGGAAGGAAGGACATGAATGAGAACTGATATATATGTAATACAGAGTAACGGAAGGAAGGACATGCATGAGAACTGCTATATATGTAATACAGAGTAACGGAAGAAAGGACATGAATGAGAATTGCTATATATGTAATACAGAGTAACGGAAGGAAGGACATGAATGAGAACTGCTATACAATCTTAGCACAGGAGAAACGAGCAGCGGATCCAAAACCTCAGCGTTCAGGCCCTCTAGAGCCCCACCCCTGTTCGATTCCTCTGATCCCTGGAAGCCAGAGAAGAACATAGATCTGATCAGTGTCTACTGATGATGCGAAATGAAACAATTCTATACATTCATAGGCACGGCACATGGACATAATGATGGTGTCTTTTAAGCTTCAGTTCTTTCTCAGTGCCTATAATCTCTGAATTTACGTGTTTTTCATTAATGAATTACGATCTATTCTAATCTACAGTATTTTTGAGACTGATTGTCAGGTTTTTCAACTGTTAGTACAAATAGTGCTAAAAAGAAGATATAATGCGTCTAGAAAATTCAAAAGAGTGCATTGAAAAGACGTTCACAATCAAAACCGAACGTTTCAACCAAAGACTTTATCAACAGGGCACTAGAGACAGCAAAATGTGTTTATGTTGTATTAAGCACTTCTTGTCAACTGCAGTTATCCCTGTTTATGTAAATAAAAGAAGTATCTCATGCATATATAGGTGCTGTGTGTGTAACTTGATGTGGCCTTGTTAGACTTGGAACAGCGTTGAGAAGACAAGGAACACACAGCACCATCAAGAGATGGTCTTCTTCTTCTTCTTCTTCTTCTTCTTCTTCTTCTTCTTCTTCTTCTTCTTCTTCTTCTTCTTCTTCTTCTTCTTCTTCTTCTTTGTCTATTTCTTCTTTTTCTTCTTTCTTCTTCTTCTTCTTCTTGTTTTTCTTTCTTCTTCTTCTTCTTCTTCTTCTTCTTCTTCTTCTTCTTCTTCTTCTTCTTCTTCTTCTTCTTCTTCTTCTTCTTCTTCTTTTTCTTCTTCTTTTCCCTCTTTGCATTCGGTTTTGTATGCTCAAGTCAGTTCGTCAGATGGGCTACCTCTGTAAATTCGCATGTTGTTGAGGGTCTTTTATAGTTCCTCATAGCTTGCTCTGCCCACTTAGCTCTTGACGCCACATTGCTCTTCGTAGCTGTAGGTATAGTAGGCAGCCTGCAGAATGTACTACATTTTAGGATACGTTCTAAGCTCCCCCCCCCCCCCCCCTCCCCTCTCGATCCAACCACACATCCAACTTTTTTTTCTAACCATGTATAATTTTGTGTGTGTGTGTGTGTGGTAACTTTCTAGTTTTAGTTTTTGTTCCCTCACATTCATTAAAAAATTATCTTATAAAAACCATGTTAAAACCATGTAATCATATCAATGACTATATCTATATTCAGATTTCCATGGACCCAACTCAATATTCCAATTGCTTGTTCACTGTTGGTCGTGTCTATGGACTCCTACATTTGTAAGGTTGCTAAATCTCTTTCTGCCAATCTTGCCAGTTGCAACTGAGTTCTGGAGACCATTCTTTGTTATATCTAGAAACCATGAGTTCTTAAACATTTGGCTTGGTACTGTGGATATCGAAACCCTTCTGCCTTGATTCCATGATAGATACCGTAAATGTGGATTTTCTGCCTACCCCCGGGCGTGAACCCAGACCACAAGGAGTTCGTCACCCAGTCAGGTTTAGTGAAGTCAGGTTTAGCCAACTATGCTAGCGAGCCGGGCACCGTTCCTTCTCCTAATGTGTCCAAAATACATTGAATGTCTACATTTAACTGCTCTAACAAGTTTACAAGATTCATCTGTATCAACCAGCACTAAATTTACAGGACGTTGCAGAACCAACACCAGCACTTTCTAGCTGTTGCCGTTTTTCTAGGCAAATTTACGTCCAGTAGTTTGCCATTGCTTGCAGGACGGTCGGTTCTCGGTACCGCGGTCGAAACCATCGCAAGACAAACCGTCCGCAGCAGGGGTCGAACACGACACCCTGGCTTACGAAGCGCGTTCGCAACGCCTAAGCCATAGACGCTGACGAACAAGGACTGCTGCGTGTATTTGTCTTTTCTTCTCTGATATTCTGGAGGGTTGCGTGGTCTTGATGCATAGTGTCCGCCTCCAATGCTTGAGGTTCTGGGTTCAATCCCCGGTAAGGGTTGGGATTTTTTAAAGTAACCTTGAACTTCTAGTAATTCCCCCTGGTCTCTGGGTAGTGAGGTCGGACGCCCGTGTGCATTGTTGCGCACGTAAAAAAAAATCCATTGAAAATTCAATCGAAAAGAGTAGCAGAACTGCGCTGCACAGGCAAAATTTCGAGTTAAAAATCTACTCAAAGTATTTTAGGATCCTCGCCGGTGCTACAGAGCATGTGAACTGTGCTGAACTTCTTCGGAGCACTTATGGGTTAGACTCGTGTGCCATAATATTGATCCGTTGGTCAAAACCTCAAAACCTCAAAACCTTTGCATTCTTCTTAGAAACCACATCTCTATGGCTAGCAAATATTTTTGAGCTTGCCTGTGTATTGGGTCGGCTCTGCGGCTTAGTCGATGCGAACGCTTCGTAATGCCGGGATGCCGGGTTCGATCCCATCTGCGGGCCATGCGCCTTGCGTTGGTTTCGACAGTGGTATCAAGAAAGCTAACCGTCCAGAAAGCAAGGCAAACTACTGGACGTAAATTTGAATAGAGAAACCACACAACAGCCAGGGGCTCCTGTGGTTGGTTCTGCAACGTCCTGTAAAGAATACGCAACTAACCTGTGTATTGGCCATATTTGACACGCATACAACAACACAGGTTCTATTGAACATTTTGACCTTCTTCATCACACGACCGGTGACATCTTGTTGGTGAGTACATTGTTTATCCTGTACTCTATGTCACTTTAAGGACCCTTTTCCACGCCTTTAAGCGTATAGGGCATATGGGGCTAGACCTATATTTTTATAGACCAATCGGCACAAGATGGGTGTGATGTGGTCAGCATCACGCCGGCCGCCTTTACTTCCCGTGACTGCACCCGGTACCCACTCAAGGCTGGGTCAACCTGGGAACACAGGTCATTTTTGAAAAAAGTCCGGCTCCGCCAGGGAGCGAACCCACGACCTTCCGATCCGCGGCGAGCGTCTAGCCGCTCCGCTGCGGGGACTCAGTATGACGCTTCACCACTAAGTTATTTTTTTTCTCCAATTCTTTAGTGCGTTTCAGAAGTCGTACCTCACACTTTAAAAAAATTATCTATAAAACCCATTTGGCCTTAGATTTCCCATGTCCTTATGGTTTTATAGTTTACAATTGCACAGGTGCTGCTGTTTTATTTAAGCTGCGAATTTCTTTTATCTTTGTTTGACTAATAATTTGTGTATACCTGAAAAAAATGAATACACAATAATTAGATTGTCTGGAAATCACTTCACATATTCAACAATGCCTGGTGATTGTTTTGATAGCCAGTTCAGCATACAATGAAAATTCCGGGACTCACGGGTGATTAATGCTGAAGATGGCTAGCTGAGAATGAAATATATATAACACGTCTGCAGTTTGATGTTTGAACTGCTCACCCTACTTAGTGAACTTTAAGTATGTCTTAATGATATCCCTCCATGCTATCGTTTCAGCCCATCCAGCATCTTCTCTCTTGGTCTGCCTCTATGCCTCTTTGCATTGATTTTTCCAGTTGTCACGATATTTTTCACATATATTTTTCCTCTCTTCTCATTACGGGGCCAAAGAACAGTGTTTGTCTCTTTCTTATTGTTGTATACAGAGATATACTTTCATTAGCTTGTTTCAAGCAATCATTGTTAGTTACTGGCCATCCAAGATACTCGTATCATTCGTTTTCAGAAAACCACATCTTTGTTGCTTCCAAGTGCTTCCTAATTTGTTCCCTAACATTCAAAGATTCGTTGCCATACAACAGAACAGGTTCTATGTAACATGTTAGCACCCTCTTTATGTTTGTTTACAATTTGAAAATAAAAATTTAAAAAACAATTTCTTACAGGGACATGATTATTAACAGTTTGCCTGCCAAATTGCAACAACTTACACCAAACGATTACTGGGTTACAGATTTTAAAAGTTTGGCAGACTTTTGCAACGGATCATAGTAAATCCAAACAGCAAACTGTGTTGAGGTTAGTTCTACGGTTTCATTTTTAGGGAGATTCTTATGAATCGCTGCTAGAGCTAGAGAGTTCGTGCTTTATGAGAAACACTAGGCAGGCAGCTGGTCATTTTGCTTAGACAGTTGGAACCTTTTGAGAGAAAACTTGGTCGGTCTAATAAAGTGGATCCTCTCCACTTTCAACCTCTCCATGGGCTACTGATCAGCCTGATAACCAATCAAAGAAAATCATCAACCTTGAAGATTCTGGGGTGGTGGCGTGCAGGTGTATATTTTTTCAGTCAGCATCCTTACACAGAGTATGGCATATCTAGTGCTGATCCGATGCCTGTTCAACAACAACAGAATCGTTATGTTTAACCTGCATCCCCTTAAGGGGGAGCTTTACATTATGATTGTGACCAGGTTATGTGCGCCAGATAAAATGGCTTAGTATAGCACGCCACAGAGAGCCCTGAAATGGACTCCTTTAGTGATAATGGGATCAAAAGAGACAGGCCCAAATACTGTCCCGATCGTCTACGAAGTCGTCTACCGGCGAGCAAGTAGACCACCCAGTCACCGATATATCTAGTGCCGCTACTTTACTTCTTCTGATAGTCCATGCCGTGTGGCGTTGATAGTCGTGTCTATCTACAACATTTTGTCTAGTGAACTTTCAGTCAGTTCTGACACAGATGATCTTCCATACCTTGATGTCAATCTGTCCAGCTGTAGTAGCCGCTACGGGTGCTCTTATTATAACTTCTTTGGGGGTTGAACAAGGTATCTGGCATATGCTTTGTTGGTCTGCCGTCCAGACTGAGATTTTTTTTTTTTTTTTTAAATAACTCAGGATGGTGCGGTTAGCCCCTAGGTAGCAGCATGGAGATGACAAATGGATCGTTCGATTGATTTGAAAGTTATAAGTTTTGTTGTGGGCACCTTTCTGTTGTTCTAGACGATAGCTTTGTATTGCGCTATGAGGAGACATAGGGATCACAACCCCTGACAATGGCAAGTGTGACTAGCAAGGATGTCACGTTGTACTGCTTTCTTCGATAAGAGTCTCTCGTGGGACCTAGGCTTAGGCTGTGGGTAGGGGGGTTGGGATAGGGTCGGTTCTAGATATTCTGGGGTCGTTAAAAGCTGTGTCGTCGTGTCGTATAGAACTCGCAACATCGGCGCTGACTGGATTAGAGACAAGACAACGGGACACCCCTCTGACGTAGAACAGTCTGAGAAAGTATTAATGAAAGGTCAGCCAGTGTGAAGATGGGCCAGGAAACGTGAACAGGACCAGTTTTTGGCGCAAATTTACATTCTTGGCCTTCTTTACGCTATGGTCATTCTTCTTCTACTTTTTTCTTCTTTTGTCGTCCTACTGATACCAGGCTGTAGCCTAGCGCGGTGGTTTTTCTGTATTCCTCATGTGCTGTTCGCATGGCTTGGGTGATGAATTTGATCATCTTTTTGCATGTTTCTGCTACACCATTCATCCATCTCTTTCTTGGTCTTCCTCTCGTCTTTCTACCAGACGTTCTGCTGTAAAAAGTCTCACGTTTAGTCGGGTATGGCTGCATTCTCACTAGATGACTAAACCATTTTATTCTTTCTCTATCAGTGAAATCTAGACATGGTTTTATTCCGATTTCTCTTTAATGCTTGTATTCGTAACCATGTCTCTTCTTGTATTGTTAGCGACCTTACGCGCATTTCACGTGTAGTTATTTTCAGTTTAAGTACCCTATTCATTGTCCATGTTTGGCACTGATAACATAAAGCAGGGATAAAGATGTTATTTATCGTTTGCTGTTTTGCTGGAAGGGAGACATCTGAATGTCTTAGCAGTGTCATTGCTCATTGTTCACCCTATTGCGTTGACGGGCACAACAGGAAGGGAATGAGAATGAAGAATTGACTGCAGAAAGTATGAAAGCTCAGCGTCTGATAAGAAACACTAAATGCAGATATTGACAACAATGGTCCTGCAATGCGACGCTTTAATTGGGAAAGACTTTTCTTAACGCAAGCGGTAAAAGTGTGCAGATAGACGGAAAACGCGAATATGACGCGAAAACTGTGAACAACCATCAAACAATGGAACAGGAATGTCAAACTAAATGTTCCCCGAGAGTCATGTAGGTCCAACGTTGTCGTCGCTAGGGCCCCACCTGACAACTAACTGAAGCCATTTATTAATGAATTTTGCAGAATATTTTCTTTGTGCGGATCGCAAGTAAGCTTGCAAAGAGCGGCATGCGGCCCGCGGGTCCCTAGTTTGGCCGGCCTGCTGTAAAATATATGCAGTCAACTAACTAAGATAAGAAGCAAAACAGAAACTTGTGATTCATTCTCATAAACTATCAATTTATTGCAACGTAGAGTGACATACATCCATTAAGTATCTACAAGATCATTTCTCCAGAGCAGGGGCTTTCAACCTTCCTAATGCCGCCACCCTTTACTACAGTTCCCTCATGTTGTGGCGACCCTTTCCTACAGTTCCCTCATGTTGTGGCGACCCTTTCCTACAGTTCCCTCATGTTGTGGCGACCCTTTCTTACAGTTCCCTCATGTTGTGGCGACCCTTTCTTACAGTTCCCTCATGTTGTGGCGACCCTTTCCTACAGTTCCCTCATGTTGTGGCGACCCTTTCCTACAGTTCCCTCATGTTGTGGCAACCCTTTCTTATAGTTCCCTCATGTTGTGGCGACCCCCAAACAATTATTTTCCTTCGAAACTGCAATGAATATGTGTTTTACGATGGGATTAGGCGACCCCTGTGAAATTGTCTTTCGACCCAAAAAAGGGTCGTGACCGTCAGGTTGAGAACCACTGCTCTACGGCATAACGACCGAACCAAAAGCCACTCTCTTAATTCACATAAATATACAATGACATTAGTCTCTTGCTTTTGTACACAGTGTAACTCAGGGGTGCATAAAGTAAAGGAAAGGGCCCTTTTTTAATGTCATCGACGAATGAGATATAAAGTTAGTCGTCCATCGAAGCTTCAACATCATTGCAGATGAGTCACCCCCATACCTGCTCCGTTCCCGTGCCAGTGAAAATGAGACACAACGGCATTAGCTTTTACATTTGAAAAGTAATGAAAAAAACCTGGTCAGTCCCAGCAAAATCTTGCAGCTTGCACCCGTAAAGTGTACTGGGTCAGTCTTTTTAACAGACGACCCGACTCACCGTGGGTTGGATAGCCATCACACCGGTTGCTTTTATTTCCCAGAAAATGTCCTGGTACACATTGTAGGCTGGGTCAACCTGGGACTTTCAGTCAGTTACAACACGAAGTTCATCTCAGTGTGAATTGGAACACAATATTTACGGGTGGGTAGACAAGTTTCTGGCGACTATGGCATCTTGGTTCCTGATCTAAGCAGTATTGACATAAATACAGGGTGTTAATACAGGGTGTTTGTAAAATCTCACCTCAATTCGTCTGTAGAAAAAAATCTGAAAAATCATTTGCATATCATCCAAAAATGTACTCAACTGTAGTCAACTGTGAAGCAATTTGCAGTGAATGATTGTCGTCTGCTAGAGTAATTCTTTGCAATGGTTCTACCAACGAAAGATCTTTTTTTTTTTTTCATTGTTGTTGAAAAAGTTAATCAGAATGGCTGTCGCTACACACGGATTGTCATGGTTTGAAGCCGGTGGCGGACATTTCCAACAGCTTATATAATAAATATTTCATCCTTACATTCCTGCTCCCCCAAAGAAGCATTAGACCATATCAGTAACTATTGTAACTAATTTAATGACTGCTCTAAAAAAATTTTAACGTCATGTATTTTTTGAAATGTTCAGCATACAAAGTATAGTGACAATTTACAAACATCCTGTACAATATAAAAAAAAAAAAAAACATTATATTTTGGTGATAATGAGACTAGATAAGCTATAATTATTAATTGATTGTGGAGGGTGGATGACACCACTAAAATGCCATGGGAAAGAAATTATCAAGTATCGGCTGACATTCATACAAGATAATAGTGGAGGTCGCGTAGAAGTGAGGAAGGGCAGAGACTCAACTGAACATTCTAGAAAATTCTAGACATCTTAGTCGTCACCATCATCATCATTTTAGATCGTTTGGAACATGATTAGTGATGCCAGCAGTATCACATTGACCGTCTTTACTTCCTAGAAATGTGTCTAGTACCTATTTTAGACTGGGTTGTCAGATTACTAAGATTCATCAGAACGTTTGACCACAGTGTTGTCAGACAAGGGTGCTAACTCTAACGCATCCAGTTATTTCCTCCTTTCAGACAGACTAGACTAGTGTAGAAATTCAAGTGCCAACTTAACACTGTTAGTAATGGTAGTGTCTGGATGTGAAAAGAGGGGGGGGGGGCGTCTTGTGAGAAGCTTTCAATGGGAGGCCTTAACTAATTTAGAAATGGAGCTGGCCTTGGCACTGCTAATAATCCAGATTTTCAGTTCAACAGTCATGAAAACAAAACAACGCTGCTAGCTTGTGGTGGAGAGTGATCTCTGTTGTGCTCCTTCTAACATCAGACCAAAATTAGCAGATATGTTCAAGACCAAACTGTGTCTGTCTTCACATTAATTTTTTGACACCAAATTACAAAATGTCTCTGCTTCTTTTGTGGTTTTTGGCACATTGTGTAATGTGGCTACTTTCTCCAAGTTTTTGTTAACTATGCTTCTTTTTATCTTATTCTGTATCGTTGGTGGCGGGGTGGGGGGAGGGGGTGGGGGTGGGGGTCTTATAGTATGCTCAGTTAGGGTGGGGGGGGGGGGGTTATCACCACCTGAAACGACTTGGAGATCCCTACATGACAGTGTTAACGATGTCAGCTCGTAGCTCACGAGTTGTCGGGTATCACAGTATATCGTACTTTTGATATTGCCTAGTAGATTGGTAAATTCATGACAATATCATACTTAAGTTAGTCTCAAATTTAGGACAGTATCATGTATTACAGGGTAAAACATAAATGTATCTAATCTATATCAGTGCCAAGTATGACAGAATAAAACGTGCATGAAACTTACGTCAATGTCTAGAATCACAGTATAAAACCATGACATTCCAACCTCATAACTTGACAAGTGAAGCAGTGTGACACACAACAGTATCAAGCTTCGGATAGTATCAATATTGATAAAGTTAAACTCGACAGCCTCAAACGTCTGACAGTTATGTTACAGTGCGTTTAAGAAGTCGTGCCCAGCTTTGAAAATCTGTATCTCCGTAACTGTTCCGCATAGGTTGCTGACATTTGGTATGCAACCTGTTCATAATCATGTCCTTGTGAGAATTGTTTGTAATGTTAACTGAAATCCAGTTTTTTCTGTTTCCTTGTTTGCGGTATGTGGGGGGGGGGGGGGCAAAAAACTACACCGATTTAAAGCAAGTAGTCAGCATGCTTACATTAAACTTAGTAAAGGGAAATTTTGGAAACATCAAATTGTAGGCGTTTCATAAGCGTTTCTCTCTCAGGTGGTCATCTCCAGCATTATCCTCCTTTGAGCTATATGAACACAATTTTTCATTGCATGTGGCGTAGGCTATTAAAATAATTACGAAACACAACTGGACTGAAATGATTTTCAAACAATCTCTAGGTGTGTGGCAATTACTGTAAATTCATTTTTTTAAGGGATAAACAAATTATTACCCTAAAAAAAGATACCAGAAGCTTTAAGAAAACAGCAGCACCTGTCAAATGGACATGGGAAATCCAAGACTACCTGCAACAATTCATTTTCATCAGTGCAGGAGTTTTCGGGATATTTTTTTTTAAAGTGTGAGGGCACGACTTTTGAAACGCATTATAGTTTTAGAATTAAATGTGTTTAACAGGCCAGTTGCAAACAGTTGTCAGAGTCAAATGAATCAGCATGAAACGCAAGTATTGTGTTTAACAGGGTTGAATCAAATTTATCATTGCATTAAACATAGCATGGCTACAGCTAATAGCATTTAAGATATTGCAATCCAATTTATGACAACGTCAAACAACAAATTTACCCATGGCAGTAACAGGCATACTAAACTGAAACGGGACACTGTAAGGCAAGGAACATGAAACTTGACTGTACTAGACCTGGTACTTTTACAGAAAGTAGGACTGGCATAACCGGTATATGATTTCATAAAACATCAAAGAAACCGTTGGTTTTGTTGTCTGGTCACAATGGAACAAAATCATTAAGGCCAGCAGCTAGAGGGTAATACATAGAACAGCAAGCTACAACTCAAGAGGTCGGCCAAGAATGAAATGGGTAGAGGGAGTAAAGAAGAAGCAATATGACGTTAACACAAGCTAGACAACTAGCAACGGACGGGAAACTACATCTAACTCCTTTCTGCGACTCTTCGCGGCATAAGCAGTGGGGTAAAAGAAGAAAAAGAAGTAGTAGTAGTAGTAGTAGTAGTAGTAGTAGTAGTAGTAGTAGTAGTAGTAGTAGTAGTAGTAGTAGTAGTAGTAGTAGTAGTAGTAGTAGTAGTAGTAGTAGTAGTAGTAGTAGTAGTAGTAGTAGTAGTAGAGGTAGTAGTAGTAATAGTAGTAGTAGTAGTAGTAGTAGTAGTAGTAGTAGTAGTAGTAGTAGTAGTAGTAGTAGTAGTGGTGGTGGTAGTGGTAGTAATAGTAGTAGTAGTAGTAGTAGTAGTAGTAGTAGTAGTAGTAGTAGTAGTAGTAGTAGTAGTAGTAGTAGAAGTAGTAGTAGTAATAGTAGTAGTAGTAGTAGTAGTAGTGGTGGTGGTGGTGGTATTAATAGTAGTAGTAGTAGTAGTAGTAGTAGTAGTAGTAGTAGTAGTAGTAGAAGTAGTAGTAGTAATAGTAGTAGTAGTAGTAGTAGTAGTAGTAGTAGTGGTGGTGGTGGTGGTGGTAGTAATAGTAGTAGTAGTAGTAGTAGTAGTAGTAGTAGTAGTAGTAGTAGTAGTAGTAGTAGTAGAAGTAGTAGTAGTAATAGTAGTAGTAGTAGTAGTAGTAGTAGTAGTAGTAGTAGTAGTAGTAGTAGTAGTAGTAGTGGTGGTGGTGGTGGTAGTAATAGTAGTAGTAGTAGTAGTAGTAGTAGTAGTAGTAGTAGTAGTAGTAGTAGTAGTAGTAGTAGTGGTGGTGGTGGTAGTAATAGTAGTAGTAGTAGTAGTAGTAGTAGTAGTAGTATTAGTAGTAGTAGTAGTAGTAGTCGTAGTAGTAGTAGTAGTAGTAGTAGTAGTAGTAGTAGTAGTAGTAGTAGTAGTAGTAGTAGTAGTAGTAGTAGTAGTAGTAGTAGTGGTGGTAGTAATAGTAGTAGTAGTAGTAATAGTAGTAGTAGTAGTAGTAGTAGTAGTAGTAGTAGTAGTAGTATTAGTAATAGTAGTAGTAGTAGTAGTAGTAGTAGTAGTAGTAGTAGTAGTAGTAGTAGTAGTAGTAGTAGTAGTAGTAGTAGTAGTAGTAGTAGTAGTAGTAGTAGTAGTAGTAGTAGTAGTAGTAGTAGTAAAGTGTATAAATTCAAAACAGGAGGATTATTGACTGCTACACGGGTTTAGATTTAAGCACTGTCGCTCTACATTTGGTTATCAGAAAACGAAAGCTAAGCATGACAATGTTAAACATGATTTCTTTAAAACTGACACAGTCAAACATGACAGTATTAAGCATGACATGTCAATGATAAGGTCATTAAAACTGACAGTGTCACAAGTGACAACACAGTTTATTTGGTATGGGAGTGGACGATTCATGCATGCCACATGAGGCCACTGACTATGTTGTTTTAACTGCAGTTTCATGGTCACCTTGGCCAGCCGGTTATGGCACACGCCTGCATATATTGTCTGTATTTCTCAAAGTCTAGAGGGGTTAACCCAGTCAGTGCACCTGCAAACGGGGAGGCAAATGCGCTACCGGCCGAACCACCACGCCCAGCCATGTCCCAGGCCCCTGCTCTAAAAGCTTGCAGCGATGACAAGGATGACAAAGATGGCGATGTTAGACTCAATCCGGCCAATCCTGCTCTATACGCGGGCAACAAGGCTGCTGCTGCAGCTGCGGCAGTCGCGGATGAGAGTGGTGGTAATACTGATGCCGCTGAGGACGGCAGTGAGTTAGTCAATGTTTTGGATTCCGTCTTCACAGACGGCGAAGAGCACACGGGCTGAGATGATGAGATGTTCGTTGAGGATGTTCCAATTATGTTTTCTATCGTAAAGCCTTTTTTCGGCTTGTTTGACGTTGCTGCTTGTGTTGTATTGGAGTATAAAGATGATGATGGTTTGGTGGTGTTTACAGGTGGGGATGATGCTGATGGGGAGGGCGAAGACAAAGGAGAAGCCGGGGGTGAGGAGGGAATGGATGCAGTGCTACCTATCGGGTTATCCAGAGCGTCTCTTTTCTCCAGGTGACGAATTTGGCTGTTGGGATTTCTATGAAAAGCGAGTGGGCCTAGGGGCGTGGGAGGTAAAGACGGAAGTCCGACAGGCCCTAAAGGAAGGTGAAAATGAGGAGGTCCTGGTTGAGGATGATGAGCGCGGGCGGCATACTCACTCTGCATAATGGATAAGGGATGAGATAAGCCCGAAGGGATAAATGAGTAACTTATTGGTCCATGGGTATGGTTAAAAGGTCCGGCATGAGAAGCGTGTGGGTTCAAGAACCCGTGATGATGGAAGTAGGAATCAGCCGCAGACATAAAAGCTGGATTCTGACCCAGCATGTCCATGTGATTCGATCTCTTGTAACGTTTTCGTCTTCTGAGGAAGCTCCCGTTATCAAACATGTCCTCGCTTGCGGGGTCCAGTGTCCAGTAGTTACCCTTGCCCGGATTTCCTGGCTCACGCGGGATCTTGACAAAGCAGTCGTTAAGAGATAGATTGTGTCGGATACTGTTTTGCCAGGCTGGAAACTTCTCTCTGAAGTAGGGAAATCGGTTCATTATGAACTCGCAGATTCCTGAGAGAGTCAGTCGTTTCCTTGGAGACTGCAGAATCGACATAGTAATCAGCGCAATGTAAGAATATGGCGGTTTAACTAAACTTGATTTTTTTCTTCATGGAGGAGTTTCCGGATCCGTTTCCGCTACCCTCATCCGAGCTTTTACTCATATTGTTATCGTTATGGATATAGCTTTTGTGAGGGGAAATGTCATCGTCCTCGTTATCACAAATGTCATGATCGATGTCTTCATGGTTAAAACCTGCCATCATGTCTTTTCCTTCATCATAATCATCGTCGTGATGGTCATCGTCACTGACCAGAGAATGATGAGATGAGGACGAATTTCGACGGTCCCTCATCGGAGAAGATGGAGGAGAGTCAACTTGAAGAAGTTCATCATCGTCCTCAGCATTATTTTCTCCGTTTCTTTGGAGCTCTTTCGAATCCGGAAAATAGTGAACTTGATTTCGAATGCTTTCTATGGAATGAGAGCGAAAGTTATAAATATTAGTCTGTGTATCATGTTTATTTTCATTAGTCTTATCGCGATCTTCGTCAGGCTTCTCACAATCTTCATGAAAGTCTTCGGAGTTATTCTCGGTGGTCTGCTTTGACAGTTTCTCTAGAGATGCTGAAGAATGATCTGTATTTGTGGGGCTAGTAGAGTCTTCACGAGCAACCTCGTGTTTTTTACCGTTAGGCGAGGACAAAGATTCTGGTCTGGGAAAACCTCCAGAAATATGGCGTATATATTTAGCATAATGATCGTGAGAGTCTGGTATAGGTCTTGTTTGGGAGCTGTACATGTGCCCCGGTGTCAGCAGCTGGCCGTCTCCTCCGGGAGTTTGGTTAAAATGTCTAGACTCCCCTTGAAGCATCCCCAGTCTCTCTCTGTGGTTTAACCCGGAGTGTAGATGGTGAAAGGCTGTCATATTCCCGTAGCTGGATACAGAGGCGTCCATAGATGATCCTGAAGATAATGATGACAACGGAGAACTGAGAGGTCTGATGGCACTTGGGCCGGAAATGGAGGCGTGGAGAGCCGTGTTGGCTCCAAGAGGCGAGGTGAGAAGTGCTGAATGCTTGCCTAAGTTGTTCATGATCGGGAATAGAGCCGGCTGTTGGGGGTGAGAGAGGAAGTGGCCATGTGGTAGCCCTGGCGTCGAGTTAAAGGTGACGGACACACTGTTGTCATCATAGCGCATCGCAGGAGATTTGGGCACTTTCTGTAGACAAAATGGAAATAAGAAACGTTAAACATGGATGCTGTAGACGTCAGTTCAAAAGTATAAATAAACTCTTCTTCTTTTTCTTCTTCTTTTTCTTCTTTTTTCTTCTTCTTCTTCTTTTCTTCTTCTTCTTCTTCTTCTTCTTCTTCTTCTTCTTCTTCTTAAAAAGAAGAAAACTTGACCCTCACTCTCAGGTCGACCAAGCCTAAACGTGCAATGGGCATTGTCTTGGGAAGTAAAGGCGACAGGTACGAAATTTACTAAACCCCCATAAAGTGCTTACTGGTCAACAAAAGTATGAGTGTCGCATCATTTGCACAATGACGTAAACATTACTTCACTTAGAGTAGCCAACAATAGGAGATAAATCATTAAAATTGTCTTTAGTTGAAAAGACAGACAAGAAGAACTGTTGCAGACGATGACAGACAAACCTGAAATTCACTGCAGTGGATCTGTGCAGGTTATTGATCAGACAGAGTATGGCTTCATCATTTAGACTGTGTTTGTGCCGTTTGTTTGTCGAACTCCTAGATACAATCGATATTAATGTGCTTTCGATGTTAGATCGAAATCAGTCATCTTCATCTAAGGATAATATATTCAGCTGTGATCTCTTCAGTCATCGCGTGTCAATGTATCAAGAGCCTGTGTAGCTATGGGACGACTGTAGGTGATGATAGTGAATGACAGGCGAACTGCCGACCGCTTGTTGTAAATTATATTATAGGCTGATATGTAGGCTCTGACGGTGTTGGTTTTGTTGTGTTTGAGGACAGACGATTCGGTCATGGATAGGGAATGAGCTATTTGCCTTGACGGCAGTAAGCAGGAATCTATGACGTCATTTATGTGTATTATACTGTTGTTAGTGAGAGAGCGAGAGGTGACTAAGAGACAGGGAGAGATATTTAAAGATCGCATGTGTGCACTTGATGAAGCCCTAAGCTATATAAAGTCCCGAGGCCCGTATAGTCTTAAATTGCACTAGCTAATGTCAAACAATTTTAAAATTATCATTTAAATATATAGATAATGGTGGATAGTCGGCGTTTGTGACTTAGGCGTTGTGAACGCACTTCGTAATGCCGGAGTCTTGGATCGATCCCAGTTGACGGATAGTCTTGCGTTGGCTTCGACAGTAGTACCAAGAGCTGACGGTTCAGGAAAGCAATGGCAAACTACTGAATGTAACATGTGCCCAGACAAACCACAGCAGCCAAAAAACGCTGGGGTTGGTTCTGGTTCTTGTAAAGGAAACACAACTAACTAACTAATGGCGAATAATGAAAAAATAGTATCACTTAAAATTTTTTTTAAATAAATAATAAAGACTGTGTTTGCAAAATCACAAAGATAATACATTCCTCTAAACAAGACTCTAGTCAAAGACATTTTCATGTAAAATATATCAAAAGATATTCCTATTTGTAAGGGGCAAAAACAAGCAGGAGTTTGTTGAGGCCCCTAGAGATTGTCTGGCCCCAAGATGTATTTTATTTAGCTTATACTGAAATCCAGCGATGGTTGTGGGCTCTATCGCATGTGATGTGTACATTTCGGTTTTATGTCTCAACGTTCTTTTTTTGTTTTTTTATTTTTTTAATGTCCTTATTTGGTACGATCTTCCGCTTGATCTCTCTTCGTTCTAGTTTTTCATCACGGCTTTTCGTGGGTGTGTGAACCAGCCCATTCTGTTATGTTGTACCACATGGTTGTTCAACTGGCGGCCCGCCGGCCAAAACTGGGCCTACCAGGGCCTAGTTATTGGCCCGCAGATCATTGCCAGCTGTGTTGTATTATTGTGTTCTGGTAATCTGGTAATCCTAGTTTCAGCTTCATAGCAAACGGGTCACCCCATAGTTGCTCCGCTCCTGCGCCAACGAAAAACATACGTAGCTCACAGTGTCACGCCATGCACTCAACTCAGAAGCTGGGGTGCGCGTTTTTCTGGTCCGTAAGTAGCAACATTTTCAACACACATAATGAAGACTCGAATAACGTCAGTTGCGAATTTCGTATTTTGAGCCGACTAGCGAAATATTGGACAGCAGCTTTATAGACGAATGTTTAGACCATCAAGATATAGATACAAAGCTTTATAATGATAATTTAATTAGTTGCGTATCCTTTACAGGACGTTGCAGAACCAACCCCTAGCACTTTCTGGTTGTTGTGTGTTTTTCTAGGCAAGTTTACGTCCAGTAGTTTGCCATTGCCCCTGGACGGTCGGCTCTCGGTACCACGGTCGAAACATCGCAAGACAAACCGTCCGCAGCAGTGATCGAACCCCGCACAGCGGCATTACGAAGCGTTCGCATCGTCTTAGCCACAGAGATAAACATAATAGGAGAAAGAAAAAATAACCCACGAAACGAACTGATTACTCACATCAACGGGAG
>CAJHNH020000157.1:282500-315293 GCA_905116865.2 Candidula unifasciata
ATAACTTAATCATGGAAGCATCATTGCCAACGATGACGTACAAGGCACACAAAATAGACACTAGAGAGCGGAAGAATCAAAGCAGTTCGTTCACCTGAAATACGTAGTCTATATCTGGATTTTTTTTTTTTTTTTTTTTTTTTTCAAATTCCACTGTCGTTACTGTCGAACCAGTAACAGTAGAGGCAGAACCTGAACCTTCATTAGATGAAATTTCATGGGCAATAAGGAGCCTGAAAAATGGTAAATTACCTGGATGTGATGAGATACCAGCTGAATTGATTAAAGCGGGAGGAGAAGAAAGCATAAAAATCTATCATGCATTATGTGAAAAGATATGGAAATATGGTATTTGGCCAAAAGACTGGAAGAGAACTATCTTCATTCCAATACCAAAAAAGGGTGACCTGAAATTATGTACAAACTATCGAACTATTGCCCTGATCAGTCATGCAAGTAAAATTCTACTAAAATTATAATGAGAAGACTGCAAAAGAAAATGGAAGAAGAGATTAATGTAGCTCAGGCTGGATTTAGACAGGGAAGAGGAACAAGAGATCATATATTCAACATGCGTTTAATAATAGAGAAGTGTAGAGAATTTAATGTAAATCTGTTCTTATGTTTTGTGGATTATTCAAAAAGCATTTGACTGTGTACAACATCAGAAGCTTTGGGAAATCATGAGGAATATGGGCTTTCCATCACATATAGTGCAGCTCATTAAAAATGCTCTATCAAGACCAAACAAGCAGCAGTCAGAATAGATGGAGAGACATCAGACTGGTTTGGCATCAAGCAAGGAGTCCGTCAGGGATGTGTGCTGTCACCGTATTTGTTCAACCTGTACGCCGAAAATATAATGAGAAATGTAAGAGATGATATAAACAAGGAACAATATGATGCCCTAAACATCGGTGGTCATGAAATACCAGAAATTCGTTATGCTGATGATACAGTATTACTATCAACATCACAAAATGGTTTAGAAAACTTATTAACCTCACTCCAAAGAAATAGTGAAAATCATAACTTATTTCTTAACACAGCAAAAACAAAGATACTGCATACAAACAAAACTGCCATGGAGAAGGAAATATATGTTAATGAGGAAAGATTGGAAGTGGTGGAAAATTTCGAATATCTTGGGTCACTGGTTACCAACAATGGTGACACAATGAAAGAAATTAAACGACGACTATCAATTGCTCTTCAAAGACTAAAACAACTGAATAAATTATGGAATTGTACAGATAGAATTACAAAGGTCAGATTTTTAAGAGCATGCATCTTTCCCATTGCAACATACGCCTGTGAGACCTGGACACTTACTAAACAAGCGGAACAGCGCATAAATGCATTTGAATATAAATGTTACAGACAGGTTCTAAGAATATCTTGGGTAAAGAAAAGAACAAATGCATCCATACTTCAAGAGCTGAATATTGAAGAGGGTTGGCTAGTAAAGACAATAAAACAAAGAAAATTGAAATATTTTGGTCACTTGAAACGTCATGGAGGTCTAGAGAGAACAATAATGGAGGGGTATATACCTGGGAAGAGAGGAAGAGGAAGGCCAAGGAGAAGATGGGTGCAGGATGTGGCAGATGATCTCCAGATGGGTGTATCAGACGCAGGACATCTTGCTCATGATAGGAAGGTTTTCCGGAGGGTTGTTATGGCAGCGAGGTTCCGCGAGGGACATGCTACTGAATGAATGAATGAACTGTCGTTTTCAGTTCATTCAGTAGTTCGTGGAATTTACTTTCCACTTTTCTTTTTGAAAGGTTTTCCGTAATGCAGCGGTTTTCACATTTTTTCAAGCTGCAACTCCATTTTATAGTGGCAAAATTACCTACTTCTCATTTGTTAAAAACAGGATTTTACAGAAAACATATCCAAATATATTTTTCGGAGTTATATAATTCCCAAAAAATTCAATTCACGACACATTTAATGCGGTGATTGGAATTGCAGCTCATTACGAAGTTAATAATTTGGAGCTGAGTTTTTGTTCATGCGAACTCACAAGATGAACCCATGGGATACACCAACCAGATACCCACCCATAAACTTGTCTAGCTGAATCACGTTTAACAAATCAACAATGGTGAGCCTTTTTTTTTAGTCAAAGATATTTTTATATCTTCTTCTTCTTTAGCATTCCGAGCCCTTGAGGTTCATTGCTGCATATATCATCTGCCTTCATTCATCTCTCTGGTTGGCCTTCTCTTTCCAGTTGGTGACACTAAATGTTTGCAGGTTTGTCTGGATATTATCTCTCCATCGTCTTCTTGATCTGCCTCGTGGTCTACGACCATTTATCTCCCTCGTGTATACAGTTTTTACTTCTCTGTCATCTTACATTCTTTTAATATACCCCATCCATTTCAGTCTATTAGCTCTCATGCCAGAAAAACAGTGGTGATTTAAAAAGATTATGAATTTCGTTGTTGCTTCTCACTCTCCATTCGCCGCTATTTGCATCTGTGATGGGTCCACAGATTTGTCGTAAGAATCTGTTTTCGAAAACCTGACATAAGGCTTCAACTCTGTTAGTTGTGCTCCTAAGTTTATATTTTGGATATAAATGACAAAATTCTTAATTTCACAGTCATCGGCGTGTTAGGGTTCCATTTTAGCAGCCAACGATTTACACACACAAAAATCCCATTCTTGTGTGTTCCTAACGCTGCAACCAGAACAGATTGTGACATTTTTACATAATATTTCCAAAGAATGGGTTTTAGACAATCTTTAATTTGGTAACGGTGACTCATTTTAAAATTCAAGATAATGAGACAGGGAGAGAGGTAATCATTTATGGATTATTTAAAATTATCAGTTTCAAAGGTTTTGTTTTTTAAATTTTTTTGGTGTAATATTTAATTGTGTTTGGCTTAGCAGAATCAAATCCCTAAATTACCGGGGGTCTTGATCGGACATTAGGCGGTCTGCTGTAGAGAAATATGCGTTTGAGTCTGAAGTAAATCGGACATTACGCGGTCTGCTGTAGAGAAATATGCGTTTGAGTCTGAAGTAAATCGGACGTTACGCGGTCTGCTGTAGAGAAATATGCGTTTGAGTCTGAAGTAAATCGGACGTTACGCGGTCTGCTGTAGAGAAATATGCGTTTTGGTCTGAAGTAAAGAACTCTTTTTCAAGCCTCCAGACGTTTTTGGCATATAGTGCTAAATCAATATTCGAGACTAATCGACACTCGGTTGCTGATGTGCTCAACATCACGCCGACCGCCTTTACTTCCCATGACTTAACATGTTACCAATTCAAGGCTAGGTCGACTTAATTTTTGGGAGGGAAAAAAATGTATGAGTTTCCTGCAATACCCAAGATAGTAACTAGGGGAGACAATGAATCGGCTTTTGGAAATGGGCGCCAAGCGAGGACAAGCTTGCAGAAGCCAGGTGCGGGCCAAACGAAGAAAACATGTCGGTCAACTCCTACTGCGTACAGGGAGCACAGAGATGCTGGGTGGCTGGCTGCTGCATCGGAGGACGTAGCACGAATGTGTCATACCGATGTGTTAGGATGTCAATAAAAATTAAAGTGAAAAGTAACGTAAAAAATGTAAAAGTTACATTCACAATTGTCTATGATTGTCTATGACAGTAAATTAAAGTAAATAATATTCGTCAGTATATGTTCCCCGGCAGCATGTTCATGAACGTATTTAACCTTCATCATCATAATCAAGTCCGACTGGCGTGGGCGATCATGCCTCTCCACAACCTGGATCTGTAATCGTGTGTATCTGTTCGTGTTCTGACACCCCTTGATACAAGGCTGTCAAGAATCGTCTCGTGTTATCTCCCTCAGCCTCTTTTTCTCCACAGATCTTTGCAGTGGTCCGATCTGATCCGTTTTTGATAGGAGGAAAAATCATTACGTTCAACCAATATCCCAAAAGGGGTAACTTTGGTGACTTAGTATAATTGTGACTTAGGTAATCTTTGCCAAATTGAATAGCTTAAAGTTCCTCCCCAGCGAGTAGCTCTGAAAAGTAGACCTTCAGTGTTGATTAAAACAGAGATTCAAGTAGTGTCCGACGAAGTCATCTACCGGCCAGCCAATGGGCGACCCAGTAGCCGATGTTTGCTGTTATCACAACATGTTTCAGTTGACTTCTTCTCAAAACATGACTAAAAAAAGATGACTCTCTCTTTCTAACGTTATCTATCATAAATTGAGTTCTGTTAGCTGGTGCTGTGAAACCCAGCACTTTGTACTTGATTTCGTGTTTCTCTTTAGCTTGTAATATAATTTGTGGAGTAAGACAGGAGAGTAACAAGATATCTTTTGTAAAGAAAGAACTACAGGGAAATTCCTTGAAGTGATATCATCTAATATTCTAATAATTTTTATATGACATGGTAAATTTAACGTTTCGTATTTCAAGTTCATATATTTTATTATCGCCTTTTTGTTTTTAACTTATTTATGTTACTTTTTAAAATGTCTTTTCGTATTATTTGAAAATATTTTTTAACATTATTTCTTCCTCTTTTTTATTCTTTTAGTTGAGCTAAGTTTCTAAATCGACCCAGCCCAATATGGATTATATGAAGTTTTAACGGGAAGTAAAGACGACCAGTATGGTATCGATTATATCAACAGCGATTGTCGACAGATTTAGAAATATAGGACAAACATTGTTTACCCAGGAAGCCTTATGTTATCCTTTATACATTTCTGTTGTTTGTTTGTTTTAGTATCCAGAAGCCATGAGTTGTTAACCCTTAGGCTCGGTATTATGGATATCGCAACCTAGTGGCTTTGATTCCATTGTAGATACAGTAAATCTGGGAGAAAATGTGGCTTTCCTGCCTACCCCCGGGATTGAACCCGGACCACAAGGAGTTCGTCACCCGGTCTCCGCGCAATCCGGTTTAGCCAACTACGTTAGAGAGCCGGGCATACATTTCTGTTAAGTTGTATCAAGCAGTCATGTACAAATATTGACTATTGTGACTGATTTCATGTATAATCTTTTTGAAAATAAATTTTTGCGACAAAGAAATAATGGCAAAGTAAGTAAAGTACAATTTTGACTCAACAGGCAAAATGGGTATGTGATGCTAGGTTCAAATGTTGAAAGAGCAGGCGGTACTCCAAGGTTTCCATATCTTCTTCTTCTTCTTCGATCCTTCTGTCAGAAAACTTATATCAGGAGGTCGGTAGCCTTTATGAAAGATATCGTGCAATCCATATCCTCTTGTGTACCATACAGTTTTGTCTTTATTGTGGTTAGAACAGGCCAGATTGCGTCTCTGTTGTCAGCATACAGTTGACAGTGTTGGAGCACGTGCTCAACATTTTCGGGTGCCACGCTGCAGGGACATGTCTCCGTATTTCCTACACCGACAAATGTGAACAAAAGTTGACGAAACCTGTTGTGCCCAGTCCTTAGTCTGAATATAATAAGTTTCCATATGATGACTCACCATCACTCAGGGACACCAGAATTAAGTATTCTGCAAATTGGCCTAAAACTTCGATGTTCGTCTCTGATTTAAGAACACTGAGCATATAACTATTGTTTTAAAACAAATTATGTGGTAGTATACTGGACTCCAAATTGTCTCCGATAAGGGCGAACAATAGAATTATTACGATGATCTCTGGGAGAGACTTAATAAATTCCGGTGAATCGAGAGGTGAAGAAACGGCACTGGCTTTGGATAGGACACACGCTGAGAAACCCTGAGAACAGTATAGCTAGAATGTCTTTGCATCGGAACCTACATGAGCACAGAAATAAAGGCAAACCAAAACGCCCTTAGAAAATGGAGCTGGAGAATATAGTTAAAGAGATACGGACGGCATGCTGACAAAGAAGGGGAAAGGAGGTGGGGGTGGGGGTGGGGGTGAGCTACACGCAAGAGTAAGGGATACGACGACTTGGCGTAAGTTGGTTGAGGGTCCATGCGCCACTGGGGGATAAATGACAGACAAAGAAAAACAACAACAAAAATAAAAAGATATCTGATGACCTCTCCCTATATTTAAGATGCTTAAATAGTTAAAGAACGAAATGCATTATCCCAGTTATATGCTCAACACTCGAAGTCTGCCCACAAAACAAGCACCGCTGAAACAAGACATTTATGAAATATAAACAAAGGGTTGTGTTACTGCTACGGAGTTCGTATATGGTGATGAGATTCTCCCAGTGGGATATTTTTAATACAAAAATATGTATCTTTTTCCTATGCCACGGTGGTATAGTGGTTAGTACGTTTGCCTTACGAAATAATGGTTTAGGTTCAACTAATGCCAGAAACAGAGTTCTCTTTGATAGCCTAATACGATCAGGAGTCGATGTAGCTTCATTTACAAGGGTACCAGAATTGTTGTGTGTTTTTTTCCTCTTCTTCCTTTTTAGCGTATATCAGCTGTAAACTCTGGTGGAAAGTTTTAGTTGTTCGTCCACTTCTAGACTTCAGTTTTGTTCCAGCACTTGAGTTGTGCGTTATTATCCGTTTGTCAGATCTGACTTATTATTATGCATACTGTATGTTCCTTGCCTCACAGGCGGATACATTCAGACTTCAAAAGAAAAACCCATACATTAGTCGCCTAGTTCGACATGCATGTGGGGGGGGGGGGGGGGTAAATCTACCCCCACCCCACCCCACTGCTTCCACCCAAATGAGGCCACAGAACCCACACGGGGAGTTAGTTTTTATAATTATTATAAAAATATTTGAAAGAAAGAAAATTACCCGCGAAGATAACTGGCTATTTCATCTGACACTCAGTGCTATGTGTTTTGTTTACAAATAATTCTGCACACTACCAAAAACATCTACTGCGATACGAGAATGCCGCAACATGGGAAACTTTGAGTTGGAGGAGTGGAGAGGAGGTGTGGCAATCTCAATCCTCACTCCACCCACTCACACAAACACACAGACACAACACACCACAATCACATATTTTCTTGTGGGCTCAAGGGACCAAGCTTATGTAAGTGCACAACAATATTAATAATAGTAATAGCAATAACGATAGTGATGATGATGATGATGATGATGATGATGATGATGATGATGATGATGATGACGAAGATTATTATGTATTCATTCATTCTTTCATTTATTCATTCGTTGATACATTTAAACACATTATTTATGTTACAGACAAGAAAGATATTGAATTGCATTTTTTTTTTTAAAGTACAATAATACAATTAAAATTATACGAAACTGCTTAATCACAATAAAAATAGAAACAATGTGAGAGAGATAGAGAGACAGAGAGAGAGAGACAGAGACAGGGAGAGACAGAGAGACAAAGAGATACAAAGAGAGACAGAGAGAGAAAGAGATAGCTTCTAATCATGGCCATAGTACCCCCACAGTCTCCCTTCAGAATTCTCTAGTCGGGGGCCGAGAACTTCCCCCCCCCCCCCTCCCCATCCCCAACAATATCTCGTCCTTTCTTTTTTTTTTTCCTCTACCAAAAAAAAAGTGGTGGGCTCGGCGTTCGGTTCAATGTGTCTGAAGCCCCAGATCCCTGCACCCCTACAAAGAAACTCCCTCAGCCTTTTTGCTAGGTACTTGTTTGTAAATATGTCCAACCATTGATCTCTTCTGGGGGTGTCAGGTGATGACGACCCGGTAACTTCCAAGGTGATTCTCTCGTGCTATTGTGTGACACCCACGAGAGCTGTAAGAACCACCCACCGCGGAAATCCAGCTTTACTACCCGAGATCTGTGAACCGCGTTCACTAACCTATAAGCCTTTAAAATAAATCAGTCTACAGAACAATTCCTTGCCCCCAAGAAGGCAAACAAATGAGCTTTCTTGACATTTAATTACATTTAATAGAAATTACATTTAATAGAACAGACAAAATCCATATATTGAAAAGGCGTCGGGAGAGGGTGAGGATGGGGAAAAGAGGGAAGAGAAGGAGAGGGCGGGCTTAAGGAAGATTTGTAACACTGACGGGGAAACATAGACAGTGCTGTAACCGTACTGTTAGCATGTCGACTCTGTTGGCTGCTGAAGATGGGGACAGAGCAAACAGTGACTGTCTCTAGTGTAGTGATGTCAATTCTTGAATCATTCATTCATTTATTTAAACTCACGATGTATGCTACAGACAAGAAAGATATTGAATAATTATCTAAACAGTGTCAACTTTATAAGTAGACAAAAATTCAAATGGTTTGGCCATGTAACCAGACTGGCATCAAACAGGGCACCACAGAGAGCGATGTTATACAGATACAGCGATAACGGAGGTCGACTGCGCAGATAATGGACTGCATAAATATCATAGACGTTTAAAAGTACTTTATTCGAAGTAAATCGAAGGACCCGTTCCAGGAATCTCTTTCTGCTCTGACGCCGCGAAGCATTCCAGGAGTAGAGAAGGGAAGAAGAAGAAGAAGAAGAAGAAGAAGAAGAAGAAGAAGAAGAAGAAGAAGAAGAAGAAGAAGAAGAAGAAGAAGAAGAAGAAGAAGAAGGAGAAGAAGAAGAAGAAGACGAAGAAGAAGAAGAAGAAGAAGATATAAACAGTTTCTCCTTGTCCACGATAAAGACATACAATACACGCATGTTATCTCTGATGTGGTCAGAATCCACTTTTATCTGTCTTCGCTCGAGGATTGGAACATCTTCTTCATCTTCTTTGCGATCACCGGCTCTAAACACCGGGAGGAAATTTCAGGCTGTTCGTCCACTTCTGGACTGCAGTCATGTTTTAGAACTTGAGTGTTGCGTCTGCATCTGTTTGACAGATCTGACTCATTTGTGTGTAGACTGTTGGTTCATTGCCTCTCAGGCAGATGCACCCAGACTTCGAAGTAAGCTCCCAATTAGTCGACTTTTACGACATGTTCTTGGGTAGGCAGTTGGTCTATTCTTGTTTTCCCTTTAATAGGGCCCCGGAACCCACACGGGGAGGAATGGGATATGATTTCAGTATACAATATCCTTGACTTGTCGTAAGTGGAACTGGTCATATGTCGCAGTTATATTTGTCAACATTGTTTTTATTCAAACGGGATTTAGCATTAGTACATAAAACACAAAAATGTTATCTGTGTGTGTATCACTTTTGTACATAGGCATCCATGCACACTCTACACATCAGTTCCATGAATGTTTTGACACAACGAGGCAAAAATCTCTATTTATTTACTATTTTTATTTATTTATTTTTGTGCTGTAATAAGTGCAAATGGTTGCAAGTCGTATAGGTTATAAGTCGTGGATAAGGTGTGTGTAGAGAGAGAGAGAGAGAGAGAGAGAGAGAGAGAGAGAGAGAGAGAGAGAGAGAGAGAGAGAAAGGAGTTCGTTAATAGGCACATGAATAAAAAATAAAAATTAATAAATAAGTAGGTAGATAGGTACGTTGATAGGTAATTAATTAAGTCGGTCATTAGATTTTAAATAAACAATTAAATAAATAATTTATTGCAGTGAGGCTGAAACCTCGACTAATAAGAATCAACTGGGTGGCATAAATATTTTATTAATTACATACGCAAATAATTCAGTAAGTAAGCAGGAAGTAAGTAATACAATTAGCAAGTATATACAAGAATAATTAAGTAAGTATGACGGAAAGTAATTAATTAAGCAAGTTAGCGTGGAACTAAGTAATTAAGTAAATAGACAAACTAAGTAGTCCAGCCTGTAATCATACAAGACAATAATTAAGTAAGTAATTTTCCCGTGTGAGTTCCTGGCTCTGTAGTGGGGAAAACAAGAACAGACCCAATGATTCCCACACAAGCATGTCGCAGAAGTTGACTAACCAGGGACTTCCTTTAAATTAGGACTGTATCTGCCTGAGAGAACTAACAATCAGCATGCAAATACGTCCGATTAGTAAAACGGATGTAACGCAGCACTCCGATTCTGGAGCATGACTGATCAAGTCGAGAGGTGGAGCTCAAAAATTAAGTAAATAATTAAGTAAGTGTTTCGAGTAATTAGGAAATTTATTATGTGTGAAAGTAACTCAGAAGTAAGCAATGAAGTAAGTAATTAATATACATTATAAGCAGATATATGTTGTATGTAATTAAATGTGATTCTACTGGCCTGACAGAGTTTGGATTTATATCAGAGATAGCCATTTAAGTGATTTTGAGTATTTTGGGGGCACTGTAGATTTATGTAATGAGCTGATGAAGGTTTTGTAGCCGCAACCGGTTCTACTTTTCGTTTAGTTTGATATCTATTCAGTGAGTAATTAAGTATGTAATTCAATATGTGATAGAGATGTTTCCACCCGCTGAGTTGTACTTTTTACACAGTGCTGAACTTGTGTTAGTTGGTGTAAACAAATCAAGACGCGTTGGCTGATATGTTTAGTATGACTCCTACCACCTTTTGCCTCCAATAACCTTTTCTAATTCTTATTTTAGGCCAAGTCTACATGGGATCCTTGACAAGTTTGAAAAATCTACCTGCATGGGGATTCGAACTTATAAACGCCCGACCTTTAGACAAGCGTTGCAGCCACTGTGCCTCAGCGGTGTCATATCAGTCTATAGTTAGAGCATAACCAACAATAACAACAGGATATTGTTACCCATCATACATTTCTGCTGGAGGGGAACAGAAAGTTTCATATTTAAATATAATATGTGGAATTATCGGGGCTTTTCTTTCCCCCTTCTGGAAAAAAAGGGACCGAATCACGTCATAAGGTACTCACCACAACGTGTCAATAACAGTGGCGATGGCGTTGGTGTAGCCTTATAGAAGGTACCGGACTGTGTACTACCAAAAAAAGGTCCTGAGAATTATAATAATAATAATCTTCTTCTTCTTCTTCTGTATTCCGAGCCCTGGAGGTTCATTGCTGCTGATATGACCGGCGTCCATTGATCTATCTGGTGGTTTTCTCTTTCCAGTTGGTAACACCAAGCGTCGGCAGGTCTCTCTGGACATTATCTCTCCATCGTCTTCTTGGTCCGCCTCGTGGTCTACGACCATTCATCTCCCTTGTGTATACAGTTTTTCTTCTCTGTTATCTGACATTCTTTCAATATGCCCTAGTCATTTCTCCTATAGTAGTAATTGTTTTTATTTTTATTTTATTTTTTAAAATTTAATTTCATTTTTTTTCTAAGGGCCAAGTTGAAAAGTAGACGGTACAGGGCATCACACTGCTTTTAACCAGATGTTATTTGAAAAGTGTCTGATTTTTTGCTTATATATATTACGATATAATCACGATAGCAAAAATAATAACATATGTAAAGATATACTCACATCAAATGTCAACTTCCCCAAAAGCTAGAATCCGCTCTGTAAAATACAGATTTACTCCGCTGTCAAACAAACACAACCGACAACACTGGTTCAGATTTCGCCACTTCGTAACGAGCAGAATTTAACAGCTACAAAAGGCAACGACTCTGAATGAGACATGGCAATAAAAACAGGATACGCAGCTTTCGTCAAAGTCTTGATGTCGGAGCCCAGCTAGAAAACCGCTTGTGCGAACGAGATCTGATGTTTGTGTCTAAAAATCTCTCACGGTTATTAGTCGCTCGACACCCTCTCAGATCTCCCTGTCTTCTTCTTGAGTAAATATGAACAGACAAGCAAAGCTCGGTTTTTTAGCTCCGCCTACAAATTTCAACCAATAAGGAGCTGACGGAGCCGAGATACAAGCCCCGCCTGTCATTCAAGGAGTAATTGACGTTTCAATAGCTACAGCGTTTCTATTAAAAAACATGAAGCGGCCCCGCCCTTGCGTCTGTCGGAGGGACGGGTGAATCAATTTGCGGGCTCTGAGCTTGTGGTCAGAGCATTTGGTTAAAATGAAGCTTTTTTTTCCCCTTTGTGGTCCTGTCCATCACTATTGGATTGACTACCGATGATTGACAGTTACTGTAGCCGGCACACGCTTAACTAATTATTTCTATTTGTACAGGGCAGCTTCCTCTTCGTATATTTTTTTCCTATCGTTATCATCATCACTATCATCACAGTGGTCAGCATCATCATTATCATTATCATCATCATCATTATTTTGTCTTCTCCCTCTTCTTCTGCTCTTATTTATCCTCATCTCCCGCTGTCGCTTACTATTATAGTAACTATACCTCCTACTCCTACTCTTCCTTCTTTTTTTTTTCTTCTTCTTCTTCTTCTTCTTCTTCTTCTTCTTCTTCTTCTTCTTCTTCTTCTTCTTCTTCTTCTTCTTCTTCTTCTTCTTCTTCTTCTTCTTCTTCTTCTTCTTTCTTCTTCTTCTTCTCTTCTTCTTCTTCTTCTTCTTCTTCTTCTTCTTCTTCTTCTTCTTCTTCTTCTTCTTCTTCTTCTTCTTTCTTCTTCTTCTTCTTCTTCTTCTTCTTCTTCTTCTTCTTCTTCTTCTTCTTATTTCTTCTTCTTCTTCTTCTTCTTCTTCTTCTTCTTCTTCTTCTTCTTCTCTTCTTCTTCTTCTTTCTTCTTCTTCTTCTTCTTCTTCTTCTTCTTCTTCTTATTCTCTCTTATTCTTCTTCTTCTTCTTCTTCTTCTTCTTCTTCTTCTTCTTTCTTCTTATTCTTCTGACTTCTTCTTTCTTCTTCTTCTTCTTCTTCTTCTTCTTCTTCTTCTTCTTCTTCTTCTTCTTCTTCTTCTTCTTCTTCTTCTTCTTCTTCTTCTTCTTCTTCTTCTTCTTCTTCTTCTTCTTCTTCAAACCATAATCACTATCTTCTCTTCTTCATCATCATAATCATCCATATCTTCATCTCTCCATCATTATTATTATTATTATTCCTTGTACTTGTGTTCAACTTCTATGACAACTAAACGACTCAGCGACCAACTTGATGTGTAACCGACACAACACTTCACTGATATGGCATCAAAGTGGTCAGGTAGTCCACTGTTTGCAGTCTTCTTTGATACACTGGCACACCACAAGCATGTCGCACAGGTCGATTAACAAGGTGGGTGCCGATACCATCACTTTTTGATTCGTTGTTCCACTTGTGGGTTCTGTGGCCACATGTTATAGCAAAAATGAAAACTGCCCCCTAACAAGCATGTCATAAGAGGCGACTAATTATGGTTTCCTTCAAAGCTGAAGAGCTTCTGCACGAGAGGCGAGGAACCAACAGTTTGCATACAAGTAACCCACATTAAAAAAACAGATGCGCATGCAAAACTCAAGACATTTCTTCTAAAGTCTAGAAGTGGCCGAACAGCCCGAACTCTCCGCTGGAGTTTACAGACGGGTAACGCAAAAACAAAAACAAAAAGAAGAAAAAAAAAGTTCCTTTGGAAGCAAATTATTTTAGGCTTTCACTGGGGCGGGGCGGGGTGAAAACCCTCGACATTCTGCAGGATATTAGCATCGAGGAGAATTGGCTCATAAACAGCATACTGTCTCGATGGCTGAGGTGTTTGGGCCAAGCCACACGTGACGGTGGGCTGAAGAGAACGCTGACGGAAGTGGACAGTTTCCGGAAAACGAGGCAGAGGCAGACCACCACACGAAACTGGATACACGACATTGAAGACACATTAGCTATGGAAGCACATAGGGCTGTGGAGTTAGTTTGAGAGAAAAGAGAGTTCCATGCCTACCGTAGCGAGTACTACGTTCAGTAAAACTGTCTGAAAGTGAATCACGTGGGTATGGGGTCGACCCAGCCTTCAGAGGTGAACAAAACGTACAAGTAAAGGACCCTTTTCCACGCCTTTCAGGGGTATTGAGTCTAAAGGACTGGACCTATTCTTCATAGACCAAACGGTACTTAGTGCGGTGATGACGTCACCTGGTACCTGGTAGCCACTCAAGGCTGGGACAACCTGTCAGTCAATGTCATTTTTGAAAAAGGTCTGGCACCCGTCAAGAACCGAACCCACAACCTCCCGATCCGCAGGCGAGCGTCTAGCCGCTAGACTACGGTGGTTCCCTTCAAACATGAATAGAAGACGCTATTTTTGTAAGCTGAAGGTGACAGATCGGATACTGACAAGGTGTATTGAGACCAGTTTGGTGTCTCGATTAGACTGGTCACAGACTGTATGTTCAGACTAAGGACAGGGCACTACAGACTTCGCTAACATATGTACAAATTGTTGCCCGGCTCTCTAGCGTAGTTGGCTAAACCGGATTGCGCGGGGACCGGGTGACGAACTCCTTGTGGTCCGGGTTCAATCCCGGGGGTAGGCAGGAAAGCCACATTTTTCCCAGGTTTACGGTATTTACAATAGAATCAAGGCCGAAAGGTTGCGATATCCATAATACCTAGCCTAAGGGTTAACTCATGGCTTCTGGATACTAAAACAAAATGTACAAATTGTTCCGTGTCGAAAACACGGAGGTATGGTCCTTGCAAACGTGGCATCAGAAAATGCTAAGCCTGTGCACCGACACTGCCAGATTAATGCTGTCAACAGAGACGCAATCTGGCAAGTTCCAACTCCAACGAAGTATGGCACACAGTATATTAAACGGATACACACGCAAAACTCCAGTTCTGGAACAAGGCCACAGTCCATGAGTGGATCAACAGACAGAAGAAGTAGAGGAAGACGTTCTCAGACAGGGAGGGCGTCTTGCCTCTCAAGATATAGGGCAGCAAGACTAGCGCAGCCGCCACGGACTGTGCAGATACAAGTATTTATTTCAGCCCTAGATTCGGAAAAACTAGATCATCTCATCACCTTACTGATGGATCCAAACCTGGGGTCTTCCTTATGACAGCTGATCGTCTAACCACACGACCAGCCAGCCGCTGCTTGATTTCCCTTCCTTCCATTTTAGACACATCCCTATTTAGTCGCCTCTTACACGTGCTTTGTAGGGGATCGTAGATCTATTTTTAACCATGATGGCGTCTCGGTCCACCCAGGCTTGAATGGGTTCCATGTGGTGTCCTGTGAAGTAAATGCGGACTGTGTGATGCTGACTACATCACCCACTCAGTACCGATTGGTCTATAAATATAGGTCTAACCCTACATGCCCAATACCAATGAAGGTGCGGAAAGGGTCCTTTACTTTTGACTTACTAATGGGCCCCTGGAACCCACACAGGAAACATTCAAATACCCAGGATCGATGTTTCTTCTAGAGACAGAAGAATTGACACAAAATCAACAAACGATGTGAAAACGCGAATTAGGTAGAGGGACAACTAAAAAGTTTCTGACAACAACAAAATAGGATACCTTTGGCTACCAACTCAACCTTCAAAAGTTGTTTCCTTTCGTGTTACCAGTTTGAAGTTTGAGCAACGGATCAACATCATGGCACACGGGTAGTAACCCATAAGTGCTCCGTTTTTCAAGCTCTGTAGCACCGGTGACGATTCTGAAATACTTTGGGTAGATTTTCAACTCTAAATTTTGCCTGGGCAGTGCTGTTAGGCTACTCTTTTCGATTTCCCACTGCCAAGGGATTTTTTACGTGCACCACAATGCACACGGGCGTCCGATCTCACTACCCAGAGACCAAGGGAATTGCTAGAAGTCAAAGCCCACGTGAAAAAAAAAATCCCAGCCCTTATAGGGGATTGAACCTGGAACCTCTAGCACTCGATGCGGAAACCATGCCTCGAGACCACGCAGTGACCACGCAGTGTTACCAGTGACAGCCCAAGATGGTCTTAGTCAGACATGGAACTTCTAATTACCGAGACACGTTGTTTTTGAAGATCTTTCGGAGTAATTAAAAAAGAAAATATGAAACCCTTAGAATTTTTTTTCCTTGTTGTTTATTTTGTTGCTGTTGTTGTTCTTCTTATTTTTATTCTGTGTTCGTAATCAAAAGGGCAGTTAGCACTTGGGGCCTCATTTTACAGTTTTCAGCTTAGATGCGATATCTGAGTGATTCGGCCCAACTTATCCGATTTCAGTAAAACCTAACTGGTCATGCTTGTTAATGGACAGCGGGTCTATTTTGTTTTACCATTGTAGAGCTTTGGGAGAGAACCAAACAAGTTCCAGTGGACCAAGAGGTGAGGAAAAGACGCTGGGGCGGGATAGGACACACGTTGAGAAAATCTGAGAATATGATAATTGGAATGTCTTTGCACTGGAACTCACATGGGCATAGAAATAGAGCAAGACCAAAAGAAACAGATGGAGAATGGAACTAAAGAGTGATGTTAAACAGATAAGGAGGACATCTGGAGAGCTGCATGCAATGGCGAAGGATAGACGACTTAGCTTGAGTTGTTTGAGGGCTTATGCTCCACGGAAAAAAAGAGTGTGTAAAGAGGGTGAGAGGGTGTAGAAGGCAGAAGAAGAAGAAAAAGAAGAAGAAGAAGAAGAAGAAGAAGAAGAAGAAGAAGAAGAAGAAGAAGAAGAAGAAGAAGAAGAAGAAGAAGAAGAAGAAGAAGAAGAAGAAGAAGAAGAAGAAGAAGAAGAGAAGAAGAAGAAGAAGAAGAAAGAAGAAGAAGAAGAAGAAGAAGAAGAAGAAGAAGAAGAAGAAGAAGAAGAAGAAGAAGAAGAAGAAGAAGAAGAAGAAGAAGAAGAAGAAGAAGAAGAAGAAGAAGAAGAAGAAGAAGAAGAAGAAGAAGAAGAAGAAGAAGAGGAAGAAGAAGAAGAAGAAGAAGAAGAAGACCAATACACTGATCACAGTGTATGTTGTGCCTTGATCTCATGAAAGTTAACATAATGTTCTCTATGGTTGAAGTACTATCAGAGACAATAGGTTATATTAACCCATTGTCATCTAACTGAGTTTTAGCACTAACCACTGTCTGTCAGTCAGTATGTTGTGCCTTGATCTCATGAAAGTTAACATAATGTTCTCTATGTTATCTATCAGAGACATATATTATATTAACCCATTGTCGCTCACAGATGTTATTATTATTATTATTATTATTATTATTATTATTATTATTATTATTATTATTATTATTATTCGTGTTCTTAGGCTGTAAACCCCACCACTGAACACACACACGCCTAATCATTTTATGTCCCCCCAATGCGACAACTAATCAATGTCTATTAATCTGTTGATTAACTGCAGTCAATGTAGTTCCCCTGTTTATTGCTTTACTCCAAATAACATTTACTCCTTGTCCCCAATAGCCCTGATACTAATCGGTTTCCTTGCTCCATTGCGTCCTCACGGTCAGTTGCTTACATCTCTATTGTATTTGTGAGCTCGGCCTCGCCTCGGCTATTTTTGTAGTCTCTCCTGCCATGGAAGCTTTGTCTCGTGGCCAAGGCAAGGGAATTAACCGTGAAGTTTTTACTTTCTAACCCGGTTATTCGTTACCGTGATGGCAGATTCTGTTGTGGTAATCGTGTTTGACAAGTGCCATGTCATGCTGGTCCCCTGGCACCTTTCTTGGTATATCTAAAGAAGGTGAACATTCATTGGAACATTTACATGCTCTTCTGCTTCTTCCTAACCGTGGGACGTCAGTTTGAATGTATTGACAGACAGCAGTAGTCAATGTGAGCCTGTTTACCTCGTTGTAGACTTCATTCATTCCCTTACCCGCGCAGGACTGCAAGGATAAAATCATTCCATAGTTTCGTCCTTTTTAGGACGAAATTTTTTTTTATTTGAAGCCCCACCCTGGCTTTTGCCGGGGGCCGCAATATAGGAAGGCCTGAAATATGGCCCATTGTCTGAACGCGGTTTCTGGGACCTCTCCACGGCGATCCTCATCCACATGGTGGCAATTTGTGTCATCGGGTGTTTATCGCTTGTGTGATGTCCTGGTGGGGTAGAAAGTCAGTCAGTCAGGGAGCCGCCGTGGGGTAGCAGCTAGATGCTCGTCTGCGGATCCGAAGGTATTGGGTTTGAATTCTGAGGAAGCAGGACGTTTTTCTAAAATGACTTTGGCTGCCAGGTTGACCAGCCTTGAATGGATCCCAGTAAAGTCATGGGAAGTAAACGCGACCGGCGTGATGCTGACCACATCACCTAACCAGTACTGATTTGTCTAACATAAAGGTGTAGCCTTTTAGGCGCAATACGTCCGAAGGCTTGGAATGGGGTCCCTAACTTTACAGGACTGTGGGTTGAGCCGGGCTGGTGCAGCCGTTTTACAAGCACCCTAATTATAACTTCTGTGGAAGTTGAACAGGGTATCTGGACATAGTGCTGGCGTGTCATCAGCACTGAGAGGCTTTAGTTTCACGGTGACCAGCCTTCAAATCCTGCTGGTCGGCCCTCCACATTGAGAACTTCTGATCCCATGGTCTCAGCATTTACAGGTAGCAGCCCGGAGGAGATAAACGACACGAGCGCTTGTTTGTTGAAACCCCCTTTAAGGTGATGTTTAATGAACCTACAAATATTTGAGAGGAGGTTACATCGAAGCTGTAGGGCGTCCCAGAATCACTGTCATAAAGGGTTTGCCCTTTTTTGGATTTGCATCCGAATAGTGACTCTTTGAGTCGCTTGGTGTTGACCTCTAGGCAGCAATCTGGGAAAGGTGTGGGTGGGGGGGGGCGGGGAAGAGGGCGGAAAGGGGGAGGGTGATCATTAGATTACTCTCCGGGTTCCAACTCTTGAAGTTGCAGAATTGCTTAAACCCTCAGGTCTTTGTAAGAGAGAGAGAGAGAGAGAGAGAGAGAGAGGGAGAGAGAGAGAGAGAGAGAGAGAGAGAGAGAGAGAGAGAGAGTGTGTGTGTTCTTGTTCTTCTTCTTATTCTTCTTATTATTATTATTATCATTATTATTATTATTATTATTATTATTATTATTATTATTATTATTATTATTATTATTATTCATTTTCTTTATTTTCTTCTTCTGATAAGCTGTCTTTAAGTCCTGACAGTACATGAGTTAACCTATGGCTGAACGCAGCACTGACCAGGCAGATACTGGGTGAAGCTTTACTGGTGTCCAAATTGTCACTGTTTGGGAGGATAAACCAGGTATCTAAGATTTTCCCTGCTGGACTGACATCTTCAAACATCAGGGTTGTCAAACCTCGAGGTAGAAACCAGGGCGGGAAAGCAGTAAGTTAGTGTCGGTCAAGTTTGTTCTCTGGCTGTTCTGATCTTTAGATCTACCAGTCAAGAGCTGTCTGCAAAATGTCATTTGTTTGCAGTGGATGTAAAATATTTTATTATTTTTCCTGGTAAAACAAACTCTCTCAATCTTCTGTTCATTTAACACAATATCCCTCTTCTTCTTCTTCTGTCAGGCTGCTTATGCAGTAGAGCGTTGCAGAAAGAAGTTATATGTAATTTCCTTTCTTTTGCTAGTTGCGTAACTTCTGTTGATGCCTACTGAGTTTCAATAAAAAGTATAGTAAAGGTCGCCGTTAGTCGTACAGGGCATATAGGGCTAGACATGATTTTATAGACTAATCAGCAGCAAGATGGGAAATATCGTCTGCATCACGCCGGTCGCCTTTACTTCCCGGGATTGCAGCCGGTACCAATTCAAGGCTAGGTCGACCGTTTCTATAGTGTCTCTTTTACTCCCTTCGCCCAACTCTTTCTTGGTCGGTCTCTTGGCTTGTAGCTTGCTGTTCTTGTGAAATAATCTCTGCTTGCTGATTTTATTCTATTCTGACCAGATGGCCAAACCATTTGATTATTTTTGTTCTATAAAAACACTTACCTGTACCGGGCTTGCTTTCCTCTTAGTTCTTCATTGTTCACTGTTTGTTCTTGGTTGTACCGCCTCATTCTGTTTACATCTTATCTCACCTGTAAATCTCATGTCCATGATTGGCATTGATAGCACAAAGTGTTTACGAACAACATATTTATCATTCTACACTGATTCCTGGATTTTTTTTTTTTAAAACTGGGTCTTTCATAAATGTTCGATTTAAAAGACTCCTTAGGGTTCTTTGTATTGCGATGTTAAAGGGGTATCTTTGCTACTTTTTTATTTTTTTATTTTTATGTCGAATTTCATTATAACATAAACCGCTCTCTCTCTCTCTCTCTCTCTCTCTCTCTCTCTCTCTCTCTCTCTCTCTCCCTCTCTCCATCGATCGATTCTTTTGATCCCATTTATTCAATGAACATTGATAATGACAATAAAGTTGTTGATGGTAATGATAATGGGGGTAGCGATGAAACAGATGACGATGACGATGAATTATGATGATGTTTATGATGATTGTTTTATTATTAGTTTTATTTTTACCCCTTAAGGAGTACCCAACTTCCTCCCGCCCCTCCCCTGGTTCTTCGTGTCAGTGCCCCGCTTCATACTTACGCATCTAAATGTAAAAGTCCTTCAGGAATTCACAGCTAACTCTCAGAGAGATACTCTATTTCCGAGAGGCAGTTTTCATTACTATACAGGCCAGCAAGTATAACCCCTCCACTCACAGAGTCCGTAAGTCTTTGAGAATCGCATTATTTATCTAATGGGCTCTAAATAGCCTAAGGAACCTGGCGTCCAACATAGCTATTTTTAACTATATTTTAGTTACGGTTCTTGTCACAACTTTTTCTGGTTAATATATACTTCCAGTGTTTACACGTGTGTCAGAGTTTCAGCTGGAAAGTCAGACATGTAGAGCACAGGTACCTTTTTAGATAAATGGTGGTGAGTACTCGCACCAAGTTTTTTTTTTTTTTTTTTTTTTTTTTTTTTTTTCATGTTAATAAATACTTGTTTATTATAGTTAAAAAAAAAATTATTTTTTTTATTTATGAGTTTCCCATAAAAAGCATGCATATGTTAAAAAAAGGCATACATTGTTTTACCAACAGCGAATAGCAAATTTGAACATCTGGTAGCACAAACATTTTGCAAGGCAAGTGAGGAAATCTATGTAACAGGTAAAGTAACAACAGTTAGTTAGTAAGCAGTTTGAGGTTTCCTCCAATATTCAGCTTGATGCACCTAAAAGTTCAGTAGGAGATGCCACAAGCAATTTTTGTAAACACCCACAGTTTTCTGCATAATCACCATCACGGATACAGAATTGACGCTTGTTCTTGTCTGCAAATCCTTTTGCAGTGATGCAGTTTTTCGTTATTTGAAGCCCCATCCTGGCTTTTGCCGGGGGCCCTAAATATAGCCGGGCCATAAATGCGGCCTAACGGCTGAATAGGGTTTCTGGGACCTATCCAGGGGTGATCCTCATTCGCATTGTGGCACTTTGTGTCGCCGGGTGTTTATCGCTTTATGCGATGTCCTGGTGGGAGTACAACATACCTACATACATACATACATCCTTTTGAAGGGGCACCCCAGACACACTGAACCGCTTATGAAAGTAATTTCAGTGCCTTCTTCATCTCCCCCTTTTTTTTAAAGGCAAAATGTCCTGCCTACTTTAACCACCCACCCCTCACGCCCAGAGTCAAGGAGGGGAGACAATCTCAAAACCACACTACTACCTAATTCCCTCCCAGCCCGATTTCCCCGCAACAGAACGAACTATTCTTACGATGGCGCAACTACCTCTGTCTAAACAGATCGGTGAGAAAGTAAACTTACCCCGCTGAAAAACATTATCCATCCCTTCTGGGTGCTCTTAGGCGAACTCGAATTCTCCATCTTTCCCCCTGATGTTTTCAGTTTCAGAGGACTGAAATCAATATTTCAGCCGGTGCTTCTAATCCGAACTAACATTTTCATTGGATGCGACAGTGCTTGAACAAATACCACCAAATTCATTCACCAAACAAGACAGTGCAAATCCATGAGGAATGTTTGGTTCATTTCACCACAATAAATACTCCCTAAACGAAAGGTTATTCTATTGCCGGGACAACCGAGGAGTGAGTAATCGATAACCTAAAAAAATAAGGTGAGACAAATATACCAGAAAGGAAACTAAATTCGTAATATACTCACATTATTTGGTTTTTTGTTTTTCCTCACAATACCCCATGTAGTAGTGTCCCATCGTAAGCTCACAGACTGCATGGTGTATTTGTGCAGTAGTGTTTGTCTTACCATTTTATCATTTGCTGCGTTTAGTGAATTAGAGTTTACCACAAGGGGAGAGTTTTGATCTACAACCAAGAGTATGACTAGAAGGTGTTTGAAAACCCCGCGGCTCATTGTGATACTTCACTATCGCCCAATACTCGCTTTGTCTAATAGATGTTTGCTCAACCAATAACCATAACAATGAGTTTTTCAGAGACTGTTATTACTTTCAGGGTAGTAGGAACAATAAATGTGATATCTGCAACTGAAGTCTTTGTGTAGTAACAGAATTAACAGGGTCTGTTACTTTTCATGTCACCTTTCAGTTATACGTAATTTTTCAATTGGAAGCCAAAGTACTTTACAGCTACAATAAAGGAATTGACGCTTGCTCTATTGATCTTGAGATAGCTAAGTATACACAGGGTAAGTTGGATGACCTGAGGTAGAAGTACTTATAGGTTTTCGCTCTTGTTTTACTTCGTCGCTGTTAAATCAATCAGGCAATCAAGTACCGTCTTCGCGTTAAAGGTTGGCTGTAAGGGATCTTTCAATCATTGCTTATCTATAGCTTTAGTTGAACACTCAGTTTTTCAGACTGTTATTCGTCTTCTAGGTATTCTTTTCTATTGCTATCGTTGTACTTGTCGGTTTTTTTTTTCATGTAGCCGACTTTTCCATGCAGTATCAGTTCTTGATGACAAAACATTTATTTGAAGAATTCAAGAAAGATGAAAAAAAAACTGTTATCAACAAAGAAGATGTTGAAATGATGGTAACACCCCGACAAAAAGCCGGAACCAAACAGGCACTGAAATGGGAAACAATTGGACTGACGAAACGAAAGAAACCTTAAAAGGAGCGTGGATGAGAGAAGCCAAAGGTGCTGGACGGGATTGCGTCCATGATATCAAAGTGATCGCACATAATGGAGGACTAGACTGGGGGTCCTATGTGACACAACATGATGATGGTGCTGATAATAACGATGACGACGATGATAATAATAATACTGACGATGACGATAATGATGGGGACGAGGATGAATGATGATGGGGATGAGGATGATGATGATGGGGACGAGGATGATGACGATGGGGACGAGAATGATGATGATGGGGACGAGGATGATGATTGATGATAACGATGACAGTTTCTTGTACAGTTTGTCGTACAGGCTTTCTCATACTGTTAAACCTAGTTAAACAAACAAACAAATAAACAGAGCATCCCACATGTTGTGAAAAAGACACTTTAGGGTCATGTATTGTGAAGAAGGAAACGATCATGTTGTGACCTCTGGACAGATCTGTGGAAAGAGAGACAGAGGAAGACAGCGCGAGAAAATTCTTGACAACCTTTTGTCATGGCATGGAGGGGTGTCAACACACAAACTGATACAAGCGGCTGCAGTTCGCAGATTGCGGAGAGGCATGATCGCCTACGCCAGACGACAAGGCACGTGATGATAGTGAAGATGTTTTAAATGTGGCTTCTTTCATCTTTATAACCGAAAAAATTTCCTGGTGTTTTTTTAGGCTGAGTGGACTTCAAAGAAAAAGTCGGTGAAAAGCATTCATCCTAAAGAAGATGGGATTCGAACACATGGTCACTGGAGCTGCAGAAGTGTGCTAGCTGCTGCGACATAGTTCTATCTTTTCCAGCAGTCGAAATATTTCATTTTATTTATTTCAGTAATATATTTTTGTGTGCTTGTTGATATGTATGGAGGTGTCTAATTAAAAGTAATGCATGCGTACGCGCCTGCACGCACGCGCGCACACACGTTTACATCCATACATATATATATGTATGTCTGCGTTTGTGCCTTAGGCGTTGCAAAGGCGCTTCACAATTCCGGGGTGCCGCGTTCGATCCCAGCTGCGGACGGTTTGTTTTGCTTTGGTTTCGACTGTAATATCAAGAGCTGACCGTCTAGAAAGCAATGGCAAACTACTGGACGTATAATTTGCCTAGAAAGGCCACAACAGCCACAAAATGATAGGGTTGGTTCTGCAACGTCTTGAAAAGGATATGCAACTAACTACACACACACACACACACACACACACACACACTCTCACACACACTGTTGGTACCTTTCCGTCTGTTCAGATGATGCTGTTGAATTGTGCCGACGGAAGGCATGAGAGTCAAGTCCGTGACGCTTGTTAGTGTGACTAGCAAGACCATGAAATAGTTGAGACAAGTCTTCCACAGTTGATGAAAACACGGAATGTCTGGACTATTGTCGTCATCTCTCTAACACAGCTTCCCAGATTGTATTGCTGAGACAGTGGGCTGTCAATGACTCCTTACACATTCGGATGTATGTGTGTGTGTGTGCGCGCGCCTATGTTTGTGTGTGAATAACGGTCCGTATGTCTTTATTCGTGTAATAGATAAATGTTTGAATGCGGTCTATTTTTGTGTCTCTCACCAATCAGCAAGTCCTTTACAGAACGTCCCTCTCTTTACGGCACGCCTGAAAGTATCCCTTTCCCTGGCCAGCTCTCTAACCCCATGTGCTTTTATTTCAAATGCATCTTTAATGTCCTGTTTCCATCTTCTAGGAGGTTGACCCCTGCCTCGCCTCCCACAAACTGCATCCTCCAGTCCCGTCTTTTTATGTGTCTGCATTCATATAGTAAAATGTATATCCTCAGCAAACAGCGGTTAGATTTGAGAATATGTCACCCGTAGATCTATATCTTTAAGCGACTGCACAATATTCTCATTTCAGTGGTTTGAAATGAATTCTGTCCGTATTCCATAGTTGTGGATTTCAAGCTGTACGATAGACATGGCCATTAAGACGCCTTTTTATTGGGGGGGGGGGGGGTGTCTAGTTGACCATGTTCTTAGTGCATTTGTATCCATGGCGAGGCCCACACGCCGTCTGGAGGTAACAGGTTCAATTTCCGGCACGGTAACTATAGCTTTCGATTTTTATGTTGTCTAGTGTTCTTCTATCTTTCTACTTCTTTCTATGAGTGCCGATCATAACGCTTTATGTTACTTGATTAATTCCACAGTAAAAGTACATTCTACCCCATCGTGTCCCTGTTTGAGAATCGTTCCCTCATTTTAGATATCTGAGAACCAGATCCGCCTAACTCAAACCACTTCATAATCGTTATGGTATTTAACATTGTTCTACTATTGTTCTATATGAATGCGTTGCACTCCATTGTTCTAAGTTGTTTTACACTTCCTTTATGTTCAGGGTTATGTTTCCTTGCGTAATGTTTGGCGTTGGTAGTTCATTGTTGTACTTACTGATCAGACTATGTACATTCTCACTCTTGAATTCTTCCTACTTCTTTTGTATGTGGGCATTGCATTGTTAGTATGTTTGTACAGTTGCACGATGTTGACAAATGTTGAGCGGTGTCTTACTACCCCTCCCCCACCCCGCTGATAAATATGCGATTGTTATTGCCTTTGATCACGATTGTCGGAGTCACAAAGAAAGAAAGAGAGGGACAATCGAACTTATTTATAAACTAATTTTTGTTTTCCCATATAAAAACAAATGTTCATTGTTGAATTAAGAATCGACATCACAGCACTAGGTACACTTCCATAAGCGCTCCGTTCCCATCTTTAGCAGCAAGCGAAGAGTTCCAATTCCGATGGTACCAGTCACTGTCTTATTGTACATCTGTCTCGCCTTTCCCTTGAGTTTTTAGCGTCGACCAGATTCCCTGGTAACTACTCGCAGCAGCATTTTCCTCAGATCGTAGCGATCTATGTACTTCTGCTTCCTCACTCGCTCCCAAAGGGCACTCACAACATCTAGCTTGAGATACATCCGTTTACCATCAAGTGATGCAGAACCGGCCAGTCTAACTGCCTGCTCATTTCCCAACACACCGGCATCACCTGGATAAAATATCCAAAGAACGCTAACAACCCAGGACCTCTGAAGTGATCGACTAGTTAATAATTAGACACTCAGACCTTTCTAATCACTATAGTCGAAGTTGCAGAAGTGTCCTGGTCGGCGTCAGTGGCTTAGGCGTTGCAAACGAGCTTCGTAATGCCGGGATGCCGGGTTCGATCCTAATTGCGGGCCTTGCGCTTTGCGTTGGTTTCCACAGTGGTATCGAGAAGCCGACCGCCCACAACGCAATGGCAAACTACTGGACGTAAATGTGCCTAGAAATACCGCAACAGATAAAAAAAAAAATGCTAGGGTTGGTTCTGCAGTGTCCTGTAAAGGATACATAATTAACTTCTTACAAGATGTTACATGTCTCATAGGTCTTGCAGTCTAGTACTTCAGATCCAATGGATAGAAACCAGTCCAGCGTGCCTAGTCTCTCACAACGACATTAGTCTTTGGGTTTCCATGGGACGTCCTCATTTCCTCAGTTATTGTCTTTCTTGTGTGTGTGTGTGTGTGTGTGTGTGTGTGTGTCTGTGTATGTATGTGTATGTGTCTGTGTGTGTATGTGTGTGTGTCTGTGTATGTATGTATGTGTGTCTGTGTATGTATGTATGTGTGTCTGTGTATGTATGTATGTGTGTCTGTCTGTGTGTCTGTCTGTGTGTCTGTCTGTGTGTCTGTCTGTGTGTCTGTCTGTCTGTCTGTCTGTCTGTCTGTCTGTCTGTCTGTCTGTCTGTCTGTCTGTCTGTCTGTCTGTCTGTCTGTCTGTCTGTCTGTCTGTCTGTCTGTCTGTCTGTCTGTCTGTCTGTCTGTCTGTCTGTCGTCTGTCTGTCTGTCTGTCTGTCTGTCTGTCTGTCCCTGTCTGTCTGTCTGTCTGTCTGTCTGTCTGTCTGTCTGTCTGTCTGTCTGTCTGTCTGTCTGTCTGTCTGTCTGTCTGTCTGTCTGTCTGTCTGTCTGTCTGTCTGTCTGTCTGTCTGTCTGTCTGTCTGTCTGTCTGTCTGTCTGTCTGTCTGTCTGTCTGTCTGTCTGTCTGTCTGTCTGTCTGAGAAAAATGAAATCGTTGTTTTAGTCCTTTTTGTCTATAGAAAAATGAAGCAGTAAAGTGATGTGTCAACTACTTCATACTACAACCAAATATTTGTACATCGAAGCTCTACCTTTTCTGACTCCACACGCAATGTGTGTAACCTGAAAACCGCAACTTGGGTTTCAACATTTGCCTTTCATTTAACTTTAATCTAACGATTAGTCCGGTCAGTTATACGGAATGCCTACAGAACCACCTAAATCAAATTAGTAACAAAGGGGAGGAATATAATATGAAAATAAACACTACGAAGTCAGAGACAATGATGACAGGAAGACATAAAGACAATTTAGAAATTAAATTAAAAAACAACACCCTGAGACAAACAGGGGAATTTAAGTCTTTGGAAGTAATTTTTACAATCGACGGGAAACTGGACAGAGAAATTAGCTCCAGATGTGCCAAAGCTAATCAAGTAATGGGTCAACTATCTCCCCTTGTTGACACACAAGCTGATACCTCGGAGTACTAAAGTGAATCTTATCAGAACTATTTTTTGGCCAACACTATGCTATCAATGTCAAACGTGGACACTTACATCCTCCAATGAACATAAAATTGTGACAATAGAGATGAAATGCCTTAGAAGAGCTGCAGGAGTTTCAAGGAAAGACAGAATACGAAATCATGAAATCAGACGAATGCTAGGAATAAAGCCAGTCTTACAGGTCATCAAAGAACAACAAATGAAGTGGTTTGGACACCTAACAAGAATGCCCTGGTACTATCCACCACAGCGAACCACACTAAAACATTACAACGGGTATAGAGCGAGTGGAAGACCTCGGAAAACATGAAGTGATGGCATTAAGAACAGCCTTACAGAAATGAACATCAGTCTTAATAGTGCATTTGACAGAGCTCATCAACGAACATTACATCTCCCCCCGACACTTAGATGAGGTAAAATGTGGAAGAGAAGAAGAAGAAGAAGAAGAAGAAGAAGAAGAAGAAGAAGAAGAAGAAGAAGAAGAAGAAGAAGAAGAAGAAGAAGGAGAAGAAGAAGAAGAAGAAGAAGAAGAAGAAGAAGAAGAAGAAGAAGAAGAAAAAGAAGAAGAAGAAGAAGAAAAAGAAGAAGAAGAAGAAGAAGAAGAAGAAGAAGAAGAAGAAGAAGAAGAAGAAGAAGAAGAAGAAGATGATGAAGAATAAGAAGAAAAAGAAGAAGAAGAAGAAGAAGAAGAAGAAAGAAGAAGAAGAAGAAGAAGAAGAAGAAGATTTATTTGACAAAGAATCGACCACTAGAAACAACAAACAAGATATCGTATTAAACAGAAAGCACTGGTGCCAGTGCTGAGGGGGGGGGGGGCGGCGGCGGTCAGATCCATACGGACTCCCACTCCCCCCCCCACCCCCTTTTTTTTTTTTGCCTCTCTCCCCATCCTAGAAGAGTTGCAAAGGAAGCTGAGTGATAACTCTAGCAAGTATAAGCTCTCTTTTCAAGTGAATATTTTTTACATTTCATATTTTTCGAAATATAATATTAAATTGGTTTGTAACTGCGCAAAAAAAATAATATTAATAATAATCATAATAATAGAAGTATTATTATTATCATCATCAGTAAAAATCATTATTATTATTGCACACTCAGACATAGCTGAAGTCTTATTTATCTACTCTAGGGAAATGTTGTCCAAGTCCATATACAAAACAAAAACAAAAAAAACTCAACGATGTAGAAATGTTAAGAAAGGTGGCCACAGGCATGCTCCGTAAACTCTGCCCCAGTATGGGATGCACATTTGTATTATTTGAGATCCCCACCCAGGCTGTCAACAGGGGACCCTAATATAACCTAGCATTTGAACGGGGTTACTGGTACTTGCACCCGGGATATTCTCATCCGAATGATGGAACTTTGTGTCACAGGGTGTAATCACACTTTGTGCGGTCCTAGTGGGGTTGAACGTCACGCACTCACCCATGCTCCTTGCAGAGTGCAAAGCATCCTATCAGAGGTCTAGTTATTGTTCATTGAATATTTTCTCCGGGGATGCAGGCGTCTCAGGGAAATTAACAGACAGACAGACAGGCTGGTTCTGTACCTATGGGGTGAAGTTATACACGACAAGCTGGATGTGGTCAAGGTCCTTTAGGTACAAGTAAACAAGGCGGAGGCAGGAATCGATCATTATGAGCTTGAGAGAGTGGTACAGCTGGGAGTGACCTGATGACCTGGTCAACACTCTATACACAGAAGAAAGGCAAGGCGGACATATAATCGAGCTTCTACAGACACCATCGGAACTGGAACTCTTCGCTGGCTGCTGAAAATGAGGACGGAGGGCTTACGAGAATTCCCGAGCTCTGTTATGTCAACTCAGCTTTAAAGTGCTGTGCTCCCCGCCCCCTTTTTCCCCTCGTTTCCAATGTTTTATTTATCACGTCGCCCCTGATAGAAATAGCTTCATTCTGGCTACATAATCGAGTCTCAAGGCGCAATTACTATTCGATAAAATTAATCGATTCCTTTCCGCCATCTCTCTTGCTTGGGTTGAGGCGCCCGATCTGTGTTTATTCCTGTTCTACCTGGGGGATGCCGCTTGCAGTTTAAACCGCTTGCAAAAAAAAAAAAAAAAAGAGCGGGCGGCAACTACTTACTGCAGGAAATATGTCGTTCGATGGCAACGCACCAAGTGACCCCTTCTTGTCGTCGGTGTGAACCGGTGCACCCCATCTTGGTACAAGGACGCAGACCTGGGTTGGCTTGCATGAATGTGCTATCTGACTTGGTCGTAATCATTCCTGTGGTGTTGCGTAAGAGAATTGATACTGTGGTGTACTTGATTTGTGTGGGTGTTGTTGCTTTTAATTACCGTGTGCCCGGGACATAGAGCTTCTTCTGTTGCCTATTGTTTTCTTAAAAAGCGGGACAATTAATAAAATATGACTAATAATGTTAAAAAAAAAAAGACAAGAGAGTAAAGTGGAATGTCGTGGACGACTGTGTACTTTTTAGGACATGGTACGTTACCGAAGAAGCAGTGGGATGGTGGAAACTGACGTTTAGACGGAGGAGTTGGAGTACGATGACGACGTAAAGGAGCAGGGCGAATCAATAGTTTAAAAAAATGAAGAAGGGACATCCTAGCACAACCTCCCATGCAGCAGCTATCTCAGTGTCGACATCCTAGCACATCCTCCCATGCAGCAGCTATCTCATTGTCGACAACCTAGCACATCCTCCCATGCAGCAGCTATCTCAGTGTCGACATCCTAGCACAACCTCCCATGCAGCAGCTATCTCAGTGTCATCCTAGCACAACCTCCCATGCAGCCGCTATCTCAGTGTCGACATCCTAGCACAACCTTCCATGCAGCAGCTATCTCATTGTCGACATCCTAGCACAACCTCCCATGCAGCAGCTATCTCAGTGTCATCCTAGCACAACCTCCCATGCAGCAGCTATCTCAGTGTCGACATCCTAGCACAACCTCCCATGCAGCAGCTATCTCAGTGTCGACATCCTAGCACATCCTCCCATGCAGCAACTATCTCAGTGTCGACATCCTAGCACAACCTCCCATGCAGCAGCTATCTCAGTGTCGACATCCTAGCACATCCTCCCATGCAGCAGCTATCTCAGTGTCGACATCCTAGCACAACCTCCCATGCAGCCGCTATCTCAGTGTCGACATCCTAGCACAACCTCCCATGCAGCAGCTATCTCATTGTCGACATCCTAGCACAACCTCCCATGCAGCAGCTATCTCAGTGTCATCCTAGCACATCCTCCCATGCAGCAGCTATCTCAGTGTCGACATCCTAGCACAACCTCCCATGCAGCAGCTATCTCAGTGTCGACATCCTAGCACAACCTCCCATGCAGCAGCTATCTCATTGTCGACATCCTAGCACATCCTCCCATGCAGCAGCTATCTCAGTGTCGACATCCTAGCACATCCTCCCATGCAGCAGCTATCTCAGTGTCATCCTAGCACAACCTCCCATGCAGCCGCTATCTCAGTGTCGACATCCTAGCACAACCTCCCATGCAGCAGCTATCTCATTGTCGACATCCTAGCAAATCCTCCCATGCAGCAACTATCTCAGTGTCGACATCCTAGCACAACCTCCCATGCAGCAGCTATCTCAGTGACATCCTAGCACAACCTCCCATGCAGCAGCTATCTCAGTGTCGACATCCTAGCACAACCTTCCATGCATCAGCTATCTCAGTGTCATCCTAGCACAACCTCCCATGCAGCAGCTATCTCAGTGTCGACAACCTAGCACATCCTCCCATGCAACAGCTATCTCAGTGACATCCTAGCACATCCTCCCATGCAGCAGCTATCTCAGTGACATCCTAGCACATCCTCCCATGCAACAACTATCTCATTGTCGACATCCTAGCACAACCTCCCATGCAGCAGCTATCTCAGTGTCGACATCCTAGCACGACCTCCCATGCAGCAGCTATCTCAGTGACATCCTAGCACAACCTCCCATGCAGCAACTATCTCAGTGTCGACAACCTAGCACATCCTCCCATGCAACAGCTATCTCAGTGACATCCTAGCACATCCTCCCATGCAGCAGCTATCTCAGTGACATCCTAGCACATCCTCCCATGCAACAACTATCTTATTGTCGACATCCTAGCACAACCTCCCATGCAGCAGCTATCTCAGAGTCGACACCCTAGCACAACCTCCCATGCAGCAACTATCTCAGTGTCGACATCCTAGCACATCCTCCCATGCAGCAGCTATCTCAGTGTCGACATCCTAGCACAACCTCCCATGCAGCAGCTATCTCAGTGTCGACATTCTAGCACAACCTCCCATGCAGCAACTATCTCAGTGTCATCCTAGCACAACCTCCCATGCAGCAACTATCTCAGTGTCGACATCCTAGCACAACCTCCCATGCAGCAACTATCTCAGTGTCATCCTAGCACATCCTCCCATGCAGCAGCTATCTCAGTGTAGACATCCTAGCACAACCTCCCATGCAGCAACTATCTCAGTGACATCCTAGCACATCCTCCCATGCAGCAGCTATATCAGTATCTCCATGCCCAGCGTACCCAGTAGGAGTTGATTGGCCTAACTTATCTGTGTAACAGGAAAACAGAAGTCACAGCACCAGAATTGAGGGTGCGGGGGGAGGGGGTGTTAAAGAACCCATTGCAATCTCCACCCTTTCTTTAAAAATGTGTAAAGCAGTTGATGATCATAATTAATGCAATAAACAATTATTTTAAAAATCTTTCATATAAGTAAATCAACACTCGAAATTTAGTAATACTCTGTACAAAATTCGTCGACAATTTTACATCACGATTAATAAAAGCGTCTGGCGCCCTGGTTTGAGATTAGAGGTTTGAACAACAGATCAATATCATGGCACAGGGTAGCTACCAATAAGTGCTCCGTTTTTCTTCTTACTCAAATCTGAGTCCGAAGAAGCTCGGCAGAAGCTCAGCACAGTGCACAGGCAGAACTCACCCTGGCGAGGAAGAGGAGGGGGGGGGGTCATAAATATACATATAATTACATTGTTTTATTAATAATAGAACATGAGTTGATTATCTTAATCTTATATGCATGGCCCAGCCCTAATAAACCCCACGGTAACGCACAATCAATTGTATTCATTAATTATATAGACATGTATTGGTCGGAACTTATAGAATGAAGATGGAAGCGCACACTCAGTGAATCAGGCAGTCTTCACAAAGCTTGCCAGTTAGCATTATTCTGCAACAAACCACCCCATCAACTTAACATCTTTTCTGAATTGAAACGCACTTGCCTACGCTGATGCACCTTATTGGTAAACTGATGTGTGTTTAACCTCCAGGGTCACCCATACAAGATACTCCCGTTCCGAGATCCAGCGGATGCAGGCACAGGTGTCGCCGATTCCGCAACAACGACTGTGTCATATTTTGCTCCGACCGTAAACACTCGATTCACAACTGGGAAAACCCGTAAACAACATTTATTTAATGGTAAATTTATAACAGTGCGGGCGGCGGAGTGCGAGTTG
>CAJHNH020000158.1:0-147500 GCA_905116865.2 Candidula unifasciata
GTTAGCGAGCCACGGACCAGCAAGGTCATACCAGAGGTTTGTGACACAGACCACCTTGCATTGGTTCTGACATTGATTTCAAGAGCCGACCATTCAGACACAGTGGAAAACTACTGAATTTTAAATGCCTAGTGAATCCATGAGCACACAAAATTATTGATAGAGTTTGTTCTACAACGTCATGTAAAGGTTACACAGCTAACTTTAAACAAAACGAAAAAAACAACCTTTCTGTTCCATGCAGCATTACCTTTACTTATTCTAACCTAAAGACCTTCTTTTCTTCTTTTGCCATCTCAGTAATACCAGGTTGTATCCCAGTGTCATGGCTTTGTTGTCTGACTGATGCCAGGTTGTAGCCCAGTGTTGTGGTTTTGTCATCTCACTGATACCAGGTTGTAGCCCAGTGTTGTGGTTTTATCATATCACTGATACCAGGTTGTAGCCCAGTGTTGTGGTTTTGTCATCTGATGCCAGGTTGTAGCCCAGTGTTGTGGTTTTGTCATCTCACTGATGCCAGGTTGTAGCCCAGTGTTATGATTTTGTCATCTGACTGATGCCAGATTGTAGCCCAGTGTCATGGTTTTGTCATCTCACTGATACCAGGTTGTAGCCCAGTGTCATGGTTTTGTCATCTGACTGATGACAGGTTGAAGCCCAGTGTCATGGTTTTGTCATCTCACTGATGCCAGGTTGTAGCCCAGTGTTGTGGTTTTGTCATCTCACTGATACCAGATTGTAGCCCAACTTCATGGTTTTGTCGTTTCAATAATACCAGGCTATAGCCCAGTGTCATGGTTTTGTCATCTGACTGATGCCAGGTTGTGGCCCAGTGTCATAGTTTTGTCATCTGACTGATGCCAGGTTGTAGCCCAGTGTCATGGTTTTGTCATCTGACTGATGCCAGATTGTAGCCCAGTGTTGTGGTTTTGTCATCTCACTGATGCCAGGTTGTAGCACAGTGTTGTGGTTTTGTCATCTGACTGATGCCAGATTGTAGCCCAGTGTCGTGGTTTTGTCATCTGACTGATGCCAGGTTGTAGCCCAGTGTCATGGGTTTGTCATCTGACTGATGCCAGGTTGTAGCCCTGTGTCATGGTTTTGTCATCTGACTGATGCCAGGTTGTAGCCCAGTGTCATGGTTTTGTCATCTGACTGATGCCAGATTGTAGCCCGGTGTCATGGTTTGTCTTGCACTTCTCAGGTGGCCTGGGTGATGGATTCCATGTTTAGCATTGATAACCTGAAGTAGGGATTTTAGTTAATTGCATATCCTTTACACGACGTTGCAGAATTAACCCCAGCATTTATTGGCTGTTGTGGTTTTTCCAGGCAAATTTTACGTTCAGTAGTTTGCTATTGCTTTCTGAAGGGCCAGCTCTCGGTACCACTGTCAAAACCAGCGCAAGACAAATCGTCTGCTGCAGGGATCAGACACGGCACACCGGCATTACGAAGCGCGCTCACAACGCCTAAGCCACAGACACCGACAAGTAGGGATACAGATGCTATTAATCATGTGCTGTTTTGCTGGAAGGGAGACATTTGGGTGAAGTTGTGCTAGAAGGGAGACATTTGGGTGGAATAATGCTGGAAGGGAGACATTTGGGTTGAGTTATGCTAAAAGGGAGACATTTGGGTGGAGTTGTGCTGGAAGGGAGACATTTGGGTGGAATAATGCTGGAAGGGAGACATTTGGGTTGAGTTATGCTGGAAGGGAGACATTTGGGTGGAGTTGTGCTGGAAGGGAGACATTTGGGTGGAGTTGTGCTGGAAGGGAGACATTTGGGTGGAGTGTTGTGCTGGAAGGGAGACATTTGGGTGGAGTGTTGTGCTGGAAGGGAGACATTTGGGTGAAGTTATGCTGGAAGGGAGACATTTGGGTGAAGTTATGCTGGAAGGGAGACATTTGGGTGGAGTTGTCCTGGAAGGGAGACATTTGGGTGGAGTTGTAATGGAAGGGAGATATTTGGGTGAAGTTATGCTGGAAGGGAGACATTTGGGTTTAGTTGTACTGGAAGGGAGACATTTGGGTGAAGTTATGCTGGAAGGGAGACATTTGGGTTTAGTTGTACTGGAAGGGAGACATTTGGGTGGAGTTATGCTGGAAGGGAGTCATTCGGGTATAGTTGTGCTGGAAGGGAGACATTTGGGTGGAGTTGTAATGGAAGGGAGACATTTGGGTGGAGTTGTGCTGGAAGGGAGACATTTGGGTGGAGTTACGCTGGAACTGAGACATTTGGGTGGAGTTGTGCTGGAAGGGAGACATTTGGGGGGAGTTGTGCTAGAAGGGAGACAGTTGGGTGAAGTTATGCTGGAAGGGAGACATTTGGGTGGAGTTGTCCTGGAAGGGAGACATTTGGGTGGAGTTGTAATGGAAGGGAGATATTTGGGTGAAGTTATGCTGGAAGGGAGACATTTGGGTTTAGTTGTACTGGAAGGGAGACATTTGGGTGAAGTTATGCTGGAAGGGAGACATTTGGGTTTAGTTGTACTGGAAGGGAGACATTTGGGTGGAGTTATGCTGGAAGGGAGTCATTCTGGTGGAGTTGTGCTGGAAGGGAGACATTTGGGTGGAGTTGTGCTGGAAGGGAGACATTTGGGTGAAGTTATGCTGGAAGGGAGACATTTGGGTGGAGTTGTCCTGGAAGGGAGACATTTGGGTGGAGTTGTAATGGAAGGGAGATATCTGGGTGAAGTTATGCTGGAAGGGAGACATTTGGGTTTAGTTGTACTGGAAGGGAGACATTTGGGTGAAGTTATGCTGGAAGGGAGACATTTGGGTTTAGTTGTACTGGAAGGGAGACATTTGGGTGGAGTTATGCTGGAAGGGAGTCATTCGGGTGGAGTTGTGCTGGAAGGGAGACATTTGGGTGGAGTTGTAATGGAAGGGAGACATTTGGGTGGAGTTGTGCTGGAAGGGAGACTTTTGGGTGGAGTTACGCTGGAACTGAGACATTTGGGTGGAGTTGTGCTGGAAGGGAGACATTTGGGTGGAGTTGTGCTGGAAGGGAGACATTTGGGTGAAGTTATGCTGGAAGGGAGACATTTGGGTGGAGTTGTCCTGGAAGGGAGACATTTGGGTGGAGTTGTAATTGAAGGGAGATATTTGGGTGAAGTTATGCTGGAAGGGAGACATTTGGGTTTAGTTGTACTGGAAGGGAGACATTTGGGTGAAGTTATGCTGGAAGGGAGACATTTGGGTTTAGTTGTACTGGAAGGGAGACATTTGGGTGGAGTTATGCTGGAAGGGAGTCATTCTGGTGGAGTTGTGCTGGAGGGGAGACATTTGGGTGGAGTTATGCTTTACAGTATTAAATTCGTGCTGAAAGAGACACTGTGGGACAGAAGAGTTCAACAAATGATTAGGATAGAATGGCTTAATATAGCAGTTTTGTGATAGAGCAGTAACAGGAGACAATCTTTGAAATTACCTAAGAACAAAGGACCTTTATGACATCATTGGTGCATCAAGCCTGTAGTAGTGGGACATTGGGCATATGATACCTGGCTCATATTTTTATATACGAGTCTTTCCTCAGTGGATGATGTGGTCCTCAGTGGATGATTTGATCAGGATTGTGCTGGCAAACTTCCCAGGAATTAACCTAGTACTAGATTAGACTGGGTTCATCAGGGAGTCAAGGTCATTTTTGAAAAACAGACTTGGTTCAGACTTAAACCACATTCTTTGGTTTGGCAGGGAAAGCATCTAGAAGCTACACAATCATGGCTCCCAGAGCTGTAGTGTCAGACTTATATTTGTATAAGCCCGGCTCTCTAGCGAAGTTGGTTTAACCTGACTTTCGTGGCGGCCGGGTGACGAACTCCTTGTGGTCCGGGTTCACTCCCGGGGGTAGGCAGAAAAGCCACATTTCTCCCAGATTTACGGTACCTATAATGGAATCAATGCCGAAGGGTTGCGATATCCATAGTACCGAGCCAAAGGGTTTACAACTCATGGTTTCTGGATACGTAAAAAAAAAAAATAAAAAAAAAATATTTGTATAAATTATCAAGTAACAGAAAGTGTATTGATCGGCACTCATAGAAAGAAGTAGAAAGATAGAAGAACACACTAGACAGCATAAAAATTGAAAGCTATAATTACCGTGCTGGGAATTGAACCTGTCACCTCCAGACAGCGTCTGCGCCTCGCCATAGATACAAGTGCACTAAGAACATGGTCAACTAGGCAACCCCCCAAAAAGGTGTCTTTTTGGCCATGTCTATCGTACAGCTTGAAATCCACAACTATGGAATACGGACAGAATTCATTTCAAACCATTGAAATGGCACCATAGGTTACATAAATTTATATTAAAGAAGCATATGTCGAATAACAAACACAGCAACAATTTACGAACACAGTAGACCTTAATGCTTTGTCCAGAATACACAAATATTTAAGAAAGGTATTATTTATTTTCATTTTTCTAAACCAGTTGGTCCTCAACTGGTGATATATGAAGTCTTGTCTTCTTCTTGTTTCTTTGTCCTTAAAAAAGCATTGGCACATTTTGTTGTGGTTTACAGCTAGGCTGCACCTTTTGGCCCAACACATCTTATTTCAGCAACCCCTTAATTAGTTGGCTTTTATGAACTGCTTATTAAGTGGGCCGACTCTTTTTCCCTCAAACTGGGGCAGGGTATGGTGGAGGCGAACCCACACAGGGGTATCAACTCTATATGCACACCTTACTATACATTCATTAGGTCAAGGTATGTATGTTTCTGTCACAGATGGTTGTTTCATTTACTCATTCTGTCCATATTGTTAGTTTAACTCTTTTTTGTGTGCCCCAGTATAATCCATTTAGGAGGATTTGGGATCATGCTATGGGTCTGATCAACCTCCAAGCTCAGGGGTGGGAGTTCAAACAGAAAAGGGAGGGTGGTATATGGTTCCACCTTTGTAAAGAGCATCGCAGCTGGGGTAGCAATCTGTCTAGGAGAAGGACCTCTAATCACAAACCTCCATTGTCCAGTGGATAAGTCTTTTGCTCAATCATGGAGTAGAAAGCTCATCCTTCCTAACAGAAAAGCACAATAAAATCAAAAGTGGTAGGCTAAAAGGCACAGAAAGTCCAGAAAGAAAATGTAAATTTACAACAACAAAAAATCATTTTCATATTACATTTTTTTTTTTTTTTTTAAAGTTATGTGTTAGTTCATTTATTTTTAAAAGAAACCACACACACTTGACTCTGACATAGTGAAATGGAAAATGTATCAGTTCACTTGTGCTGAATAACAACACTGCTATAATCTCTTTTTCAGTCTGACCAACATTGCCAGTCAGGCCAGCAAGAAAATGAAATACTCTGAGTCCCCAACAGAGACGCTGAACTCCAGCATGATGCACGGGATGAATGGGGTACTCAGCATTAAACAGGAGCCTCCAGGTAACTGTCCCTGGTGATGTTACTTTGTATCTAGTAGTAGTAGCTTTTTAAACAACACCTTGTTTAACCCTTCTGGTTTATCATCATCATCATCATAAACCACTTCTGCCGTTAGGCGTTGGGGGGGAGGAATAATTTGCGATCCAGTGGCTATTGTCATGCTGTGAAGGCGTAGAGTGTCTTTAATGTTGTCCATCCATGTTTTCCGCAGCCGTCCTCTTTTTCTTGTAGCTAATCTTCTGAGATGTAGTGCTTGTGATGGTATTTGATCTTGCTGCATTCTAACGAGATGGCCAAACCACTTGATCTGCTGTTTCTTGATGAATCTAGTACAAGTTGTCATTTCCACAATTTGCCTGATTAGTTTCATTATTCACTCGATCTCGGATGGCTAGATTGGCTGCTTTTCTCAGGCACATTATCTCGCAGTTTGTGATTTTGCGTATATGGGCTTTAGATAGTATCCGTTTATAACCAGATTATTTAGATTTTTAAAATGTCAACAGATGCTGTCTGTATTTATGCTTGTAAATAACTTTTGGTGTTTTAATATTTCGTATAAAATGTATTAGTTGGGGCTTTTTTCTGGTGATTTGTAAGTTTGTAGCACTTAACTTTTTTTTAAAAGCATCATTTGATTCGGTGCTAATGTAATAAACATTTTGTAGTGAGTTACATCACATTTATTCAGACACTTTGTGGTGAGTGCCAGAACCATTTTATTCTCTTCGTAACAAGCCATGATATTAATTGTAATAGATGACAGGAGTAAAGTTGTTGAGTTTCATATATTTTAAGTGTACTTTTAAAATCTTCTTCTTCTTCTTCTTCTTTGCGTTCATCATCTCTACACTCTGGTGGAAAGTTCTGGTTGTTTGTCCACTTAAAAACTGCAGTCCTGCTCTAGAACCTGAGTGTTGCATGTGCATCAGTTTCACAGATATGATTCACTTGAATGCAGACTGTTGGTTTTTTGCCTCTCGGACAGATGAACTCTGACCTCAAAAGAAACTCCCCAAATAGTCGACTATTACGACATTCTTGTTAGGGAGGCATTGGGTCTTTTCTTGTTTTTCCCACACCGGGGCCCTGGAATCCACAGGGGGAAATATTTTAAAATAATAATGATAATCTTGTTATGTAATCTATCTTTGGGAATATTTGAAGTGATCTAGCATACCATTATTCCATCTTATGTTGTATTAAAACCTTTATTTCTGAGACATACTGTTTACTTTCTGCTTCTGTAGCTTCTGAACCCACAGGGGGATTTTTAGTGTGTATTGACCTTGTTTGTGATAACATGCCACATTGTCCTTGTCACAATGTACACTAAATTAACCAAAACACCAAAAAATCAAGGCTATTGAACTTTTATATTGCATAATAATTATCAGAAAACAATGGAAAAGATACAAGATAGAAATATTGAAGAAGACTGTCTTATAAACATCATAATGTTATAGAAAATTGAAATACTTTGCCATTTGTTAGCTGTTAGTTCCAAAACAGTTGTTAAATTAGCTCCTTTAACTCAATGGAATTAAACTGAAAAGCTGTAAATGCTTAGGTCAGAGAGAGCTAAACAGAGACACTGTGGGACAGAAGTAGTTAAACTAATTGAGATACAAAGGGTTAAAATCTTCTTCAGTAATCTGTGTTGAGCCGAATTAGAACTGTTCTATGTGGCTGACACATCTGACTTCTGCGGGCATTTGTTGTCTGGATTAGCCTTTATAGCTAAGGGTTAATGTAATATCTAACTGTGGGAGAATGGCAGTAAGGTTATTATGTAACCTTTGGAATTGCCTAGAAATGTGTGGTCAGTTCTTTGGTACTTTGGTATGGAAGGAGTTCAGTGAGCAGTTTAGTAAGTAAAGACCCTCTTTTATGTAATTAGTGCATTATATATATAAGGCTGGACTTATATTGTTGTAGACTAATGGACACTCAGAGAGCATTGTGCTCAACATCACACTGGCTGCCATTACTTACCTGGTCATTACCTGGTGCCCATTTTGGGCTGGGTCAACCCAGGAGCCAAGGTCAGTTTTGCAATATGCCCCGATGCTCGTTCTAAATTAGGACCTTTGTACCAGCAGGTGAGCATTTAGCTCTGCTACTGCAGCTCCAGATTGCAGCTGTGGCTTTGGGGACAAAAATTAGTGGGACATTTCCTTATTATGGACAGACCAGAGCACGTTATTATTCTACGCCTTAGAACAGGACACAATCGACTTTGCAGCCACATGTACACAAAATTTAAAATGGGTTAATCAGCCATGTGGACTGGCACCTGAGAAAACAGATCACGTCCTCCAAGACTGTCCCTAATACAACATATCACGGCAAAACTTTTGACCAAGGTAAACACCCATGCAGGCCAACTAGGCAGCTGAGGGAATTACAACAGACAGTGAAGTTCATACTAGAGACAGATATAAATAATCAATTTCAAGCAAATGAAAGAATAAGAAGAATTTCATCAACACAAAGATAGACACAGGAAATTGGAGTGATAGTGCACATCAAAATACACAAAGTGGAGAAATTTGACTGAACTGAGGATTCTGTCCAGTTGGTGAAAGTGAAAGATGTTTAGCAAAGAATCTGTTACATGCTGATGGTAGTTTCCAGTGAAAGCAGCTTTACTTGAAATTGTCCATTTGTTCCATAGATTATAGATGTATAAAAGTACTTATAGTTCATTCTTCTTCTTCTTCGCTTGTACTGCAGTCCTGTTTCAGAACCTGAGTGTTGCGTGTGCATCCGTTTCACAGATCTAAACTCATTTGGGTACAGACTGTTGGTTCCTTGCCTCTCAGGCAGATGTGCTCCGACTTTGAAGAAAGCTCCCAATTAGTCGACTCTTATGACATGCTTTTGAGTAGGCAGTGGGTCTTTTCTTGCTTTATAATAGTGCCCCGGAACTCACACGGAGAGTATATAGTTTGTTCAACATCTCATGCACTTACAAGCCCATTTCCCCAAAAACTACCTGTTAGATCCCAATGATTTGTTTGCATGCAGCCTTAGAATATCCATGATGCAAAAACAGTGGTATTCTTTAGTCCACAGATGCTCAGGATGCTAAACACCAGCCACTTCCTTTGATCTTTTTTGAAGTATTGTTAATAAGTGGAGTGAACTTTTAGATTTTACAGTGAAAATCTAAATTTCCGGTTCTGTTTTTGGTCAGAGGCATGTCTTCATAATATATTGAAAGATGAAGTAAATTTAGTTGTTGTTAATTGATGTCTAAACTCGGTTGAGTTTAGCTGAGTCAAGAAAGACATCACAACACTGAGGGCATTCCCATGTGCTTTCCGTTTCCATCTTGAGCAGCCAACACAGAGTTCCAGTACTAATGGTACCAGATACAGTCTGATTATATGTTCATCTTGTCATTCCTCTGAGTGTAGTGAGCCGGCCAGGCCCTCTGGTCTCAGCCAGGTGTATCATTCTCTCTAGGCCATGATAATCTATTTTCTTTTCTGACTTCATTCCTTGTTCTTAAAGGGCCTTGACCACATAAATGGTTTTAATCATTCCAAATCTGACGATCCCAAAAGGTTGACAATTGTTACTGGCTAAACAAATTGTAATCCATCTCGGTGCCAGTACTTCCTTTTGGAGCACATGTTCAACACACTTTTCCAGAAGTGAATGTCTTTTTTTTTAAAATGGACTTTTTGAAATATCAATGCTGCATTATGATTTCAATGTTAATTTCAGTTTGTTAGAGTAACAAGTTGATTTGTCACTAACATTTTTAAGATCTCATGTCTAATGACATCTACATCAAGGTCGTCAACTTTCCTTTTCCTCCCTTGCTTGACATGAGTATTTTGTGTCCTGTCTAATCCAATGGTTAAATGATGCTCTATCCAGACCAAGCGCTAATCGGGTACGTTTCTCTGGGTCACGAATATCACAATATAGATGACCCATCTTAGATTCCCTGAGGAAGTGCTGGTACAGTAAAATTGTAACTTTCTTCACAGTTATAAATTTGCATCTTAAATTCATTTTGAAATTGATGTCTATGTCAGCTTTTATAAGCGAGCTATATGACACAATAACTCAGCACTAATTTCTAGATGCGCCTTTGACTAAGCAACCTTGACGGACATCTTATTTTGGCACGAGGTCACTAAGAGTGCAACTTTGCACGAGAAAATCGTGAAATTGCAAAGGTTTCTTTTGACCCCCTGTTAAACCAGTCATGGTGTGCATTACTTCCTGAAACTAATGAAAGTAAACCTTCCAAAACCATACCAAGACAGTTTCATGATTAAATTATATTTTGTAAGGAAGAAAAAAAAACTACATATGATATTCTTCTTTAGTGAAAAAAAAAATTTCTTAACATCGTGCATATTGTAAGGCTGCATGCAAACAATCATTGCGAAATAACCGACAGTTTTCGAGAAAATGGCTTGCTTGTGTTTTTATCTATTTTTGAATGAACTATAGTTTAACAGCTTTTTTTTAAGAATGGTCATTTGTGAAATATATTGTATACATCTTCAGGTGCCCAGTTCACCAGGTATATTGGAGACTGTTCATTTGTGAAATATATTGTATACATCTTCAGGTGCCCAGTTCACTAGGTATATTGGAGACTGTTCATTTGTGAAATATATTGTATACATCTTCAGGTGCCCAGTTCACCAGGTATATTGGAGAATGTTCATTTGTGAAATATATTGTATACATCTTCAGGTGCCCAGTTCACCAGGTATATTGGAGACTGTTCATTTGTGAAATATATTGTATACATCTTCAGGTGCCCAGTTCACCAGGTATATTGGAGACTGTTCATTTGTGAAATATATTGTATACATCTTCAGGTGCCCAGTTCACCAGGTATATTGGAGACTGTTCATTTGTGAAATATGTTGTATACATCTTCAGGTGCCCAGTTCACCAGGTATATTGGAGAATGTTCATTTATGTAATATATTGTATACATCTTCAGGTGCCCAGTTCACCAGGTATATTGGAGAATGTTCAGTTGGAGACGATGACCTTTCAACATATGACCTTGACTCCAATGGAGGATTCATTGACAGCACATGTCAAGTCATCAAATGGCTGCCATTTTCTCAGTCACAGTGGGTGGTTCTCGCTGATGGAGACCTGAAAGATTTGTGAGTTCTTGTGATGTTTAAAAACATCTTACATTCACCATTACTGTTCCTGTTGCTGACCATCTATATTTTTGGAAATAGGAGACTTCTACTAATGGTTTTAAAGGAATCCCATGACAATAAGTCATATGCATGTAACTGGATACTATTCTTGTTTAGGATTAACTCTTTTGAGACAGAGCCTTAATGGAGTTTGGATGCATCCCAGGAATTCAAAGAAAAGTGACTGCACACACAGTGGACTTTGTAATGATTCAAACCATTGCCTTTGCATAAAACCTGCCTGAAACCTCCAGATCATTCTCATTGAATCACTAAGTACACATGTGTGGGTTGAGTTTTGTGTTTTGAGCCACACGAATGCTTGCATTATTGCTATCACCTCCATCGTCATACTGCTGGTTGTCATGGAGAAGGCGCCGTTGGTTTCTTTGGACTGTTCTGCCTGCTGAGCATGATATGAACACTCCTGCACCTTTTTTTTGGGGCATATAACGAATCCATATGTGCAGATCAGTACATCTGCCTCATCTGAATTTTCATTAATGAGAGCGTTTACCTCTGCATTGACAGCAACAAGATTCTGCTCCCGGCATTGCCTGTCAGAATGTGGCAATACAGGAAAATGTACAAATTAATGCCTGAGGCACAGGTTTCCACTCTATACCTGGCGTGATGTTGGTTAGGCTGCATATTTGCTTGATAACATCTGCCCGACCTAGCCATGATTTTTTCCCTCTTTAGCCTGTTCCCCTTTTCACTATAAAGCGCTTGATGCAGTGGGTGATTCTTATCAGCACATATTTTGAGGTATGCCCGAGCCTTCCACATCCTGATACTTTGGTTCATGGTCAGAAAGTCAAGTAGATATCTCACTGCTACACAGGAAGTGTCTCTTGTACATCCCAAGATAATGCGAATGGCTTCATTTTGCATCTTTTCAGGTTGTTTAGTCTGTTTTGCATTGACAGTGAGGATGGCTAGAGCATATTCAATGGGGGAAAAGGACCAGTCTGTGGAACAAAAGTATGAGTAGACTGCTCGATGTTGGAAGCAGCCATAACCCCCATTGCAGACAGACCTTTGTGTGATTTTTGTAACACACGGTCAACATGTTACTTGAATGAAAAGCTACGATCAAACCTCACCTGAAGTATGTCATCACGTTGGTTCTGATCAAACCTCACCCGAAGTATGTCATCACGTTGGTTCTGATCAAACCTCACCCGAAGTATGTCATCACGTTGGTTCTGATCAACACATTATCACCCATTTTTAAGAGTGCTGTTCCACATGTTTGTAACTAAGTGAATGAGTGAAATTGAACCCCATTAGGGCCGCACACTGAGCGATTACCACCATGTGATAAAAAGTGCAGTGTGTCATTAGATGAGAATCCCTCAGGTCAAGTCCCAGAAAGCCTGTTCAGCCATACGGTTATAGGGTGAGGTATAAGTGTTATAACTATTTACGCCATATTGAATTGGTCACCAGAGGTGGACGCTGGAAGTCATCATTCCTGCTCTGATGCTGTAAATAAAAGGAAGGCTAATCCAAGAAAGCTGGGCTTGAGGCTGTAACTAAAAGGAAGGCTGATCCAAGAGACTGTGGATACTTCTGAAGCCCAGCTGGGCTTGAGGCTGTAAATAGAAGGAAGGCTGATCCAAGAGACTACGGGTACTTCTGAAGTCCAGCTGGGCTTGAGGCTGTACAGTCAAGCAGTGTGTCACATAAAAGGATAGATATAAATAGTAAAAAAGTACATCTAAGTGACAAAGGCTTGCATTTTTTACTCACAATATAAGGTTACCTCTGGTTTTGGAAAAATGCTTAGAGCTGAAAAATTTAATTGCCACAATTTTCTGTACATCATTTTTATTATTACATATGTTTTCTTAGTTTCATAATTAATTTTCATACCTTGTTTGCGTTTCTTTTACATTTAGATGTATCCTTCTTATTCTCCAGGCCTACCCCACATTACAGAGTAGATGCAGACAAAGGTTTCAACTTCTCTGTGCCAGATGAAGCGTTTGTTTGTCAAAAGAAGAACCATTTCCAGGTCACAGTTCATATGCGTCTGCATGGAAATGCTAAATATATCCGCACAACAGAAGGAGTGAAGAAAATGGAGAATTACTACCTACATTTTTATGGTATCAAGGTAAACATTGTTAGTAATTGTGTCACCCCTTGACAGAGATGGGAAAGCTTGAAGGTTATGGCATCTGCCTCTTGTCTAAACAGATCTCGTTGAACTGTCACTGTTGGCTGAATTTTTACAAAATGAGGAAAATGAATGGCATACTTAACCCTGATAATACGGCAATGAATTAGACATCTAGCCTGCTGAGACCATTGCAAAGCCAGAATCCCTTGGCAGTTAGAAATTCAAAATAACAGGCCAAACAGACCATTTTCCAAATTCATAGTTAGTGTGATTCTTGTATTTACCCATCTGGATCCTCAATGGTGCTGTGGAGTTTGTGGGCTGTGCTGAGTACTAAATGATGTGTGTCACCAACAGGAAAGAGAAAGCCACTGAGAGAGATGAATGGAGGCAGAAGATATTTGCAGCAATGGACCTCAAGGGCTCAGAATGCTGAAGAAGAAACAGATCTGTGAGGGGAAACAGGAACAGGCAGATAACTGTGCACAATGAAAGTGATCACTTACAAAACAAAGAAAGGACTTATTGACTGTTAAATTCTGAGAAAGGATGTGAATAAGAAAGTGATTGCAGCTGAGCTAAAGTCAGGAGCTAAAGTCAGGAAATACTAAATACACATCGACTGTGACTAGAAATCTCTGGAGGGAATGGAAAGGATGCTGTCAAGTACTTTAGTCACAATGTTCAGTCGTGTCTGTGTGCATCCAGTCCTAATCAGAGTAAGTTGGGTTATAACTGATGCCAGATTTTCTCCTCATGTCATAACTGATGCCAGATTGCAATGGAAGACCTCATTACAGATGGATTGATGAGATCCTATATTTCTTCTTCTTCTTCTGTGTTCATCTAAAGATGTAATTGCATTGTGTCCGTTTACAGCATGGCTGCGATATTTGCACCTTTCGGCCAACACATCCAGCATCTTTTCTCTCAGTCTCCCTCTGCCTCTTCTCCCCTCCAACTTTCCTACTGTCATCATGTACTCGAGTTTTCTCCTTCTCATCACATGTAGATTGTCTCTTTCTGATGTTTTGTCAATGAGTTCTCTTTGTGAGTGTTTCTTTCAAGACATTTTTATTACTCTTTTTATCTGTCCATTGTATTCTCATCATTCGTCCACATAACCACATCTTCGCAGGTTCCAAATAATTTTTGAAGAAGAAGAAGCACCAGAAGAAGAACCAGAAGAAGCAGAAGAAGAACCAGAAGAAGAAGAAGAAGAAGCAGAAGAAGAAGCAGATACACACACAGTTGATAAAGCATTGCCTTTTCAGATTTGCTTGTTTAAACACATTTCAGATGGAATCACAAAATCAGCACATCAAGATAGAGCAGTCTCAGTCAGACCGAAGCAAGAAGTCGTTTCATCCGGTGAAGTAAGTTGTAAAATTATCATAATTTATTGCTATTGATGAAAAACATGTAGCTAGCATTCATTGAAAACTGACATCACTGCTATCACAAGTACAGGAGTTTGTATATGAGGTGGTAATTTATCTTTAGACAGAATAATGGTATCACAGATCATTTTATATATCTGTAAGGATAGACTAACCAGTATAATTACTGTCATTGTTTGAAACGTGACAATTTATATTGCTACAATCTTATACAATTAATACATAAGCTGAGCAGTATGGAATAACAAGACATAATTGAAAGACATAAATATCCATTATTAAAATAGAAAAAAAAAACAATGTATCTCAGTTATAACTGGATGGGTTGAACAAGATATTATGTTTAAAATTACTACTACTACTATTACCACTGTCAGTTGACTCTCAAATTCACATTGAAAGACTTTTGATCAGTTAACTACCGTAGGAACTGATTAATCTATTTAAAATGAGTTTACCATCATAAACACCAAGTTTGGCTGGATCTGCACCACTGGTTGGTGAATTGATACATGACAAGGCAGATGTGGTCAAGGCTCTTTGGGAACAAGCAACAGAATCAGTAGAGATAGAAGATTATTATGACCTGGAGAGAATGAGGCATCTGGGTGTAACCAGAGGGTCTGGCCGGCTCACTACACTCAGAGGAAAGGCAAGATGTACTGAAACCAGATTGTGACCGGTACCATCGGTACTGGAACTCTGCGCTGGCTGCTGAAGATCAGGACGGAGTTGTTTAGTTTAGCTCAGATGATGCATTGTTGTTTCTTCATATATGGATTTAATTCTGTAGCCAAGAATGCAACCGGTGAGATACAGTGAAATATAAGTTAAAAAAAGTAAAGATCCCTTTTCACGCCTTTCGGCGCATCGGGCATATGGGCAGAGTAAAGTAAAAATCCATTTTCACGCCTTTCGGTGCATTGGGCATATGGGCAGAGCGTCCCATATTTTTACAGACCATCAGCACTCTGTGGGTAATGTGGTCAGCATTATGCCGGCTGTCTTTACTTTCCCAGGACAGCCCATCCTGGTACCCATTTTAGGCTGGGTCGACCTGCGACGTCCCATATCACGATAAAAATTCACGCAGCCTGCAGTGGGTTTCGATCGCGGTATGTTGGACAGTGAAATATGCCAGACAGTTAAATACATGGCTCACCTGTTATTCATATCTTCTGTAACAATCCATTTTCTACTTGGTCAGACAACATCAGAGGCATCAGATTACTGATAATAAATTATGTCAGATTACTGATCATAAACTATGTTTGGAAGTTTGAGTTGACGACAGTCACCAAACTCCAAGGAATGCATGAATCTGACAATTGGATGTTCTTATGTAAAACACAAGGATGTATGAGCTGAGACTAAAGAATTCATGGGGGTGGGGGGGGGGGGGGGGGGTAGAATAGATTATTAGAGACTCAGAATGGGAAAATTTTCATTTTTGGTCTGTTGGCACTTGGAGAGTAGACATATAAATGTTTTGTGAATGAATCAATAAGCGTATACACGAGCTGCTGACCATGTTAAGAAACCTGGCCATGGTACATTGTCTACAAATGGCTGCCTGAGTTCTGTTTGATGTAATCAGGAATTGACTGTGAAAACCTTGGTATGCTGATGAAAAATCAAAATAGTTGACAGTGAGAGTATTTCCTCAGGTCAGGTCATTGATATTCAAAACTAGATTGTAAAGCAACTCCCAGACATTTCAACCTCTGGCATTCATTGTTTGAGAAGAAAGCTATGGCATGAAATAGTTTGTATCAGATGTTCTATGTTATCAACATTTTGTCCATATTAGAGATCATGTTTCCTTGTCAGTATACCTTGAGAAGGCATGCAAGCACTGAGCCACTAAAAGAAGTGCATTGCATCTTCTTCATATTTCCAAATACTCGACTGCAATGGCATACCACAGAAAATAGTAAATGTGATTAAGACAATTTATTTGGACTTTCAATGCAAAGTAGTCGCTGCAATAATCAACAACAGAAAGTTTGCTGCGATAATCAACAACAGAATGTTTGCTGCAATAATCAACAACAGAAAGTTTGCTGCGATAATCAACAACAGAAAGTTTATTTGTCAACACAGGCATTGTGCAGGGATGAATGCTTTCACACCGTTTTGTTCACCTGGCCGTTGACTGGCTGATAAAAGAGGTTACAAGAGATAGAAACAGAGGTATCAGATGGTCACTTAATGCTGTTTAAGTGGATTGGATTATGCAGATGCCGTCAGTCTTGTAACAAGCCTCCGTGTGGATGCTCAGGAAAAACTGTCAATGATGGCTCCTAATATAGTCATGAGAAATGATCACAAAATAGAACATCCAATTATTTAAAATGCTAAAGCAGTTTAAAAGATCTCTGTGTGGGTTCCGTACCTCATTCTAGGGGTAAAAGAATATCATAAAAGTCAACTAATTACTGGTGTATACTTCAAGGTCGGAGTGCATCTGCCTGAGAAATTAGGAACCAGTGGTCTGCATAAAAAAATAAGTCAAATATGTAAAACAGATTTGCCTGAAAAAAACTCAAATTCTGGAACAAGACCAGTCCAGAAGTGGAAAAACAACCACAATCATTCCACTAGAGTTTACAGCCTGTGAATGTGAAGAAGGCATGTAAAAGAAGTTGAAGAATTGGTATACCTGGAAAGTAAAGTTACTCCAGATGAGGATTCGGAAAGGCATGTAACTTCAAGAATAAACAAAGAAAACCAAGCACTTGTCATTCTGAACAATATATTAAAGTCAAAGGAGCTTAGTTTAAGGACAAAGCTCAAAATATACAAAAGCAACATTTTAGGATTACATTGAGTGTTGGATAATGACATGAACTAGAGGTTTTCAAAAATAAATGGCTAACCAGTATCCTGCAAATATTTTGGCCAAACAAGATCACAAATGAAGAACTGAGAAGCACACAAAATATGTCTATCGTTTGCAAACGTTATCAAAGGAAAATGATGATTGCTTGCACATATTTGCAGAATGCCTTGTGAGACTTTGTCAGCTCTCAGGTGAATGGCAGATAGAAAAAAGAGACATGGATGACCTAAGAAAACCTAGCGAAGGAAAGTAGACATGGAAATGGAGTGTAAAATTTTGGGATACATGGGCAGAAAAACAACAGACCAGCAGCACTGGAGATACTTGTGAAAGCCTTACGTATCAACACTGAGATAAAGAGGATATAGATATAATTACGGAAGAGTTTTCTTAACATGAGCACAGCAGTAGAGATTACTTGTGAATGCCTTACGTATCAACACCGAGATAAAGAGGATATAGATATTCTTCTTCTTCTTCTTGTTCACTGGCTGTGAATTCCGGCGGTAAGTCGCCGTTGTTCATCCAAAATGGACTTTTGGCTTTTACCTTGACCTGAGTTTTGCGTGTACACCCGTTTTACTGGCTTATTTGTTTGCAGTTCTCATTCCCCGCCTCTCCGGCAGATGTACGGATATAGATATAATTACGGAAGAATTTTCTGAACATGAATACGGCTTACTGGTCACACCAATCATCTCCATAGGCCCTGTGGCACAGTATAACATTATTGTTTAGAAAAATGGTGCTACAACAATTCAGAATTATTTCTATGTTGTGGATTGAGTTATTTCATATTATTGTCTCCCCAGAGTCGACCTTCCAGCTGACCAGGAGACGAAGGTCACAGTAGGTCGTTTGCACTTCAGCGAGACAACTAGCAACAACATGAGAAAGAAAGGGAAACCCAACCCAGACCAGCGATATTTCTTGCTTGTTGTCAGCCTGCATGCTCACTGTGGGGACAAAGATTACATGCTAGTGGGCAGTGTCTCCGACAGAATCATTGTTAGAGTAAGTTAGTGCGCCTGCTTTCCACAATGCTGTACACAGATATCTTGGTCAGCATAGTATCCATGACCTCCAATGCTGTAGGCAGCCATGCTGACCACTGTAATAACGCTACTTTCTCTTCCTGGCTTCTTGTAGTGTAATAATAATTTCTGAGTTTAGTCATACCCTGGGTAGTTTCATTAATTCTTTTTAAAAAATGTTAAAAGTTGACCACTTTCAACCATGCTGAAAACCGTTTCGGTTATAATTGTCTTTTTTTTTTTGCGCCAGTGTCATTGGCCTAAATGGTTTTTGGTACCAGTAAAAGTAAAAAAAGTAAAGATCCCTTTCCACACCTTTAGGCGTATCGGGCATATGGAAAGAGCGCACGTATTTGTACAGACCATCAGCACTCGGTGGGTAATGTGGTCAGCATTACGCCGGCTGTCTTTACTTTCCCAGGACAGCCCATCCTGGTACCCATTTTAGGCTAGGTCGACCTGTGACGCCCCGTACCATGATAAAAATCCACGCAGCCAGCAGTGGGTTTTGATCGTGGTACGGTGGCTTACGAGTCGGACTCGCAATGCCTTAGCCACGGACGCCGCTTTGTGGTACCAGTAGTTGTGGCTCATTATCCCAAAGTATATGTGAGGGTGTCCTTTCTTAACTTGTCTGAGTCTTCTCTATTGGTCCTGCTGGGAGGTTTTGTTTTGTGTAAAGCTCTGTCTGCACCATATAGGAAATGTAATAATTCCCCTAACCCACAAAGCTGTTCATCTGTGGGTTCTAAAGCACTATTTTGTTGAATGTTGAATTAAAAGTCGGCATCACAACACTCGGAACACCCCCATAAGCGCTCCATCCCCATCTTCAGCAGCAAGCAAAGAGTTAAAATTCTAATGGTACCAGTAACTATTTGATTGTAAATCTGTCTCGCCTTTCCCCTGAGTGTTTAGCGTCAGCCAGATCCCCTTGTAACTCCTTGCAGTGCCATTCTCCTCAGACCGTAATGATCTGTCTGTGACTAGGCAGTGTTCACCCACTCATACAGAGCCCTCACAACATCCAGCTTGTCATACATCAGTTCACCGCCATTTTGTTTTTAGGGCCCGGGAAGGGGGGGGGGGGAGGAGGTGGAGGGGGAGGGGCTTTGAGCAGATCTAGTGCTTCCCTAACATACATGTTGTAAAAGGTGACCTGTCATTATGAGTTTGCTAAAATTGGATATGTTAGGCACTGGCTCCACCTCTAGCCTTTCATGACCTTGCTCACTGTGCACTATGAGTGGTGGACCAGCACAACAAACCAGGACACACAACACTCTTCTATGGCAGGTGTATATTGTTCTCAAGTGTAACACATATCCAGTCCCCCCTGTCTCCTGCCCTAACAACATGAGGAAGTGTTGACATTTCTATCACACTCTGTCACTGAACACTTATAAATAATTACAAGCAAAACTGTGATGACCTCTGGTTCACTGCAAAATGTCCATCAAACTTGCCCTTTACACATCTGTTAAGGCGTACACACAGTTGCTGTCTAATCATTATTCACTGTTCTATTCCACCTGAATATACTTTAACCGAGCGTTTGAGTTCTTACAACAGAACATCCAGTCAGTTCTCCTCCAGTTCTTCTTACACACACAAACATATCATCTGTTCAGTTAATATTATTCACAATCTTACTTAATTCCCATGTTTCTCTCTTTCTCACAGTCCCACTAACAACCCATGGAACTTCTTTTTGTCTAATACAGTCGCTTCTGTTCTTGTCAGAGTTTTTCTGTCTGGCCTATCCATTCTGAATGGATATGACAAGACTCCTCAATCAAGACTGGAAAATAAAAGAAAATGAGGAAGACCTAGAGAGACCCTGCATAGAACCATTATTAGGGAAGGCTCAGTCTTGGGACTAATGAACGTCCAAGACCTAAAACAGGTGGCAAAGAACAGCCAGACATAGAGAGCTATGACCTCTGCTCTTTGCGCCACCCTAGGCTCAAGAGGAAACAATAACTAACTAGCTATGCATTATTTATGAAGAACTGAGTTTCCTCTGACCTCTAATGTAAATCCTTAAAACTGACACGTTACAGGCAAAGACATTGCAGCTTTGCTGTAAACCACAACTCTTCATGCCCCTTTAAAGTCAGACGCAGAAGAAGAAGAATCTCTAACATGTTCTTATCTCATATTTCTATTGTTTTTAAAATGCTAAGTGTTATTCTCACTAAAACCTCATCTAGGCATCAAATCCTGGCCAGTTTGACAGTGATGTAGATGTCATGTGGCAGAAAGGTCAGACACAGGAGTCTGTCTATCACATGGGCAAAGTTGGCATAAACACTGACCACCCAGAAGAATCTCTGACAGTAATTGGCAACATGAGACTAACAGGGCACTTGACTCAACCTTCTGATATGAGAGCAAAAGAGTCCATACAGGAGGTAGGTACCTGTCTTGTCTGTGTACGTGTGTGTGCCTGTCTTGTCTGTGTACGTGTGTGTGCCTGTCTTGTCTGTGTACGTGTGTGTGCCTGTCTTGTCTGTGTACGTGTGTGTGCCCCTGTTTAATTGATTTCTAGACACTTCCAGTATTGTCAAAGGACTGCCATATTAAGATAGTTGGTTACTGTAAACAGTTTGAGTTTTTAAGGTTTGAACAACTGATCAACATCATGGCACATGGATACCTGTAAGTGCTCTGTTCTTCTTCTCACTCAAGTCTGAGTCCAAAGAAGCTCAGCACAGTGCACAGGCTCTGTAGCACCTGCAAGGATCCTGAAATACTTTGATTAGATTTTCAACTCTAAATTTTGCCAGAACAGTGCTGTTAGGCAACTCTTTTTCGATTTCCAACTGCCAAGGGATTTTTTACGTGCTCTACAATGCAGACAGACATCCGATTTCACTACCCACAGACCAGGGTAAATTACTACAAGTCCAAGTCCACGTGAAAAAATCCCAGCTCTTACCAGAGATTAAATCCGGAACGTCTAGCACTCGAGGCGGACACTGTGCATCGAGACCACGCAGCCTCCCCTTACTGTAAACATTTAGTAAATATTGTTCACAGATTGTATGGAATTTAAAATGTTTTAATACATATTTTGCCAGAGTGTTCGTAAAAGGATGATCCTACAACAGTCTGGCAGATCAGTAGGCAGTTTATTTGTTCAACCATTATTGTTAAATATAATGGAGGAAACTGAATGCCTGTGGAAAGGCATTCTTAACCATTGGAGATGAACTGAGAAATTCTACTATCAGACAGACTTTGGGAGCAACAGATTGCACCAAATTTATTTAGAAGCAGAAGATCCGATCAGATTGTTTAGTTATCTTGCTAGAAAACAGCAACAACAGCTACCGACGCAGGCACTGTATGTCAGAAAGATGTGATGTGAAAGCAAGAAGATGTCCAGGGAGAAGATAGACTGATCAAACATTCCACACACATACAGAATGACAATAGTCAGTGCTGTCTGTCGAGCAAACTGTTCCTTCCAATGAAGCTTCTTGGCAAAACCAGCTTAAAATTGGTACCAGGTATAGTCCTAGGAAGTAATGCTGGCCGGCATGATCCAGACCATGTCAGCCCTCGCGTGCTCATTGGTCTACAGTAATATGAGTTTAGTGTTATCTGCCTTATATGTCACTGGTATGAAAAAAGTCATTTACTTTGTACTTTTTTTAACTGCCATTTTTGTAGAAGGCAACCAAGAAGGTTTCATGTACTTTTTAAGATTGGATTTTTTGGGCCTGTTTGCTGTTTATATATATATATATATATATATATATATAAACATATACTATATATATGTATAGTCTTTTCTATTTGTCAGTTGTTTCTAATAAGAGAGTTCACTAGACAAAACATTTTTGGGTTTTATTTGTCTGTAGGATCACACCTGGATTATTTATTTAGCTATTTCCAAGTTCAGGCTGCTTACCTTGTTTGTTTGGTCATTGCCGTATCCTTAACTGTCATTATCTTACACTTTTGCTATCCAGAGCCTTGAGAAGGCATATTTGATGGTCCAGGACTCAGTGAGTGGTACTGACTGTTGTGTCCTTCACTCACCGCCATTACCATTTCTTATAAGCTCCTCTTTCAATGTTGTAATTAGTACAGTTTTGATACTATCTTCCATTTGATTGTTTGTATCAGATTGATCCCAAAGACCAGCTGGAGAATGTGTCCAAACTTCGAATCTACAAATACAAATACAGGGAGGAATATGCAGTACATGCAGGGATTTCCCCAGACAATAGAGAAGACACAGGTAAGACGTTTGCCTAATGAGAGTTGTTGAGATAGATGTACCAGATGTTCTTAAGTTGTTAAAGATGGTTACATAACAGTAGTCAGTCCTAAGCGCTTGCTGATAATGCCGGATGGCGCTTGCTAATAATGCCAGATTTTGGGCGTACACCAAACCTTACATCTCACATTGTGCCAATGGCTTTGGGCAGAGGATTCTTCAAGCACATATGGGGAGGATACTAGTCTTATCCTTCGAAAAGGAAATACAACCTGAAAACCTGATGTTATGTTAAAGCAGACTAGGCCCTTAGCATTGGCAGGCAGCTGGTCTAGAAGGGAAACTCCAACAGGCAGACAGAGCACTGCTCTTCTGATATGTTAGAAAAGCATACACATATTCTAGGTAGGATGGCCAGATTTCTTCCTTTGCCAGCTTTCCTTCACAACAATTCTTAGAAAATCCTCAAAATTTGTGAGCACCCATTTGTGTGCAAAACCATATTGGTTGGGGATTGAAGCTGGATCGCTAAGTATAAGTAAAAAAAAGTAAAGGACCCTTTTCCACGCCTTTAGGCATATAGGGCATATAGGGTTAGACCTATGTTTTTTAAGACCAATCGGCACAAAATGGTTGATGTGGTCATCATCACGCCAGCTGCCTTTACTTCCCAGGACAGGACCCGGTACCTACTCAAGGCTGGGTTGACCTGGGAGCCAAGGTCATTTTTGTTTAAAGTCTGGCACCACCTGGGAGCGAACCCACGACCTTCCTATCTGCGGCAAGTGTTTAGCTGCTCCCCCAGGGCAACTCCCATCGCTAAGTATAGATACCCAAAACGATTTATTTGGCCATTAAATCATATTTGGTGTTTCACTAATTTTAGGCTTTTATTAAATCAGCTGGATTTGACCAAATGTTGTTAAATTTGACATAAGAAAAGGTGACACAAGCGTAGTTGCATGTATGACCCAACTGATTATACAGTTTACAAGATTATATAATACAAAATGGTTTAAGTAATTTCGATCAAGTATTATAAATATAAAACTCATGATCAAATGTTACATTTAAAAAAAAATGTTAAGTAGTCTTAAATGTGTTATCGTAGTTCTGTGGGAAGACATTCACATAAACTATTCACTGCTGCTGCAAAAAAATTTCAGATAGTAGATCAACTGACTGAAAGAGTCCTGAAGATGTATAACCTCTCTATTGTTTGTAGAAGGAAAAGGTACAAACAATGCTATAGTAGTCCTCTGGATCTTTAGGAAAGAGCCTCATTTACTAAACGAAAGCATTTGATTGTGTAAAACAGGAAGAAATAATCAGACTGCTAAAAAGATTTAACATTGTTGGAAAAGATTTATGAATTACAAGCAAGCCGCCCAGTTAAAAGCTAAAAAAAAAAAATTTATATCACCTAGACGGGAATCGAATGCGGGTCACACGCATGATAGGCAGAATAGTTACAACTACGCTACCAGCACTTAAACATGTAATGGAAGTGAAATTATATACTAATGCAAAGTTCAATAAGAGCTCAGCAGTCAAAAATGGCCAATCAACTAAAAACAAATCCGGGCCGGCAATGAAACAAATAGTGATTTGACCGTTGCTGGAGCTACGTCGTTCGTGGTTTGTGTGATTTTCTGAGTCAAAGGCAACGTTGTATGCAAATTTGAAAGCAATTGGTTAAGAAGGTTCCAAGTCTATAGTTAACAAACTCTGAAAATTAACATTTTTATTAATAAAAAGATAAGGAACATTTATTGGCAGCAAACAGCAGCCATAAGAATTATAAGTATTTGGAAATATTTCAGAACATAAAGAAGAGAGTACGACAAGGATGTGTACTATCACCTGATTCATTTTCATTATACAGTGAATATATAATATGATCTATCATAGATATGCTAGGAATTGTGGTTGGTGGTCATAACAACCTGCGTTATGCTAATGACACCGTCTTGAAAGCGACAAGTCAGAAAGAACTATAAGAATTAATAGAAAGGGTGGTGATATAAAATGATTAAATGGGCGGGAGTTTAAATAATGGAAAGACAGGAGTAATGGTGATTTTCAAAAAAAAGAATAATGCCTTTATTTATAATTAAAGTCAAAGGCATTATTTTAGGACAAGTACAGAAATCTAAATGTCAAGACTCAGGGATAACATCTGAAGAAAATATCACAGTGATACAGAATAAAATTGGACAGGTCAAAACTGCCTTTTAAAAATCGAAAACATTTTGTGCAATAAATCCTTGTCATTGGAGGTTAGGAAAAGAATTCTTGCATGCTATATAGAGCCAGTCTCAACATATGACTGAATCCTGGACAATTAATAAACAAGCGAAACAATGTCTTGAGGCCTCAGAGATGCAATTTTACAAAAGAATCTTTAGAATTCCTTGAATAGCTCAGAAGAGCAAACCCAGATGTTTTGAAAGACATTAGTGCTCAAAGACAACTTATCACAAACATCCGAAGAAGACAGTCATAATTTTTGGGGGTCATATTATGAGAAGAGCGAAACTGGAACATTATGACTGTTGGAAAAGTCTGTGGAAAGAGAGACAGAGGAAGACAGCACAAGAATATTTTTTGACAGCCTTATGTCATGGCATGGAGGGGTGTCAGCACATGAACTGAAACACACAGTTGCAAATTTCCGATTGTGAAGAGTCATGATGGCCCACGCCAGTCGGCAAGGCACTTGATGATGATGATGAGTAGACACAGCTGAAAATTCCATAGAATAAAATACTGAGTTTGCAGAAAGTGTTCCACCATCATGAGAATCCTATACTACAGCATTTCACTGGCTCACCATTTGCTGCTGCCTGTCTGATTAGATCTCTTCATCTCTCATGGTCACATGCAGTGGACTCTATTTTTTTTTTTTTTTTTGACTTTTAAATCCATCTAGTGTGCTAGATTTTTGATCTTTTTCTTGTCCTAACTCTTCTCCTCTTCCCTGTCCTCAGCCATGCCTGAGAGCATTAGCAGACAATTTTTTACTTTGTAATAATTCTTTTTGTACCAGGCTGCCCACTATGCATTCCTTAGAAACTGCTTATGTGTTGTTGGTGATGTTTTGTTTTGTTTCTTATCTAATCTGACTTTTTTTTAAATTATTTTTTTTAAAATTAACTCTTGTTCTTGCTATTGTTACAAAAACTACTTCAGTTGTTTAGGTTTATTATTTTAAGGTTATTTTTTTAAACTCCTTGTCTCATCTGACTGTTACATTAACTCTTGTTCTTGCTGTTGTTACTTTCACTACTTCAGTTGTATGGGGTTATTTTAAACTGCTGAAAAGAAGCACCATTGATTTGTAGCAGGAATTGTTGATGAGGTCCAGCAGAAACATTCCTGTGCTGCTGGAACTTTTGGACTCCAAATAAAATTGAAAAATGAAGGTTGCCATACATTAAACAGGCATTCCAGTTCTACAAAGGATTACATTAAAGGAATGACTTCTTTGGAAAGAATGAGTTAGAGTCTCCTCATGTGGTTCCAGGGCTCCATTCTGGAGAATAGAGGATAGCCCTCCCCCTAGGTAGCAGCTAGTGAGGGGTGTTTTTACAAATTTGGAGTGCCTCTACCTGAGAGGCAAGAAACCAACAGTCTGTATACAAATAAACCAGATCTGTAAAAAAGATTTGCACACAAAACTCAAGTTCAGAATTAAGACCAAAGTGGAGAAGTGGACAAACAACCAGAACCTTCCCCCATTAGCTTTCAGGCTGGTGAATGGTGAATTCTAAGTGAAGTCAGAGTAACAACTTTCTGGACTGAACGAGTTCACATGTCATGTTTGCTATCATTTCTAGGAGTGCTGGCTCAGGAGATTCTAGATGTGCTCCCGGATGCTGTACAAGTGACCGGAGATGTTGTCTTGTCCAGTGGGGAGACAATTGAGAATTTCTTGGTTGTTAATAAAGTAAGTCGGATATAAAACAGGATATAAATTGTAACTATTAATTTTGATTTATTAAGAATGTTACACTGTAGCCAAGCTGCTAGAGCTAAAACAGAATAATGCTTAAATTCCTTGGACAACCAAAATTAGCAGTTCAGATGTTTTGAAAGAGGCAAGGGCCCAAAGACAAATTAATTAAAACATTTTTTTTTTAAAGACAGTCATCATGTTTGGCCACATTATGAAAAGAAAGAAACCTGAAGTGGCTGTGATGTCTGGAACCAAGTGCCCTGTTAGTCTCAAGACTAGACCTATTTACCTAAAAAGACTGAAAGAAGAATACACTGCAGAAATATTCTTCACAGTCTTCTCGTTTGGAAGGGTGTCAGCACAAAAACTGTTGTACTGCTTGAGTTTGCAAGTTGTGGAGGGGCATGACTGCTTAGTTGTCAAGGCATTCTAAGATGATGACGAAGACACAGAAGCCATGTTGCTAGAATTGGAGTCAAAGTGGAAACCACTGTTTTTTTCTTCTTCTTTGTTCACTTGCTGTAAGCTGTGATATAAAGTCCTGGTTGTTCGTCCATTTGGACTTTGGCTATATGCCAGGGTCTGAGTTTTGTGTGTACGTCTGTTTTACTGACTGATTTATGTGCAGTTGTTTGTTCCTTGCTGCTCAGGCAGATGCACTCCAACTCCGAAGGAAGCTCCCAGTTAGTCTACTCCTACGACATGCTTGTTGGGGAAGCAGTGAGATGTGAGACTCTTATTTTCTCCACAGTGGGGCCCTGGTACCCCCCTTGGATGATTTGACTGATATAGTAATTTTACCGATCTGAGAATCATTATCATCATAACACATCAGGCATACCTAAAGATGCTCCATCTCTTGCAGCAAATATCTTCAGGTGTAGGCAAGTATTCCTTTCCAGTGGGATTATTTAAGAAGTGCCACAAAACTGCCTTCAGTATTCCCCATTGACTCTGTTCACGCCACCTTATCCTCTCGTGCAAAGCTCTTTTTGAGTCTCTGGTCATGTCATGCCTGTCTGACCTAGTTCAGTACACTATGACATCATCTGCAGATGTCAGATTTGAATAAAAATCCCTTATCATGACATCCATTGTGAACAAGAAAGGTATGAATATTTTTTTTAACTCTCTGAGTCCCAGGATGTTTAGCATCACAGGCCCAGGGGGTAGTAAAGAGAGTTATCAAACCAGCGCATCTTGCGTTCATTGGGCTTTTAGGTAGGAACCTATGAACGTATGATGTGTTCCTTGGGACTCAAAGAGTTTAAGTATAAATGGGAACAGGAGCTGTAGTGGCAAAGTTACTAGACTCCTACCAGGTTGGCCTGGTCGTGGGTTCAGATCATCAAAGAAGACAGTGGAGCCTTTGCTTCTACCACCAGCTGCATGACAGTGGAGGTCATGGCTGGACAAAGACCCTAGAATGGCTAAAAACTCAGTTCACAAATGCCTGTTTGCTCAGCAACTCAATGAGCATGCTGCAGAAAATCAAGGCAGGGTACATACGGAAACAGTGGCTCCATCTAATACAGCATGCAGCGTTTCGAAAATCACCTTTAATTTGTGTCCAACGGAATGCTGGTGTGAACGGCAGTGAGAGAGCAGACGCTCTGGCTGGTAGCACAACTATCAGGAATGGGCCATCTATGCAAAAGAGAGACATCATCAATGCCAAACAAGAGATTAAATGGTGTGAGTGGAAAATGATTTTTCACTGAATAGAGTGCAAACCCTAAGTGTACCAACTAAAGCAGCGAGACAGGAAAATCATGCGGAGAGCCACCCCTTATTACATCAGCAAGAACAGAATGAGAGTTTTTAGCCTCAACACACTTGGAGACATACTCAGGAGGAGATCAGAGCACTCACGGTCCTGTCTGATGTGTGAGGAAGATGATCTTTACAATGAACAAAGGGTTTCAATCCCCTTCTGCATTGATTTTTCTTTAATGAATGACCTGGAATCCTGTGCTGACCAAACCTACAATTGGTACCAGGAAATATCCTGCAATGTTTAGCTGAGCTGATCACTGACATCACTACACTCTGGACAAACCAATAATCTCTCCATCTCCAGCCAAAGTAGGTCACTCCATCTCCAGCCAAAGTAGGTCACTCCATCTCCAGCCAAAGTAGGTCACTCCATCTCCAGCCAAAGTAGGTCACTCCATCTCCAGCCAAAGCAGGTCACTCCATCTCCAGCCAAAGTAGGTCACTCCATCTCCAGCCAAAGTAGGTCACTTCATCTACAGCCAAAGTAGGTCATTTCATCTACAGCCAAAGTAGGTCACTTAATCTACAGCCAAAGTAGGTCACTCCATCTCCAGCCAAAGTAAGTCACTCTATCTCCAGCCAAAGTAGGTCACTCCGTCTCCAGCCAAAGCAGGTCATTTCATCTCCAGCCAAAGTAGGTCACTCCATCTCCAGCCAAAGCAGGTCATTCCATCTCCAGCCAAAGCAAGTCACCCCATCTTCAGCCAAAACAGGTCACTCCATCTCCAGCCAAAGTAGGTCACTTCGTCTTCAGCCAAAGCAGGTCACTCTATCTCCAGCCAAAGCAGGTCACTCCATCTCCAGCCAAAGTAGGTCACTCCATCTCCAGCCAAAGTAGGTCACTCCATCTCCAGCCAAAGTAGGTCACTCCATCTCCAGCCAAAGTAGGTCACTCCATCTCCAGCCAAAGCAGGTCACTCCATCTCCAGCCAAAGCAGGTCACTCCATCTCCAGCCAAAGTAGGTCACTTCATCTACAGCCAAAGTAGGTCATTTCATCTACAGCCAAAGTAGGTCACTTAATCTACAGCCAAAGTAGGTCACTCCATCTCCAGCCAAAGTAAGTCACTCTATCTCCAGCCAAAGTAGGTCACTCCGTCTCCAGCCAAAGCAGGTCATTTCATCTCCAGCCAAAGTAGGTCACTCCATCTCCAGCCAAAGCAGGTCATTCCATCTCCAGCCAAAGCAAGTCACCCCATCTTCAGCCAAAACAGGTCACTCCATCTCCAGCCAAAGTAGGTCACTTCGTCTCCAGCCAAAGCAGGTCACTCTATCTCCAGCCAAAGCAGGTCACTCCATCTCCAGCCAAAGTAGGTCACTCCATCTCCAGCCAAAGTAGGTCACTCTATCTCCAGCCAAAGCAGGTCACTCCATCTTCAGCCAAAGCTGAGTCCTAACTTCGATAGTACCACTTGCCGTCTGACTGTGTGTCCGTCTTGCCATTTCTCTGATTGTTAAGTGTTGGCCAAATTTCCTGGTTACTTCAAGATGCATGATTCTCTTCAGATTGGGTTGATCTAATTGTGCTTCTGCACTGTTCACTTGCTTCAGAGGGCTTTGATTACATTTCTTGCAATTTAAAGTCATTCAGTGTGTTGTTGACTACATAACCTATCAAGTTGAGATTGGTCTAAAAAAATATAGTTCTTCTATGGCATCTCAGTGTTGGGATTTGGGTCCTGTCTTTTACTTCTACCTCATTGAAGTGAGGGCTGTTTAGATTTATACAATAAATAAACTTTCGTTTTGTTTTTTGAAAGGTTAATGGTTGGTGCTGGAGCTATGGTTTCATGTTTAATATCATGCTTCAGTAGATAAATAACTGCAGTCCAGAGATGAACTGTACTATATGTGATATTACCTGGTGCAACAAAGTCAGTCTTATCGGATTTAGACCTCTTTTAAACTTTTATTTGAAAATTGTTCTCAGGATCGTATTTTTATGGAGAATGTTGGAGCAGTTAAAGAACTGTGCAAGTTGACGGACAATCTTGAAGTGCGTATCGACCAGTTAGAAAAGATGAACAAGAAATTGGGAAAACTGAAACGATTTGACAGCCTGAAATCCACAAGCAGCACCTTCAGTGCCAAGTCTATTTCAACAGTGAGCTGTTCAAGGTCAGTCTGCCATTTTGTCATCTTATTATTCTGTGTTCTTCTTCTGCTGCTTGGTGGAAGGTCCTGGTTGTTCGCCACTTCTGGAATTAAGACTTGTTCCATGACTTCAATTGTGCATGCACATCTGTTTTACAGATCTGATTTACAGGTGTGTGAAAACTGTTGGTTCCTTGCAGTCTGACTTTGAAGGAAACGTTGATCCTGTCCACATTTTCTCCAGTTGGGAACCTGTTTTTAGAATGACCTCGGAGAAGTGTAGAGGTGTCTTGACCAGCATGACCTCAGAGAAGTGTAGAGGTGTCTTGACCAGCATGACCTCAGAGAAGTGTAGAGGTGTCTTGACCAGCATGACCTCAGAGAAGTGTAGAGGTGTCTTGACCAGCATGACCTCAGAGAAGTGTAGAGGTGTCTTGACCAGCATGACCTCAGAGAAGTGTAGAGGTGTCTTGACCAGCATGACCTCAGAGAAGTGTAGAGGTGTCTTGACCAGCATGACCTCAGAGAAGTGTAGAGGTGTCTTGACCAGCATGACCTCAGAGAAGTGTAGAGGTGTCTTGACCAGCATGACCTCAGAGAAGTGTAGAGGTGTCTTGACCAGCATGACCTCAGAGAAGTGTAGAGGTGTCTTGACCAGCATGACCTCAGAGAAGTGTAGAGGTGTCTTGACCAGCATGACCTCAGAGAAGTGTAGAGGTGTCTTGACCAGCATGACCTCAGAGAAGTGTAGAGGTGTCTTGACCAGCATGACCTCAGAGAAGTGTAGAGGTGTCTTGACCAGCATGACCTCAGAGAAGTGTAGAGGTGTCTTGACCAGCATGACCTCAGAGAAGTGTAGAGGTGTCTTGACCAGCATGACCTCAGAGAAGTGTAGAGGTGTCTTGACCAGCATGACCTCAGAGAAGTGTAGAGGTGTCTTGACCAGCATGACCTCAGAGAAGTGTAGAGGTGTCTTGACCAGCATGACCTCAGAGAAGTGTAGAGGTGTCTTGACCAGCATGACCTCAGAGAAGTGTAGAGGTGTCTTGACCAGCATGACCTCAGAGAAGTGTAGAGGTGTCTTGACCAGCATGACCTCAGAGAAGTGTAGAGGTGTCTTGACCAGCATGACCTCAGAGAAGTGTAGAGGTGTCTTGACCAGCATGACCTCAGAGAAGTGTAGAGGTGTCTTGACCAGCATGAGCCCTGCTCTGGATGCACCCCCACATTTGGTTCAGCAGCTCTGCATCATATTCTACATATTTCAGTGCAGGTGCTCATGATTTGCCATCTCAAAACAATCATCATAGTCATGGATAAGGTCAGTGTTCTTGTCGCATCCAAACCATGTGGCAGAGCAACCCAGGTAAGTTTCTCTTTGCCTTCTTCTTGCTCATTTTTCTGCCGAGGTTTCCAAATTTTCAATTGTCTCCCCACTGGACAAGACAACATCTCCAGTCACTTGTACAGCATCTGGGAGGACATCTAGAATCTCCTGAGCCAGCACTCCTAGAAATTATAGCAAACATGAAATGTGAACTCGTTTAGTCCAGAAAGTTGTTACTCTGGCTTCTTCAGTTAGAATTCACCTATTCATCAGCACTCAACTCTGGGGGAAAATTCTGGTTGTTTGTCCACTTCTCCACTTTGGTCTTAATTCTGAACTTGAGTTATGATTTTCCCATTATGATTTTCCAGTCATTGCTTGTAGTAAAGATCCATGTTTGAAATTTGTAGCATAATGTTGTCCAAAAAAGTAGTTCTGTCTATCAAACCAGTGTTTGCCCATTGTGAATTTGAACCCCCCAAAAAAAGACACAACTAATAGCTTGCACAATTTGTTGTCTGTAGTATACCTGGCAAGATACAGCAAAAATATACCCGGTAATAACTCGTGCAATCTGTTTATGTTTCTTTGTTCAAATTCTATGTTGAATTTCTCTAATCTGTTATGGTTTTCAGTTGTCTTGAAAAAGACTGCCTTATCAGTTTTTCTGTTAGTATATTTCCTGCTATTAAGTCAGCCGGTTACCTTTACATTATCAGTCATGATCAGCCTTTCTAGTGTCAAGGCTCTTTCCCTTGAATCCCAACTGTTGCTTCCTGTGTTCCCACATAAAAAAAAAAAAAAAAATATTTGGTCAGAATGTAGCACAAGAAATCTGTCTTCAAGGAACATGTCTAGTAAAAGGTAGTACTAGTAGCAGTTGTAGTAGTAGAGGTTTCAACTTCTCTGAAATTGGGTCATCGCCTACTTGCCTGTTTCCTGTGCCAGTGAAAATCAAATGAATTGATCCTCACTGTCCCATTTGAAAACCTAGTGAACAAACAATTAGTCCTGACACAATCCAGAAATATGTGCATGCTGTTAATGCATAAGGCAAATGCTAGTGGCTGGAGTAAGAGATGAAGGACCCTTTTCACGCTTTTGGTACATCAGGAATATAGTTCTAGACCCACATTTGTATAAACCAGTTGGCAGTCAGAATGATTTGGTTAACATCATCACTGTTGTCATTCAGATGTGACAGGTTCAGATCCCAGTATATCATTTAGTTTGTAGTTTGTCTTTTGTGTCCTCCTTTTTTTACTTGTTTCCATTGGTTCTTTGAATACTAGTCAATACTTGCGATGTAATAGTGACTTAACCCACCAGGAGACTAAGATTTTAATACAAGCTAGTGTCCAGTAAAGGTGGCTGGATACCCACACCAAATTTTCTTCTCAAGACTTGCTTCATCGCCTTTTTAGAGAGGGACAGTGTGTTATATTCAGACTAAGGAGAAGGCACAACAGACTTTGCCAACATATGTTCAAACTTTTTGGTGTAGGAGACACGAAGATGTGACCCTCCAAACTTGGCACCAGAAAATACTGAGCCTGTACGCCAACACTGTCAACTGTATGCTGCCAACACTGTCAACTGTATGCTGCCAACACTGTCAACTGTATGCTGCCAACACCGTCAACTGTATGCTGCCAACACTGTCAACTGTATGCTGCCAACACTGTCAACTGTATGCTGCCAACACTGTCAACTATATGCTGCCAACACTGTCAACTGTATGCTGCCAACACTGTCAACTATATGCTGCCAACACTGTCAACTGTATGCTGCCAACACTGTCAACTATATGCTGCCAACACTGTCAACTGTATGCTGCCAACACTGTCAACTGTATGCTGCCAACACTGTCAACTATATGCTGCCAACACTGTCAACTGTATGCTGCCAACACCGTCAACTGTATGCTGCCAACACTGTCAACTGTATGCTGCCAACACCGTCAACTGTATGCTGCCAACACCGTCAACTGTATGCTGCCAACACCGTCAACTGTATGCTGCCAACACTGTCAACTGTATGCTGCCAACACCGTCAACTGTATGCTGCCAACACCGTCAACTGTATGCTGCCAACACTGTCAACTGTATCCTGCCAACACCGTCATCTTATGCTGCCAACACTGTCAACTGTATCCTGCCCACACCGTCATCTTATGCTGCCAACACTGTCAACTGTATCCTGCCCACACCGTCATCTTATGCTGCCAACACTGTCAACTGTATCCTGCCCACACCGTCATCTTATGCTGCCAACACCGTCAACTGTATGCTGCCAACACCGTCAACTGTATGCTGCCAACACTGTCAACTGTATGCTGCCAACACCGTCAACTGTATGCTGCCAACACTGTCAACTGTATGCTGCCAACACTGTCAACTGTATGCTGCCAACACCATCAACTGTGTGCTGCCAACACCATCAACTGTGTGCTGCCAACACCATCAACTGTATGCTGCCAACACCGTCAACTGTATGCTGCCAACACTGTCAAGTGTATGCTGCCAACACTGTCAAGTGTATGCTGCCAACACTGTCAACTGTATGCTGCCAACACTGTCAACTGTATGCTGCCAACACTGTCAACTGTATGCTGCCAACACTGTCAACTGTATGCTGCCAACACTGTCAACTGTATGCTGCCAACACTGTCAACTGTATGCTGCCAACACTGTCAACTGTATCCTGCCCACACTGTCAACTGTATGCTGCCAACACTGTCAACTGTATGCTGCCAACACTGTCAACTGTATGCTGCCAACACTGTCAACTGTATGCTGCCCACACCGTCAACTGTATCCTGCCAACACTGTCAACTGTATGCTGCCAACACTGTCAACTGTATGCTGCCCACACTGTCAACTGTATCCTGCCAACACTGTCAACTGTATGCTGCCAACACTGTCAACTGTATGCTGCCAACACTGTCAACTGTATGCTGCCCACACTGTCAACTGTATCCTGCCAACACTGTCAACTGTATGCTGCCCACACTGTCAACTGTATGCTGCCAACACTGTCAACTATATGCTGCCAACACTGTCAACTGTATGCTGCCAACACTGTCAAGTGTATGCTGCCAACACTGTCAACTGTATGCTGCCAACACTGTCAACTGTATGCTGCCAACACTGTCAACTGTATGCTGCCAACACTGTCAACTGTATGCTGCCAACACTGTCAACTGTATGCTGCCAACACTGTCAAGTGTATGCTGCCAACACTATCAACTGTATCCTGCCAACACTGTCAACTGTATGCTGCCAACACTGTCAGCTGTATGCTGCCAACACTGTCAACTGTATGCTGCCAACACTGTCAACTGTATGCTGCCAACACTGTCAACTGTATGCTGCCAACACTGTCAACTGTATGCTGCCAACACTGTCAACTGTATGCTGCCAACACTGTCAAGTGTATGCTGCCAACACCGTCAACTGTATGCTGCCAACACTGTCAACTGTATGCTGCCAACACCGTCAAGTGTATGCTGCCAACACTGTCAACTGTATGCTGCCAACACTGTCAAGTGTATGCTGCCAACACTGTCAAGTGTATGCTGCCAACACTGTCAAGTGTATGCTGCCAACACTGTCAAGTGTATGCTGCCAACACTGTCAAGTGTATGCTGCCAACACTGTCAACTGTATGCTGCCAACACTGTCAACTGTATGCTGCCAACACTGTCAACTGTATGCTGCCAACACTGTCAACTGTATGCTGCCAACACTGTCAACTGTATGCTGCCAACACTGTCAAGTGTATGCTGCCAACACTGTCAACTGTATGCTGCCAACACTGTCAAGTGTATGCTGCCAACACTGTCAACTGTATGCTGCCCACACTGTCAACTGTATGCTGCCAACACTGTCAACTGTATGCTGCCAACACTGTCAAGTGTATGCTGCCAACACTGTCAAGTGTATGCTGCCAACACTGTCAACTGTATGCTGCCAACACTGTCAACTGTATGCTGCCAACACTGTCAACTGTATGCTGCCAACACTGTCAACTGTATGCTGCCAACACTGTCAACTGTATGCTGCCAACACTGTCAACTGTATGCTGCCAACACCGTCAACTGTATGCTGCCAACACTGTCAACTGTATGCTGCCAACACCGTCAACTGTATGCTGCCAACACCGTCAACTGTATGCTGCCAACACTGTCAAGTGTATGCTGCCAACACTGTCAAGTGTATGCTGCCAAAACTGTCAGTTGTATGTTTTCAACACTGTCAACTGTATGCAGCCAACAGAGACACAATCTGACCCGTTCCCACCTCACTGAAGACAAAGCCGTATGGTACACGGGGAGATATGGACTACAAGATAGCTTTCATAAAGGCTACAACCTCCTGATACAAGTTTTCTGACAGAATGATCAAAGAAGATGAAGAAGAAAAAGAAGAATATTTGTAAATGTATTTATTATGCGTTTTCAGTCGCCCTCTGGTTCTACATTTGAAACCACTTGAAGGGAGATTTTTAACAAAGGGCATGGGCTACCAGTTGATCCAGTCAACAATGAATACCAGGGAATATCATGGGAAGTCAGCACATCACCCAGTCAGTGCTGATTGCTGTTAAAGGAGTGCTGCTTCAGCACTGTATGCCCTTTTCACCTAAAAAGTTAAGCACTCTATGCCCTATTCACCTAAAAAGTTAAGCACTATATGCCCTATTCACCTAAAAAGTTTAGAACTGTATGCCCTTTTCACCTAAAAAGTTAAGCACTATATGCCGTATTCACCTAAAAAGTTGATCACTCTATGCCGTATTCACCTAAAAAGTTAAGCACTCTATGCCGTATTCACCTAAAAAGTTTAGAACTGTATGCCCTTTTCACCTAAAAAGTTAAGCACTCTATGCCGTATTCACCTAAAAAGTTAAGCCCTATATGCCGTATTCACCTAAAAAGTTGATCACTCTATGCCGTATTCACATAAAAGTTTAGAACTGTATGCCCTTTTCACCTAAAAAGTTAAGCACTATATGCCGTATTCACCTAAAAAGTTAAGCACTCTATGCCGTATTCACCTAAAAAGTTTAGAACTGTATGCCCTTTTCACCTAGAAAGTTAAGCACTCTATGCCCTGTTTGCCTAAATACATGGAAATGAGACTTACATTTTCTTTTAGCAAGCAGTAAGTAAATAAAAGGCCCTTATCACATCAAAGGCACATTGCACAAATTCTATGTATGTTGTTGAAAAGTAAAGGACCTTTAGGGATATAAGGTATATAAGACTAGACCTATGTTTCATAGACCAGCTGGCACTCAATGGGTTATGGGATCAACCTCATGCTGGCTGCCTTGATTTCCCAGAACTTTACCTGGTACCCATTTAAGGCTGGGTCAACCTGGGAGCCAAGGCCAATTTTGTTTTTAAGTCTGGCTTTGTCGGATATGCAAGTGAGCATCTAGCTACTACACCACAGTGGCCCCTGTATGTTATGCTAGAATAATTTGTATGTAGGTCAATCAGTTATTCAGTGGGTAATATGGTCAGCATTAATATTGCCACTTATACTTTCGAGGAGAATTCAAGTACCCATAGGTCGATCTGGGACCGAAGGTCAATTTTGAAAAGAAATCCACCGTAATGCGGATTGGAATCCAAGTCCTTAAGGTGATCATTTAGCCATTGCGGCACCATGGTTCCCACATAATCTTTTTACAATGTCTTTTATATTGTGTTTATTTTCAGCTCCGTTGCCCCAAAGAATTGTAACAGCAACTCAAATCAGGGAATAGGTGGAAGTACTTTCGGAGGTAGCCAGCATAACAGCACCAGTAGATGCAGCAGTCACGTGAAAAGTTTGAAAGGCAGCAGGTCAACTCTGGGCAGTTTTGTGATCTGGCCGTTCAAGAATAAATGCACCAGCTGGATCAGATACCTTATCATTGGTTTGATTGTGCTGATGCTCTTGTGGTGAGTAACATTCTTTCTGTCACATGCAATTTTAATGTATTTATTCATGTTTGTAACTGACTCAGAAAGCATGCTGAGGAAGGTCAGGACAGACATGCTTTGTGCAGAGTGGCATGCTTCGCTGCGGAGGACACGGGTCAGGAGTTTTGTCTGGATTTTTTTCAGCAGGAAACGCCAGTGTGTTAGGAAATGAACAGACGGACAGACTGGCTGGCTCTGCACAACTTGGTGGAATACTGATACATGATAAGGCAGACGTGGTTAGTGCCTTGTGGGAGAGCGTGTACAGTTCGGAGGAGCAGATGGATCACCAGTCTGGTGAGATTGATGCAAGGGGAAGTGACGAGAGGTTCTGGCAGATGCTCGAGGCTCAGAGGAAAGGCGAGACGGACGTTTAATCAGAATGGTACTGGCACAATTAGTATCAGAACTCTTCACTGACTGCTGAAGATGCGGACAGAGCGCTTATTTGAATACCCTGAGTGCTGTGATGTCGGTTCTTGGATCAGCTCGACTCAACTCTATGTATTCATTCAAATATTAAAATGGGGGCTAAGCAAATGTTCTTTATTTCTTCATTACTTTATTTAATTCACCCCAAACAAAGGAAATCCTGGAGTTCCCTGGAGAGTGCAGTATTCTAGGGGTATTATGGGTTAGGTTTATGGGTCAAGGTTAGGGTTACAGTTTGGGGGTTTGAGTTAGTTGGTGTTCCTGAGTCGGTCGGGGCTGACAAAGATCCTAACCCCTACCCATAACACCCCTATACTAATGGACTGTCCCGGAAACTCTAAGATTTCATTTGTTTGGGGTGAATTAAAAATAGAGGATTTGAGTAAGTCTTGGAGAAGTAAACACAGCATTCAAGATATTGATCACACGCTGGCTGGTTAAACTATTAAAAAACTCGGTACCAAGGAATGCATTATGCATTGATTCGTAACTAATTTATCTACCCTGTGGGACTGAAAGAATTTAAATATTCAAGGTTAAAGAGCACTGACTTCATTATACCAGGTTCTATCCCATATGGCTCAGTCTTTCTCTGCAGAACAGGTAACTGCCTGTCTGCGGATAGTTTTCACACACAGCTCCAACACTGTTTAGCAAATTGTGCATTAAAAGTCGGACTAAGCAAAAGTAATAAAAAGACAAATGTACTGAAAACGCCAAAAGCGACCGAGCTTAAAAAACACTAGAGACAAAAGGAATTAAAGCAACGAATCATTTTACTAATTTAGGTAGTAATTTCGATAGTGAAGGAAATAAAATAAAAAATGTTTAAATTGATGCACATTTGGAAAGGCATCAGCAACTTTTAAAATACTGAACAAAATTTGAAACTCTAAATTGTTTCGTTTTAAAACAAAATTAAGTATTTCCAATTTTTAATGTTATTTCGGTTTTAATATATACCATGCAAAGTTAAAGAATTATTAAAAACATGGAAAGAAAGTTAAATGCATTTGAAAACAAATGTCTGAGGAAAATGTTGAACATAAAATAGTGGGAACTGAAAAGGGGGGGGGGGGTGGGAGGGTGGGGGATGAAGGGATAAGAAACATGTCTGAGCAACCACTGGTAACAACAATTGTAAGACAAAGAAGAAGTGGCTACATTGGACATATCCTGACTCAGAGGAAAGGCAAGACGGACATATAACCAGACTGTAACAGGTACCATCAGCATTGGAACTCTGCGCTGGTTGCTGCAGATGAGAACAGAGCATGCATGAGAATTCCCCGAGTGCTGTGATGTCAATTCTTGACTCAACTCAACTGGATGTATCCTGAGAAGAAACAACCAGAGAATCACCACACAGGCACACAAATTGGAAATAAAGGATTGAGGCAGCGAGAACATCCATGATGTCCAAAAGAAACCCTAAAACAAATGTTGGTGAGAGGCCAAAGGTGCTGGATGCCACCCATGATGTCAAAGAGATCATACATAATGGGGAAATAGACTGTGAGTCCTATGTAGTAGTAGTAATGTTTGAAAAATATCCTGTTCAACCCTCAGGGTCATAACTGGATCTATTGTGTTAACTGAGTTGTGAGAGTATATAGTTGTTATTTTAAATTTATGTATCTTGTAATTATTTATATGACTAAAAAATAATTTGTATTGTTTCACATTTTGCTTTGGTTTGGGTTCTGATTATGATAGAAATTGTTCTGTGAAAATCTTACTAACATTGCATCATTAACATGGTAGATATATTGTTTCCTTAGTGTGCAATCGTTGATTTTATCTTTCTTTAGCATAAACTACTTCAAAGATGCCATAGGCATTCTTGGCCCTTCTATATGTGGATTTTAGTTCTAGCAATAAATGGCTTGACCTTGCCATGCTGCTCTCTGCGGCTGTATGTGACCTAGCCACGCAGCTCTCTGGGGCTGTATGTGACCTAGCCACGCAGCTCTCTGGGGCTGTATGTGACCTAGCCATGCAGCTCTCTGGGGCTGTATGTGACCTAGCCACGCAGCTATCTGAGGCTGTATATGACCTAGCCATGCAGCTCTCTGGGGCTGTATGTGACCTAGCCACGCAGCTCTCTGGGGCTGTATGTGACCTAGCCACACAGCTCTCTGGGGCTGTATGTGACATAGCCACGCAGCTCTCTGGGGCTGTATGTGACCTAGCCACGCAGCTGTCTGGGGCTGTATGTGACCTAGCCATGCAGCTCTCTGGGGCTGTATGTGACCTAGCCACGCAGCTATCTGAGGCTGTATATGACCTAGCCATGCAGCTCTCTGGGGCTGTATGTGACCTAGCCACGCAGCTCTCTGGGGCTGTATGTGACCTAGCCACACAGCTCTCTGGGGCTGTATGTGACATAGCCACGCAGCTCTCTGGGGCTGTATGTGACCTAGCCACGCAGCTCTCTGGGGCTGTATGTGACCTAGCCACGCAGCTCTCTAGGGCTGTATGTGACCTAGCCACGCAGCTCTCTGGAGCTGTTTATAGGCAGCAAGTTTTCCATCATCATAGGTCATTTACACAGATTCATATAGTCAGTTAATGGTTTCCTTTGGTTTTTATATTTCCTACACTCCAGAGCAAATAGTGCTCTATATTATTGAATAGAATTGTATCTCTTGTGGTGTATTATGTAATTTATCCCTACAAACCCTATGTGAAATATAATGGCACAACAGGACAATGATGTTGATGATGATGATGATCATTCCAGTTATTGTAAAACCAGCGCAAGGTTTTCTCTATAGTCTTATCTGACCATTTCAGTACTCATATTCTTGACACTTGTGATGTCTGATCTAATTAGATGACCGAACCATCTTATTCTATGTCTGTCTATCTAATCAGTGTATGATGCTGCTCTTACCATTTGTCTGACATCATTTCTTAATCTGTCTATTCTGGTTAATATGAAAACTCTTCTTAGTCAGAGTAGCTGAAGCAGTATTTATGCCGACAGTTATGGTTAATGCTACTGGGTTATCAATGATGTAAGTTGTATTTTTTTTGCTCTTTCTGATATTATAGATGTTTGCTTTCCAAAATTACTGTTTTGTAGAGTATATAAACATGTCATTTAGACAGCTGTGATATTCCTATTGTGCTCTGCTCCTCATTCCCATAATTATATTTGTGACTTTTCAGTAATTTCTTTGTACTTTGAAATATTATCCCATGCATATGCACTTTACCTCTTGTGGTTATATTGTTGGAAAAGTTAAATATTGTTGGAAAAGTTAAATATTGTTGGAAAAGTTAAATATTGATGGAAAAGTTAAATATTGATGGAAAAGTTAAATATTGATGGAAAAGTTAAAGTTAAATATTGATGGATAAGTTAAAAATGAATAGAAAAAGATTTACAAATTATAAAGAACATGTATTGGCAGTAAACAGCAGCTATGAAAATTGATAACCATTTGGAAACATTTCAGAACATAAAGAGGGCAATACAACAAGGATGTGTACTATTACCTGATTTGTTTTCATTGTATGGTGAATATATAATGTGATCTATCATGGATAGGCAAGGAATTGTGGCAGTTGGTTATAACATAAACAACCTGTGTTATGCTGCTGACACCGTCTTGATAGCGACAATCAAAAAGAACTGCAGGAATTAATAGATATGGTGGTGGTGGAAAGTGATAAAAAGGGCTTCAGTTTAAACAATGGAAAGACATAAGTAAGGTGATTTTCAAGAAAAGAATAGTGGGCAATCCTTTGAATAACAGCCACATATTGTGGCGGCCAAAAACACACCCTGACAGGGCCTCAGTCACATGTAAATTGCGGACTTCCTCCGACGAACACATCGCGGCAAAACTAGGATTACTGTCGTTAACAATTTCGAGAAATGCAACAATACTTGCGATAATAGCGACATGGCAGGGAGACCACGCGCTCTGATGCAGGTAAGCGATAGTGTTCTTTGGATTAAACTCACCGCCGAGCGTATCCTCCGCGCCGCTATGCGCAGCGCGGATGGGTGGCTAAACTAAATGGCTGGGAGATACTCTCAGCAGTGAAAACGGCGTTACCATGCGGCACCGATCATATTTAGGCGAGTTTCAATGGCCCCACATCCACAAAGAGCAGATTTTCGGGCACTATTTGCAACTTCTGTGCCACTATTTTCAGATATAAAGGCCTCAGTTATGGCTTACTAGTCGATATTGTCATTTTCCCTTTGTTTCGTTCCTCATTATTTTCGAATTCAAGTTTTTGAATGTTTACAACACACGACCTAATGAGGCCCTGTCAGGGTGTGTTTTTGGCCGCCATAATATGTGGCTGTTATTCGGAGGATATCCGAATAGTGCCTTAATGTATAAAAAGAATCAAAGACGTTATTTTACTACAAGTACAGCACAAGAAGATTCTTGACAGTCTTTTATCATAGCATGGAGGGGTGTCAACACTTGAACTAATACATGCAGTTGCAGATCGCAGATTGTGGAGAGGCATGATTGCCCAAGCCAGTCGGCACAGCACTTGTTGATGATGATGTTGTATTGTGTAATTTATTATTGCAGTTCTCAAGGGCTATCTATCTTTAACTTGCTCTTCATTGTTGCAGGTTTATTGCATTGGGCCATATATTAATCTCGTGGTATCATTTTCATTCTCTTAAAACAGTAGTTGGCACATTGTGTTATGGTTTACAGCTAGGCTGTGATATCTGTATCTTTTGGCCCAAAACATCTGATTTCAGCAAATCTTTAACTAGTTTTTTTCTTCATAAAATGCCTGGTAAGGAGACAGTGGGTCTTCACTGCCGCCCAGTAAACAGAAAAGGGCCCTTTCCCCACTTTATTTATGGTGTTAGTGCTAGACCTGTATTATTATAGACCAAACAGCACTCGATGATTAATGTGACCAGCCTCATGCTAGCTATCTTTACTTCCCAGAACATTTCCTGCTGCCTATTTAAGGCTGTGTTGACCAAGGTGAGTTTAGAAGAAAAAATAACAACCAACAAATCCATCTCACTGCAGATTTGAACTCTTGACCTACAGGCCAGCAGACAAGCATCTAGCCGCTACTTTATTTTGGCTGCCCTTCTTGTAATCGCTGATACACTGTCACATTTATTCGCGATTATTTTGTGTTGTGCAGAACCTAATTACATCTCTCCACTTATTCAATTACAGCTTGGCAGCCTTAGCTTGTCTCTACATATTAGAAGTTCAGAAACCAGATTCGGAAAATCCCGTCGTCTCAGCTGTAGGTTCGGAGTCTGGAATAGCGTCGGCAACAGAAACAGCGCCACCTTCAGTTTCAAATGAGGAATCTGCCCCAACAGTTTCCACCAGAGCTAGGCCAACGGAAACAGTAACACTAAGTAGCAGTACAGCTGTTGGAGTGACTAGACCTAGTACTGCAGTAACAACAAACACAGGTATTGTTTCCTGTTTATTGTTTATTTTGGATGTCTGCTATAGACAATAAACAAACGAACATTTTGCTTCTTGACACTCCTTCCTATTCTTATTTTTGTATTTTGTGTTTTTTTTTGGGCACTGTTTTTTCGTAACTTTGTTTTAATTCATTATTGCAGTTCCCGATTATTGTTTTACCTGTTGTTAGTCTTTTGTCGAAATCTTAGATTGCACATGTGTGCCTATTTTTTTCCTTTACTAAATACCTCTCTATATACCTGTGACTACATACAGATGTGAGTCGTGGACTATCTATCAGCTCTTAAAAAAGAGAATAGGGGCTTTTGAGCTGAAATGCTATAGAAAGAATCTCAGAATATCTTGGACAAAGAAGAGAAGAAATACTGACATCTCGAAAGATCTGAACATCAAGAAAGATTGGCTAATAAACAGCATCCAGTCCCGGAAGCTTAAATATTTTGGTCATATCAAGCGCCACGACGGATTGGAAAAAATTATAGCAGAAGGCATGGTACCAGAAGGAGGGGCAGGGACCAACCGACACGAAGAGGTCACGGGATATAGGTGACTCCTTGAGTGTGAAAGTACATTAGGCGGGAGAACTGGCAAGAGACTTGAGTTTCTTTCAGGCAGACTGTGATGAGAGCAACGTTCTGCAAAGGACCTGCTACATGATGATGATGATGATGATATACCTCTTAGTCATATTTTGTGTCTTATTCATATATTTTTCTGTATCAGCTCGATTGTGTGTTTGCCCCTGTTTTGGACAGCACTAAATAAACATGTCAGTAATGCTAATTTTTTAATTATAAATCAAGTAATCTGCTGTTGATCGTATCCATCTTCGGGAGAGTCAGCACAGAACCGATTCTGAACTTTATAGGTAGACAATAAATCAAATGGTTTGGCCAGGTAACAAGATTGGTATCAGACAGGGCACTGCAGAAAGCAAAACTTTACAAGATACAATAGTAACAGAGCCAGAGGTCGACCACGTAGAAGATGGACCGCAGAAATATCGGAGACACTGAAAAGTACTTTATATGAAGGGAACAAAAGGGCCCGTTCCAGAGATCTCTTCCTGCCGTGATGCCAAGAGGCATTCCTGGAGTAGAGAAAAGAAGAACAACAACAACAAGGCCATCTTTCCCTCGTAACTGATTACCTACCTATTGCCCACTTACCATGAATTAACACATATTACTTTCTAGCACCAGGTCCTTATCACATACACAGCAATCAGCCAGTGAATCAGACAGTGTTTCTTGTTGCTGAGTCATCATTAATTTGTAGCATGTCCTTTTCAGAGCATCACTGCCATCTCAGTTCACAAGTCTAATAGATTTGTCACCTCCGCAGCAAATTTGATAACAGTTTTTACTTGTCAACAGTGTTCTTGAAATCCTGTGTCTGTTGTCTTGCTGGTCAACCCCTGCCTCTTCTTTCAGGAACCATATCCTTCAGTTTTAACATATGGCTGTGAGTCCTGGACAATTGGTAGGGAGGCCAAACAATTTCTTGAGGCCTCAGAGATGTGGTTTTACAGAAGAATGCCTAAAATACATTGGACAGCCAAAAAAGAGCAACCAAGAGGTTTTGAAAGAGGTGGGAGCCTGAAGACAACTCATCACAGACATCAGAAGAAGACAGTCATCATTTTTCGGCCATGTTATGAGAAGAGGGAAGATAGAACATATTGTGACCATGGGAAAGATCTGTGGAAGGAGGGATAGAGGAAGACAACGAGAGAAGATTCTTGACAGTCTTGTTGCATGGCATGGAGGTGTGTCAGCACACGAACTGATACATGCTGCAGGAGATCACAGATTGTGGAGAGGCATGATCGCCCATGCTAGTCGGCAAGGCACCTGATGATGATGATGATCCTCCATTACTGTTATCTCTAGATGTGTATATTGCCATAAATGAATCTTTACTTGAAGTGTTTGAATGGTTGAGAATTTCAGTATACATTGTTCTGCTCCTGTTGCAGCTGCAGCGACAACATCGGTGTTATCTCCGGACCAGCCCAGCTACCCACCAGTTGTACCACCATACCCACCCTGTACTGAAGGTTACTGTGAGAAACTGTGTTGTCCTCCCCCGCATGAGGATGGCACAAATGAGGATTCACACGGTGCGTATAAAAAAAAAAATATTAGCATAGAAGAATATTATGGCCTGGAGAGAATCATCTGAGCCGGCTCCTTACACTCAGAGGAAAGGCAAGATGGACATATAACCAGATAATGACACGCACTATCAGTATCGGAACTTTGTGCTGGCTGCTGAAGATGAGGACGGAGCATGAAAGGGAATGCCCTGCGTGCTGTGATGTCAATTATTGACTCAACTCGACTCAGTTAAAAAAACAATAAGCTAGTTGTATTTATATTTTTCAAGCTGCTGTAGAACCAGCTGCAGCATATTTTGGGTTTATGATTTGGCCAGTCAATTTCACATTAAGTTTTACATTGCCCTGCAGGGTCGGCTCTCAACGACACTGTTGAAACAAACAACTTGCGGTCTGCTGCCAAATTTTCTGCAGCTGGGATCACATGCAGCACCATGAAATTACAAAGCATCTTCACCATATCTAAGCCACAGATGCCGCTGAGAGTTAGCATATTACTGGTGTGAAAATTTCAAACCCAGCTTTTGAAAAGCTTGACAAAATATGAAACTCTAAATTATATAGTGTTTAGAACCATGTTATATATTTTTATTTCAAATGATTTTTTTCATTTTTAACATATACCAATGAAAGTTAGGGAACCACTAAAGACATGGAACACAAGTTTAATGCATTCAAAAACAAATGCCAAGGAAAATGATGAAAATAAAATGTGATGAATTTACTCTTTAAAGCCCAAACAACAGTGTGAGCGTAGTTTGAGAAGTTCCATTCTGCCCAAACAACGGTGTCATTGTTAATCGTGTATCTCTTACATTTTGCTTTGCATGCGCGTTCGTACTAGTTTCTAATGTTTGGAGGTACGAATAACCTATTCAGGGAAAGTCACTCTGCCAAAATCCTTTTAGTTTCATTTCTTGGACTAAACCATACGTGGATAATTTGAGAGAAAACAACATCAACATTTTTTTAACAGTTTATTTTCTAAGTTCGTTTTTGAGTGCATTGAATACCAATGTTCTAACCACAAGAACAGGTCGCAGAATGCGTCTTTCTGTGGCCGAAGCTCTGAAATTGTTTCAGTCAGATATTTTTAATTGTGATAATAATAATAAAAATTTAGATTTTTCGGAAAGTGATTCGGACAGTGAATTTTTACCAGTGAAGCTGGGCGATCAGCTGTTCGGAATCTAGCGATTCTGACGAGTTTATTACACAGACAATGTCCCATACTACCGTATTTATGGTGTAAGAGAATGAAAATGCTCTAAACAGAGATAGTACTATACTATGGCTAAGCTACATTGAAATCATCGCAGCTACAGTCTGTAAATAACTGTACAAAGTGAATAGTAAATAGTGTGTGTGTTATGGCTCATTTTTCTGCCATTTTTTCTCTGAAATTTTGCTTGGCAGTCAGTGGGAACTAAGAGCCCCTGAGTGATAAACTAACCTAGAAAGTTATCATAACTTTAAAATATGTTAGGAAATTGAACAAACTTTGAAGTTTTGTTCTCAAATTTGGATATTTACTACTCTTGTGGCTGCAAAACCATGGTAAGTGAAGAATTTTTTTGTGAAATGTTGTCCTTGTGAAATTAACACCTGCTGAATTCTTCTTTTCCACTAACTATAACAAAATCAAACAAACACTTATCATCAGATTCAGAATGTACATTCATTTCTCTTTTAAAAAATATGTACTGTTATAGGGATAAGAAGTATATTACATTCTCTACAGCCTTTCTTGTACACCCACCCCTCTGCCATTTTTGTAAAGGGAAATTAATGTGGGCCATGTCTGTCAAAATTCATGGGCCTGAAAGAGTTAAAGAGGAATGAAGAAATAAGAGAAATGACTAGGCAACCACTAGTATCAACAGTTATAAGACAGAGAAGATGCCTGGGCAGCCACTAGTATCAACAGTTATAAGACAGAGAAGATGCCCGGGCAACCACTAGTATCAACAGTTATAAGACAGAGAAATGTCTAGGCAACCACTAGTATCAACAGTTATAAGACAGAGAAATGTCTAGGCAACCACTAGTATCAACAGTTATAAGACAGAGAAATGTCTAGGCAACCACTAGTATCAACAGTTATAAGACAGAGAAGATGGCTGGGCAACCGCTAGTATCAACAGTTATAAGACAGAGAAGATGGCTGGGCAACCACTAGTATCAACAGTTATAAGACAGAGAAATGTCTGGACAACCACTAGTATCAACAGTTATAAGACAGAGAAATCTCTGGACAACCACTAGTATCAACAGTTATAAGACAGAGAAATGTCTAGGCAACCACTAGTATCAACAGTTATAAGACAGAGAAATGTCTAGGCAACCACTAGTATCAACAGTTATAAGACAGAGAAATGTCTAGGCAACCACTAGTATCAACAGTTATAAGACAGAGAAGATGGCTGGGCAACCGCTAGTATCAACAGTTATAAGACAGAGAAGATGGCTGGGCAACCACTAGTATCTACAGTTATAAGACAGAGAAGATGGCTGGGCAACCGCTAGTATCTACAGTTATAAGACAGAGAAGATGGCTGGGCAACCGCTAGTATCAACAGTTATAAGACAGAGAAGATGGCTGGGCAACCACTAGTATCAACAGTTATAAGACAGATAAATGTCTGGACAACCACTAGAATCAACAGTTATAAGACAGAGAAGATGGCTGAACAACCACTGGTATCAACAGTTATAAGACAGAGAAGATGCCTGGGCAACCACTAGTATCAACAGTTATAAGACAGAGAAGATGGCTGGGCAACCACTAGTATCAACAGTTATAAGACAGAGACATGTCTAGGCAACCACTAGTATCAACAGTTATAAGACAGAGAAATGTCTAGGCAACCACTAGTATCAACAGTTATAAGACAGAGAAATGTCTAGGCAACCACTAGTATCAACAGTTATAAGACAGAGAAGATGGCTGGGCAACCGCTAGTATCAACAGTTATAAGACAGAGAAATGTCTAGGCAACCACTAGTATTAACAGTTATAAGACAGAGAAATGTCTAGGCAACCACTAGTATCAACAGTTATAAGACAGAGAAGATGGCTGGGCAACCGCTAGTATCAACAGTTATAAGACAGAGAAATGTCTAGGCAACCACTAGTATCAACAGTTATAAGACAGAGAAGATGGCTGGGCAACCGCTAGTATCAACAGTTATAAGACAGAGAAATGTCTAGGCAACCACTAGTATTAACAGTTATAAGACAGAGAAATGTCTAGGCAACCACTAGTATCAACAGTTATAAGACAGAGAAGATGGCTGGGCAACCGCTAGTATCAACAGTTATAAGACAGAGAAATGTCTAGGCAACCACTAGTATCAACAGTTAAAAGACAGGATGACGCTATTTGGAAAGATTCTGATAAGAGATGAATAGAGAATCCCTAAACAGGCATTGCAATAGGAAATAGAGTTACTGAGGAAATGAAGGCGTCCAAGAGAAACCATAAGGTAAATGTTGATGAAAGAGGTGAAAGATGCTAGACTGGATTCCATCCATCATATTGAGGTGATTGCACAAAGTAGAACTGAAATGAGAAATAGACTGTTAGCCCTATATTTGGCATATAATGGCACAAAAGGACAGTGAATGAATGATTAAATACACAGACCCACATATTAACATGGAATCTGTATACAGTTATCCATATATGAACATAACATTTGCATACACAGATCCTTATAACTCTGTACCAAATGGAGAAGGTGGGGACTACCAAGGAACTGAAGATGTGCAGGCGGTAACCAAGAATGTTCTGGTAAGTATTTTAGCAGAACATTTTCATCATCATTGCTCCAGTGGAGAATAATCTTCCTCTTCATCTTGCTTTTTGTCCTCCAGAAGGTTAAAGTCTTTGCACCAGGTTTTATCCAGCACAGCTCAGTCTCTTGCAGCAGAATGGCTAGCCGCCCGCTGAGAACGCAACACAGAGCACGAACTCTGTAGCTTTAGAATTGCACTTGTGAAGCGAAGGGTGCAGCCATGAACTGAAACCACGACCTTCAGTACAGATGGCTTCACCACTTCGCCACGGAGACCCCTTTGGAGCATAGGCTCTCGGCCAACTCAGAGAAGTTGCTCTCTCCTTGACTGTCACATACATCTAACCCATGTCCCCACCATTTCTTCTTTAACTTCATTCTTCTCCCTGTGTTTTGTTTTTTGTTTTTTGTTTTTGTCTACCTCTATATCTTTGCTGCTGTATGTTCAACTGTAAGGCTCAGGTTTACTCAGCATGTGTCCTATCCATTGCCAGCATCTTTAACTCTTTTTGTTCTCATCAACGTACCATGGGTGACTGGTTATAATTCATATTGTTTAGGAAACCATGCAATAAATTATGTATGTTTTATATTGAAGGTTAAGTGAAAGATTCTTTAACTCTCTCAGGAGTTATTGCTGATATATCGACACTAGAATCTGTCACATTTAGATATATTGCTGATATGTCAGTTCTCAACATACTGTCTAATATTGCTTCATTTGCTAGGAAAATGAATTTGTATGAAACTGTTTTGAAAAAGTAGAATTAGTGAAAGGAAGTATTGAAATTTTTTTTTCTTAGCATGGCATAGCAGCAGGATCAATTTTTGATTTCCTGTAAATTAAATGAGTGATTCACTTTTTGTGTGATTTTCCTGACCTAATGGTAAGGGAAAACAGAACAGTAACACAGATCTAGAACCTCTGCACTTCTACTGTTATTGATGAATCTGATCCAGATAGTGACAAAATAGTTTTGACATTATGAATAAAAATGCAAGTGCAACCTTTTTTGCCAGCCATATGGGTTGGGATGATATCGGGCATAATCTTTCATTGGATTGTCCCTATCTCAATCAAATGTATCTGAAATTGGGTAGTTCTGAAATTTGACATGTCCCAAAATAATGGTCATAAAATCCAAAGTATGTAGAATTATTGTTTCAAATAAATGCAAGCTGATACATAATTGAAAAGAGAAGACACCTGGATTCCTATAAATGGATGTTCAGTGGTGAATTAGGAATCAAAATCACAGCACTCTGGACACTCCCATAAGTGCTCAATCCCGATCTTCAGCAGCAAGTGAAGAGTTCCAGTTCGGATGGTGCCAGTAACCATCTTACTGTATACCCATCACATCCCTCCCCTGAGTGTTGAGCATCAGCCAGATCCCCTGTATTTCCTCAGTCCCATTCTCCTTAGACCATAATGATCTGTCTGCTCCTCCCCACTGTTCAGTTGCATACATAAAATCCCCACCAAGTGGTGCAGAGTCAGCCAGTCTAATTGCCTGCTCATTTCCCAACACACCGCCATAACCTGGAGATGCTAACTCCAAGGGATGCTAACTACCCGGGATCTCTGAAGTGATGCTTGCCACTCTGCACGAAGCATGCCTGTTTCATGTATTTGTTATCTTTATGTATGTCTAACATCCTTGAATGTGGTGTTATTTTAATATTTTGTTGTTGCAATACTACTTCTTCTTCTTCGATCCTTCTGTCAGAAAACTTAAATCAGGAGGCCGGTAGCCTTTATAAAAGCTATCGTGCAATCTATATCCTCTCGTTTACCATACAGTTTTGTCTTCAGTGTGGTTGGAACAGGCCAGATTGCATCTCTGTTGTCAGCATACAGTTGACAGTGTTGGAGCACATGCTCAGCATTTTCGGGTGCCACGCTGCAGGGACACATCTCCGTATTTCCTACACCAAAAAATTTGAACATATGTTGACAAAATCTGTTGTGCCCAGTCCTTAGTCTGAATATAATACACTGTCCCTCTCTAGAGAGGCGATGAAGTGAGTCTTGGGGAGAAAATCTGGTGTGGGTATCCAGCCACCTTTCTTGAATACTGGCTTGTATTAGTGTTTTCATCTCTTGGTGGGTTAAGTCGCTATTTGGTTGTACCATGTCACTGCCGCTTCTGGCCAATCTGTCCGCTTTTTCATTGCCTTCCAAGCCACAGTGGCCTGGAATCCACTGCAGTACAGATTGTTCTACTGAAGAGCCTAAGAAAATCAGCTGTTGCGTCAAGTCTACGAACTGTCTTTTGGGTTAACAATTGTGGTAAAATTGCATCAGTCAGAAAGACCACTCGGCTATATTTGCTGTGCTGTTGTCGGTCCATTCAGGAAAGAACATGCCACTATAAGTGCTTCTGCCTCTGCTCTGTAATTGGAGGAATACCTGTTGGTACAGCCTGGTTGATTTTTAAACCATTTGGGCATTATATGTATATTCCTCCTCCTCCGTCTCTTACTGCTCTCTTGGCTGAACCATCTGTATACACTCGAATCCAACTCTGGTGTGGATAAAGACTATTGATCTCTCCTTCAGTAGTTGATTTCATATCAGTGCTGCCCATTGATGATTTGGAAGAGATCCCTGTTACAGTGGTTCTGACTGTTGGCAGGCTATCCCTAAGCCAAGGGGAACATTTGGTATTATGGGAGGGAGTTAAAAGACAGCGAGCTTGGCATTTGCGTTCTTAATGAAACAGGTTCTCTTTAGTGTTGCAAAACTGATCTTCAAACAGTTAAAATTTGATATATGTGTCACTATGCGGCCAATACGTTTTCTTCAGGGAGGTTTTAGCTTTCGTCATGTTGCAGTAAAAAGAATTCAGATCAAAATTAATCCTGTTCAATCCCCAGAAAAAAATTCCGTCCTGAAAGAGTAAAACACTGATAAAATATGTGTTTCTTTCAAGGATTGTTTATTTGGCCCCTGTGGAAGTAGTATACCAATAAATTTAGCGCTATCATTTTTGCTGCCTCCTTTGGGTATTAGCTAAGACCTGGGACCGAAAGAGTTAATATCCCCTTTCCTTAGTTTTCTTAAGTACTTTCTTCATCTACAGGGATTTTACCAACACAGGGTTGTATTTAACATTAACAACTTGCAAAGAAATGAGTCAGGGCAGCAGTACAGATTGTTCTCGTGCCTTTAACTTCTAGGTGTAGGGTATGTGGTAGTAACTGGTGTTGCTGAACTTTTAGATGTAGTGTCTGTGGTAGTAACTATTGTTGCTGAACTTTTAGATTTAGGGTCTGTGGTAGTAAACGGTGTTGCTGAACTTTTAGATGTAGTGTCTGTGGTAGTAAACGGTGTTGCTGAACTTTTAGATGTAGTGTCTGTGGTAGTAACTGGTGTTGCTGAACTTTAGATGTAGTGTCTGTGGTAGTAACTGGTGTTGCTGAACTTTTAGATGTAGAGTCTGTGGTAGAAACTACTGTTGCTGAACTTTTAGATCTAGGGTCTGTGGTTGTGACCGGTGTTGCTGAACTTTTAGATGTAGTGTCTGTGGTAGTAACTGGTGTTGCTGAACTTTTAGATGTAGTGTCTGTGGTAGTAACTATTGTTGTGAACTTTTAGATGTAGTGTCTGTGGTAGTAACTGGTGTTGCTGAACTTTTAGATGTAGTGTCTGTGGTAGTAACTGTTGTTGCTAAACTTTTAGATGTAGTGTATGTGGTAGTAACTGGTGTTGCTGAACCTTTATATGTAGGGTATGTGGTAGTAACTGGTGTTGCTGAACCTTTATATGTAGGGTGTGTGGTAGTAACTGGTGTTGCTGAACCTTTATATGTAGGGTATGTGATAGTAACTGGTGTTGCTGAACTTTTATATGTAGGGTATGTGGTAGTAACTGGTGTTGCTGAACCTTTATATGTAGGGTATGTGGTAGTATCTAGTGTTGCTAACTTTTAAGTGTAGGGTATGAGGTAGTAACTAGTGTTGCTGGACTTTTATATGTAGGGTATGTGGTAGTAACTATTGTTGCTGAACTTTTATATGTAGGGTATGTGGTAGTAACTATTGTTGCTGAACTTTTAGATGTAGTGTCTGTGGTAGTAACTGGTGTTGCTGAACTTTTATATGTAGAGTATGTGGTAGTAACTGGTGTTGCTCAACCTTTATATGTAGAGTATGTGGTAGTAACTGGTGTTGCTGAACTTTTAGATGTAGGGTATGTGGTAGTAACTGATGTTGCTGAACCTTTATGTGTAGGGTCTGTGGTAGTAAATGGTGTTGCTGAACTTTTAGATGTAGGGTATGTGGTAGTAACTGGTGTTGCTGAACTTTTAGATGTAAGGTCTGTGGTAGTAAACGGTGTTGCTGAACTTTCAAATGTGTGTCTGTGGTAGTAACTGGTGTTGCTGAACTTTTAGATGCAGGGTCTGTGGTAGTAACTGGTGTTGCTGAACTTTTAGATGCAGTATTTGTGGTAGTAACTGGTGTTGCTGAACTTTTAAATGTGTGTCTGTGGTAGTTACTGGTTGTTGCTGAACTTTTAGATGGAGTATCTGTGGTAGTAACTGGTGTTGCTGCAATATAGCAAATTGCTCAGACGATTTGATTTTCTGCTTGTCAGTGCATTTCGTACATGTTAGTGTTCCCACAGATCGTGAGAGGGTATCATTTCTTACTCAGTCTGGGATACTTAAACTAGTCTATTTTCTCAGGCATCTCATCTCACATTGGTTGATTTTATGGATGTGAGTTTTTGAGTTCAAAATTTGGCACTGGTAGCATCATTTTGTGACTGTCTACATTGGAACAAAACTGCAAGAACAGCAAGCCAGAAAGGGTGGATCCTGCACGGTGTGCAGAGACAAAAGGTTCACATAAAATGTGTGTCATCAGCTGATAATGCTGATGTGGACAGAGATGTCACAGATTACTTGTAGATAGATACTTTTATGATGAGCATAAGTTTTAATCCCACCACTCGACACCCATACGAGAAACTGGACTGAAGTTTAGTGGCCTCCAGACAAAGTCCTGGATATTCAGGAAAGTAACCATATTTGGCTTGTATCACAAATAAGTGATATCTGTACTTAGTACCCACAGGAAAAGGAAATGGGTTTTAGAATTCTAGATTACTTTAAATAATTAAAGAATAGACATGGCAGACTAACCCTCTCAACACTCTTTTATGGTGAAGAATGATACAACCAAGCCTTCTTCTTTCTAACAGACTAGTCAAACGAATAAACTGATAAACTTTGAATTTAATAAACTATGAAATATAAAATTTCATACATTTATATTGACTGTAAATAAACTGACATTTTTTACAAATTTACAATATTTGAACAAAACAGTTCATGATAAGGTTTAAGCAAAGTAAAACCCTGAAGCCTTCAATTTGAGGCTCTGCTTATCATTTCTCAGTCAGTCATTCTCACTGCCCCTGTTAGGTTTAGATTAGGTGCAATGGGTCCTGGCCTCTGGTGGGACAAACCAGTAAGTCCAAATAAGTGATTAATTTTTGCCATTATGCAATCAGGCATATTGTGCTATACTTATGTATTTAAAAAAAAAGCCAAGCACTCTGTTGCGATGTGTCAACCACCACTTGTTTGTTTTTACTTTCCAGGAATTTCCTGGTACCATTTTTTAGACTTGAGTTCCAGGTCAGTTTAAAAACCTGCCCTCATGTGGATTTGAACCCACTACCGTTGAGTAAGCAGACAAGCATCAAACTACTGTATATGAAGTCATACACATTACTACCCACCCTGTTTAACTCTTTGAGTCCCAGGGGGTTTAGCATCACAGGCCCAGGTGGTAGTAAAGAGAGTCGTAAAATCGGCGCATCATGTGTTCATTGGGCTTCTAGGTAGGAGCCTATGAAAGAATGATGCGTTCCTTGGGACTCAAAGAGTTAATCTGTTACAATATTCACTCTCCTGCAGCCAACAAAACCTGATCAGGTGGATACAATAATAGTAGACCTGCCAGATAACAGTTCCGGCACAAGAAACCCAGACTATCACATTGAGAACAATGTTGCAAACAGCCCAGTGAGATACAATGTTATCAATCATGACGGCAGACAGGGACTGTATTCTGTGTATTCATCCCGCAGACGAAGAGGAGCAGGTATGTCAATGTCTGTCAGTAATATTTGGGGCCTGCTTGTCGAATTGTCAAGTTGTGTGCCCTGTTCTGTGGTTTCTTTCATGTCCACAGTTTTTTCACCTTGCAGAATAGATAATAATAAAATACATAAAATTTGGAAACTCAGCTCAACTTAGCTTTACTGGAGATTCAACAGATTATTGAAATTTTCTGTATAGGGTCAACGGTGGCCGGCCAGATGGTTAAAATGCTGGGCTGTCACATGGAAGACCCAAGTTCAGAACCTCATTAGGGTGATGGTTTTTCTTTCAAGGGCATGCAACAACCCGTACAATTTGTGGTCATGCAGCCTTATCTCCTCAGAATCAAGACCTCTTTGTCAAACACAGCCCTGAAACAGTGGTTTATACAGGCAGTAATGACAATTTGCTAAAGATTCTTGAAGTCTCAGGGTTAATGAGATCTTCAGGCAGGCAAAAGTCTTGTTGGGAAAATGAGATTGATAATGGTACAAATGTGTACAGTCGAGTTGAGTTGAGTCAAGAATTGACATCACAGCACTCGGGGCATTCCCATGCATGCTTTGTTCTCATCTCCAGCAGCCAGCGTAGAGTTCCAAAACTAATGGTACCGGTCACAATCTGGTTATATGTCCATCTTGCCTTTCTTCTGAGTGTAGTGAGCCAGCCAGACCCTCTGGGTACACCCAGGGGCCTCGTTCTCTCCAGGCCATAATAATCTTCTATCTCTACTAATTCCTTTTGGTTGCGCAAGAAAGATTACAAGGAAACATGATGTAAGAACTTCTGGGATTATGGGAGAAGGCAAGACAAAGCAAGCAAGAATGGACATTACAAGTGGAGTCTCATAAAAAAGCAACAATACATAAAACTGAACATCATCATCATCATCAAGAAGCAACAATACATAAAACTGAACATGTTGATGATAATGATTCTGTTAATCCGTTTATGTATGGTTTTTCTCCATTTGTGAATGATTAAATGTTATTATTTATTTGTCTCTGTTTAAATTGAATTTGCTGTTTGCAGATGAATTATTCTATATTTTGTACATATATTTACCTTTCACACTGTAAAAATCTTTTTGAAAAATGACCTTTTTATAAATTTTGCTAAAAATTAATGGATCATTATAATTATCGGAAACTATATCCTCAGAGGCCAGATTATTTATTTTATGTGTCCATTATCCTCTTGGTAGTAATAATACCAGTAATATCTTGTTCATCCCCTCTGGGTTATGATTGGTGTTTCCTCATCTTTTCAGTAATTTTTTTTTTTGGACACTTTTTAAATATTTTAATATGTATTTTTCGTAATTGGGAGCGAGTGAAAAGTGCGGAAGCGCAAATAAATCATTATGGTCTGAGGAGAATGGCGCTGCGAGGAGTTACCAGGGGATCTGGCTGATGCTCAACACTCAAAGAAAGGGCCAAATGGATATGCAATCAGACAGTTACTGGTGTGATCAGAATTGTAACTCTTCATTTGCTGCTGAAAATGGGGACGGAGCATTTATGGGGGTGTCCCAAGTGCTATGTCAATTCCTAATTCAACATTCAGCAACAACATTGTGCCACTAAGTTGTATGTGTACATTATACATAAAAAATATATATTGAATATGTGAGAGTTTTGTTTATATGCTTGGTCATGCATTTGTTATGTACTTATAATACTTTTATATATGCTATGTTCTGTTAGATTTATTCTGTATAATTTGTAAAAATATTCTTTTTTTTTATATTTAGCCATTTATTTGTTTTTTAATATTTTACTTTTTGAAAATGGTGGAAATTAGTACTTTCTTAATATGTTCTTAATTGATATTTTAGATGATGCCCCAAGGCCTACAGTGAAGATAGCGGAGCTGAACTACTTACTCACTGATGTTTATTGTGAGACTTGTCAAGGACGCAACTACACTTATTATGTTCCATATAACGCCTCATTTGGCTATGACCAGATTACCTTGGAGCTTTCGTAAGTTAATCAGAATTAAGGAACACTGTCAGTTTAGTTTACAAGCTATTTTAATTTGCACTAGCAGATATCTAAATGTTCAAGGTTTCCTAATTTTACCATTTTTTTAAACAGCATAGTTTTGACAGGGGAGATTAGGAAAGATTAAATGAAATTGGTGAATTAGAATGTTGTTGTTAAGGTCAAGGTAAAAGGTCAAGGTGAGAGCAATTACTTCATTGCACTGGGTTTTATCCCATATGGCTCAGTCTGTGGCCATGGAACAACTACCTGCCTCCTGAGAGCGCTGCACAGAGCATGAACTCTGTAGCTCCGGTGATGATCCCCAGGGATCTCCATAACAGTTGCACCCCTGAACTGAATGGTGCCGCCGTGAATCAAATCCATGACCCTTCAAAGCGCTTGACCACTTCATGGAGATCCCCATGTGGAAAGTCTTGGTTGGCCATCTTGTTCCAGGACTTGAATGTTGCAGGTGCATGCCTTTTACAGATCTGGCTTTTTATGTGCAGACTTATGGCTACTCATCTTTCAGGCAGATACTGAAGGTGATTTGAAGAAAGGCAGGCAAGCCTGCTGGCAGTTACCTCGTTGTGGACCCCAAGTCACTGACTGTTGAATTTAGAATAAACGTCACAGCACTCAGGACACTCCTGTAGATGCTCCGTCTCTTTCTTCTTTGGCAGCAAGTGCAGAGTTCCAATTCCAGTGGCATTAGAAACATTCTTATTGTGTTCCCATGTCACCTTTGCTTTAAGTGTTCAGTGTCGGCCAGATCCCCAGGTGACTTCTCACAACACCATTCTCCTCCTCTCCACTCTTCATTTGCTCCCAGAGGACCCTTACAACATTTAGTTTGTCATGAATCAGTTCACCAATAAGTATCTGCCTGTTCTTTTCCCAACACACCGGTATGACATGTAGAAAACATTTAAAGTCACTTAAAAGTTCAAATAAAAAATTTTTTTTTAATTTTCAGACCCAAAAAATCTGGTGCTTAGCAAGAGAATTAATCACTAAATAAAAATGGAGCAAAGAATTAACTGCATTCACTCCCTTGTTGAGGAATGTAAGGTCATCATAAGTCTATTATGACGTAACAGTGGAAAAAAAGAATCCGTTTTTTAAAACCCTGATAATATTGAGAAACAAATTGGGGGGAGTTGTTTTCTAAATGTAATCACAACAACAACAACAACAACCGACAAGACTTGATCTCCATATTATTGAACTGAGAGGGTTAAGTTGGAAACTGCTAAAATTGTAGGCAATAAAGTGTAACCTTTACTTGAGAGTGATGTGTAGTAAAAGTGCACACTTAAGAGAAATCCAGATAGTTAATATTTGCCAACATCAGGACCGCAGTATTATCAATTTATAATTGCCACACACACGCACACACATGCAGGCCTGTTCAAACACACACATGATTATCTATTCTCTTCCCCCCCCCCTCCCAGTACACTTGCAGGCCTGCATACACACACACTTGCAGACCTTCACACACACACACACACACACGCAAACGCACACATTCTTTCTATCCAGTATGTTTTTTGAAAGTGTTATGTCTTTTAATGTGGCCAGAATATTTTAATTGTTTCTTTTTTATTTATTTCAGGATTCTCTTTTCATTCGTAGGCTTTCCATAACCTCTGCATTTATCTGTTTTTATTTCCATGAAAAACTACCCATCCTTTTGAATGTCCACAATTCTAGAGACTCGGTGGGATTTTCTTGCTGCTTGTTCATTGTCCAGACAGCAGGGTTGAGTATCAATAAAATTTGACAATCATCATTTTTGATGTGTTGTTTATTTCTCTAGCTGCCCGTAATTTTCACCTCTTTTTGAAGATAGTTTTAGCCATCCCTATTCTCTTTTTTATTTCTGTTTTACTTCTGCAATAATTTTTATTGTCACAATTTTGTTTCAGATAGTTGTCCTGTCATGTGTTAATGCTTTCATTTCATCAATGTGATTTTTTTTCCTCTCTAAAACATTCACATTGTGTTGATTTTAAATTATATATGAATTAAATGTCTACTACATAACTCCAGCCCTGGAAGTAAAGGCGGCTGATAGGATGCTGTCCACATCACCCACCCAGTGCCGATTTCTCTATCAAATATAGGTTTAGCCCTATATGCTCAGTGCAGTTTCCGTGGCTTAGGCGTTGCGAGTCCGACTTGTAATCCTAATATACTGCGATGGAAACCCACTGCTTTCTGCATGGATTTGTATCGTGGTATGGGGCGTCACAGGTCGACCCAGCCTTAAATGGGTACCAGGATGTATGTCCTGGGAAAGTAAAGACGGCAGGCGTAATGCTGACCACATTACCCACCTAGTGCCGATTGGTCTGTAAAATATGGGTGCTCCTTCCGTTTGTCCGATGCGCCTAAGGGGTTAAAAGGGATCTTTACTTTTTACTTGACTTACTATATGCCCAATATGCCTGAAGGTGTGGAAAAAGCTACATGACCTTGTGTTTTATTTTACAGAACTCCAACCATGAGCTACATGACCTTGTGTTTTACTTTACAGAACTCCAACCATGAGCTACATGACCTTGTGTAGCTCTAGCTTCATGTGGAGATGCCCATTACCATCTGAAGATGAAACAGAAGTTGGCGGACTTCAGTTCCAGCAGGTGCAGTTTAGGTTTTGTTTTGTCTCAGAGTTGTCTTGACAGATAAAACAGTAGTAATTGTGGTTTTTTTTTGGGTCCTCCAAGACTGTCCCTGATACTATATATCATGGCAAAACCTTTGGCCATGAGAAACATCGGTGCAAGCCAAACTTTACGGGTCACTGATTGAATTACAACAGACAGGAAAGTTCATACTAGAGACAGACTTGCAGATATAGATAATCTATTTCCAGTGAACGAAAGAAGAAGAAGAAGTAGTAATGTTCACAAATATATGCTTTTCAACCCCCAGGGTTCTAACTGGGATATAAGGTGTTCATCAAGTTCTTCTGAGTAAATATTTGTTACTATCTATATTTTGTAACTACTTATCTCGGACAAACGGACATATAACCAGATTGTGACCGGGACCATCAGTATTGGAACTGTGTGCTGGCTGCTGAAGATGAGGACGAAGCGCACATAGGGATGCCCCGAGTGCTGTGTCGTCAATTCTTGACTCAACTCAACTTATCTGGGACAATTATGTAATTTGTATTATTCTTTCAAATTTTGCTCTATTTACCGTTATCTGGTCTGTGATACACATAGGAATTCTAGTGTGAATATTTAGAAATTTAGAGCAGAGTGGCAAGCTTCACTGTGTAGTGAGTATACTTTGGATCTTTTTTGAACAGGCAGACAGATTGGCTGGATCTGCACCACTGGGTGGTGAACTTATGCATGACAGGGCAGATGTTGTCAAGGCCTTTTGGGAACAAGCAACAGAATCAGTAGAGAAACAAGATTATTATGGCCTGGAGAGAATGAGACATCTGGGTGTAACCAGAGGGTCTGGCCGGCTCACGACACTCAGAGGAAAGGCAAAACGGACATATAACCAGATTGTGACTGGTACCATCAGTATTGAAACTCTGCGCTGGTTGCTGAAGATGAGGACGGAGCACGCATGGGAATGCCCCAAGTGCTATGATGTCAATTCTTGACTTAGCTAACTAGATAACCTTATCAGCATTGTGTGGTTAAAATAGTGATAACCCTTTGGACAGGATAATTAATGATAAGATTAGACAGAATAATGATAATGCTATGGACAGGTAAAAAAGCATAATGAAGATATCTTGAAAGCAGATAACTGACTCAGTGAACCACATCAGAAAAAGACAATCTTCATTCATTGAGTGTGCCATGAAAAGATAAAAACAAAAAACTGAAGCATATCATGACAGCAGCAAAGGTGAAAGGAAAGAGAGCCAGAGGTAGACCAGGAGAGACAGACATCACGGCATGTGCAAGAACATGTGTACCAGAAATGATTGACAGTACGTCTGACAGTAGGTTGTGGACAGACATGATTACCAACAACCTCCCCGTGTGGGTTCCGGGGCACTATTATAGCGAAAACAAGAATAGACCCACTGCCTACCCAAAAGCATGGTGTAAGAGTCGACTGATTGGGAACTTCCTTCGAAGTTGAAGTGCATCTGCCTGGTAGGCAAGTAACCAGCAGTCTGCATACAAATGAGTCAGATCTGTAAAATGGATGCACACGCAACACTCAGGTTTTGAAACAGGACTGCAGTCCAAAAGTGGATGAACAACCAGAACTTTCCGCCAGAGTTTACAGCTGGTGATCGCGAAGAAGAAGAAGATTATCAACACCACATGGCAATGATTGTCAGAATAAGTAAACAAAGTGGTATAGACTTTTCTCAGTGTTGCAAACAAATACATTTCCTCCTCTTCTTCTTTTGCCCTGCTGCTTGAGGGATCTCTGTGGTGAAGTGGTCCAGCCGTTTGCCTTGCACTCTGAAGGTTGGGGGTTCATATCATGGTAGCACCGTTCAGTTCATGAGTGCAATTTTTATGGAGCTACCTGGGGATCATCGCTGGAGCTACGGAGGTTGTGCTCTGTGCGATGCTGTGGGCAGGCAGCTAGCTGTTCTGTGGAGATAGATAGGCTGAGCCATGGGGGATAAAGCCCAGCAATTAAGTGGATTCTCTCACCTTGACCTTTGTCCTGTATTGAGCCACATTTGCTTAGGGGCCGGATTCCACTTCTTAGGGTTTTTGGGTGCCGGATTCGGCCCACGGGCCTCCAGTTGAATAGCTCTGCTCTATATATATATATATATATATATATATATATATATATATATATATATATATATATATATATATATTATATATATATATATATATATATATATATATATATATATATATATATATATTTTATATTTATATTTATATATATATATAAAGGAGCAAACAATAAACATGAACAGGGTGCAACATTCAATGCCATATATTCCCCGGGCCTGAAAAAAATATGTGTGTATATATGTATGTATGTGTGTGTGTATATGTATATATATTTATATATATGGGTAGCTCTTGCTTTGATCCTGTGACCTTTATCACTAAGGCTTATGGAAAATTTGATGTCAACTTGGCTTTAGTAAAGTCATTTGGTTACTGGAAAACCTCCTAAATTCTGAAGAAAAAAAATTATTATATTCATATCCTTGTCTCTTAAATATTTGTGCAGGTGCAAACACAGCAGACAGCATTAACTACACATCTTGTATGTATGTCTGATAGAAAAGTTGATCAAGTGGCTTTAACAGGGAAATGGGATACAACAGGAAGTTTTGTGGCTTCTTAGGGCAAGAAGGCAAATGGTGGAAAAACCACTGACATAATTTATATAACTAATATAATGCTGCCGCTTATAATAAAATAATTTGGTGTTTTGGTTTTCTACAGACTAGCAGTGCAAGATGGACAGTAAAACTTGGTACCCATTTCAGAACTACTCTGTCATTCAGGGTTATCCATTCTCTGAAGGGAAAGTCCGTGGTAAGTGATATGTCTGCATAGATGTTTACAGATATTTTTCCGGATGGAAAGAGATCTGCGTAAAACATCATATGAGCATAGCTTTTAAAAATATTCTTTTCCAAAACTCATTCATTATTCATCTTCAGCCTTCCGATTCATTGAGATTGATTTTTGCAGATATCATTTGCCTCACTTCATCCCTGTGTTTGGCCTTCTGTTCAGGTTGATGACACCAAATGGTTATAGATCTCAGAGAAATGGGAAGGATAGAGGACTTTGGGGCAGTGAATCCACATCACTCGCCAGAATGGCAGACTTGGGAATTAAGATCGGCATAGCAAAAAACGAGACGCACACCAGAAGACTTGTTAATCAACATAGAACTGGTACTAAAAGCCATCGGACATTGGGGTTCATACTGAGGGGAGGATCTGAGCACCTATGGGCATGTCCGGAGTACAATGATAATAACCAAACTAACTAACAAATGGTTATAGATCTGCCAGAATATTATCTCTCCTTGGTTTGCTCTAAACATTACAGTGTATATTATTTGAAAATATTCACCTCCAGAAAATATCAAAACTCTAAACAGACTAAAGAAAAAGACAATTTGGGCAATAGACCTAAAATGTTGCTGGAAGATTCTCAGAATATCATAGACCAAACAGAAACAATACTGGCATTCTTCATTATCCCTCTCTCCTTCTAATTAATGTTCACCAGTTACTGTAAATGTCTGTAGAAAGTTCTGACTGTTCATCCACTAATTAACATTCAGTCGTATCCAGAACTGGAATTTTTTGTTCACCTCCATTTTACAGATCGTGTTTGTTTGTACCCAGACTGCTGGTTCCTCGCTTCTCAGGCAGTGTACTTCAACATCTAAGAAAACACCCCTAATTAGTCACCTCTATTCTTTTTTTACCTTTGAAATGTGGTCTTGAAACCCACACAGGGACTTCATTGTCCGAGTACTAAAGTGGGGCTGCCTCATAGTCATTTTGTTTCCCAGAAACTGACACACATTGGCCATATTAAATGTCATAATGATTTGGAGATAGCAATAATTAAGTTATGGTTCCTGGAAGGAGAGGCAAAGGTCAACAAGGACAATGGTAGATATAGGATGTTAAGGACACCCTGGGCATATAAGTTCACCAGAGGAGAAAGTTGGCAAGGGGCTGAGTGGATTTTCTTATGGCACAATGGGAGCGATGCTCTGAAAATGACCGGCTATGTAATGGATGATGGTTATTGTACGGTGTGCTTCTGTAAACTTTGTAACCTTTGGGAATGTTAAATAAAGACAGGAACATTTAGGCACAGAACAATTAATCTGTTTCTTTAAATGGCACTGACACATGGTCCAAGTTTCTCTTGCCTAAAGCAGGACTAGTACTGAGCATTGAAAACAACAGGCTCATAATCCAGCATCCTGTCCTGAAAGCTGAGCTATTTTGGCCATGTTTAACATCATGGCTTTCTTCTTCTTCTTCTTCAGCATTCCGAGCCCTTGAGGTTCATTGCTGCAGATATCACCCACCTTCATTCATCTCTCTGGTTGGCCTTCTTCAGCATTCTGAGCCCTTGAGGTTCATTGCTGCAGATATCACCAACCTTCATTTATCTCTCTGGTTGGCCTTCTTCAGCATTCTGAGCCCTTGAGGTTCATTGCTGCAGAAATCACCCACCTTCATTCATCTCTCTGGTTGGCCTTCTTCAGCATTCCGAGCCCTTGAGGTTCATTGCTGCAGATATCACCCACCTTCATTCATCTCTCTGGTTGGCTTTCTCTTTCCAGTTTGTGACACCAAGTGTTTGCAGGTCTGTCTAGACATTATCTCTGTTTCGTGACGAGATGAAGTTTTACGAAGGTGGGGGTGTTAGCCCCGCACTTCAACCCCCAACCTGGAGGACCAAAGTGTCTCTCTTTGTCTGTTCTCTACCTTTCAACCTTTCCAGCTTGGGAGGCCCCACTGGTAGCTATGCTACCGTGGGCATAGCTCTCAGGGTCGTTGAGAAACACCATCTCCCCCACCATGGCAATGTGGAGACACTTGGACTTTTAAAAAAAAGTTAAATGGAGGATACAGTTTGTAAAAAAAAATGAAGTAGAGGCAGACCTTGGTGGTAGTGGATACAAGACTTTGAAGATGCACTGGCAAGGAGAAAACAAAAAGCTGTAGAATTGGCTGGAGATAAAGAGACTTTAGGTGTGCAATGACAAGAGTGATGTTCTGTTGAGGGCCTGCTGATTGACAATGAGAATACTGTTATGCACGAATACCCCCTCCATTCCCATGTTGGTGTGCATTTCTGTGTTTTTATTCATGTAACTCCTAACTGTGTTCTTATCAGCTGAGTAATAGACTTATTTCCACATTTATTTGTACCAGGCTATTTCCCAAGTCTCTTACTTTTAAACACCTGTTATCACTTGGTGGTGACATTATATAGGAGCCATACTGGCATAGTGGCAAGACACTCACCTTCTGGCCTGAAGCTGTCATTAATGCGACTATACAATAAATATTTATTCATCTGGCTGGCGCATACAATTAAATGTTTCTTGTTCATTTGTACATTTCAGGTAAATGCTTGTTCACTACAGAACAACGATGAGTTTGTTGTAATGAATTACACTATTCGCTTCCAGAGACAGTGTTGAATCTCTTGCCACTTCTAATAAAGAAAACAGCTTTGGAATGTGACCTAAACATGTGAAATGCTTTACGAATTTGGGTATTTAGCAGGTCTAAAGGAACCACTTGTGTCATCTGTCATGGAAAAACTATTGTCTTTTTCAGTAGCAGTCAATTCACCATGTTTGTTGGGTATGCTTACATGACATTTATTCATTCATTCACTGTTCTGTCATGTCATTATGTGTATATTCTCCATTCTATTCTTGAGTGGAGTTAAGTCAAGAATTGACATCACACCACTTAGGGCATTCCCATGCGTGTTCTGTCCTCATCTTCAGCAGCCAGTGCAGAGTTCCAATACTGATGGTACCGGTTACAATCTGGTTATATGTCCTTCTTGCCTTTCCTCTGAGTATAGTGAGCCGGCTAGACCCTCTGGTTACACACAGATGCCTCATTCTCTCCAGGCCATAATAATCTTGTTTCTCTACTGATTCCGTTGCTTGTTCCCAAATGGTCTTGACCACATTTGCCTTGTCATGTATCAATTCACCACCCAGTGGTGTAGATCAAGCCAGTCTGTCTGCCTGTTCATTACCCACTACGCCTGCATTGCCTGGAGAAAAGATCCAAACTATGCTCACTACCCGTGACGTTTCCAGTGAAGCTTGGCACTCTGCTCGAAGCATCCCTGTCTTTACCTTTCTCAGCATGCTTTCAGAATCTGTTACAATTATGACATGTGTATGCATCTAGCTCTCTAGCCACCGGAGAGCTGCAGTTACCGCCTCCACCTCCATTCTCTATTCTGTTCTGTCTTGTGCAATCACTTCTATACCATGAATGGAATCCAGTCCAACAGCTTTGACTTCTCTCATCAACATTCACCTCAGGGTTTCTCTTTTATGTCCTTGGTCCATCTATTTCCCATTTCAGTGCCTGTTTGATAATTCTCTGTCATCTCTTCTTAGCATGTGTCCATTATAGTGCCATCTTCTTTGTTTTCCAACTGTTCTCATATTTCTTCACTCCTCTCCTTCCATGATGTACCTATTATACCTTTGTTTTCCATGTAGCTTTGAAAGTAACCCATTCATTCTGATGTTACTTTAACTTCTTGTGTCCCAAAGATTTGTTATTTTAACAAACATTTGTGTCAAATGTGTGTTATTGTTGAGAACAAATGCTTAGAAAAGAATGTGTTGAAGTGATACTTGCCTGATACTAAAAGTGTTAACTGCATTTTTTCTGTTTCACAATTGTGAAGATAAAAATTCATGAAATACAGCTTTCCTATTGCCTGTATTAAAATTGCATACTGTTGCTATTTGTACATTTATTGTTGTAAATATGACAGGCTAAAGCACTGAACTTTGTTTTCAAATCATTGAACATTTCAAGATGTATTCCCACCAAAAGATAAATATACACTTTATCAGGCTAGTATTCTACTGGAATGTTGCTCACTGCTTGAGGTCACGGGAATTCAAGATTGTAAATGCTGCCCAACATTCAGTGTTTACAGAGGGCAGGTTGTATCAACTACTCATTTATGGCAACTTGCTCATATCTGACCATTATCTCACTGTAATATTGAGTGTCAAGATATTCATGGTAACCACTTTGAGTACACCGTGTTAATGTGGAAGTTGAAGTAGCTTGAATGCTTCCTTTGATGTGTGAAGACAGTGTGTTACAAAATTGTTTTTTTGCTGCTGGACTGGTTACAAAATTGTTTATTGCTGCTGAACAGGTTACAAAATGTTTGTTTTATTTGCTGCTGAACTGGTTACACAATGTTTGTTTTATTTGCTGCTGAACTGGTTAAAAAATGTTTTTCTTTGCGCTGCTGAACTGGTTACAAAATTTGGTATTTTTTTTGCTGCTGAACTGGTTAAAAACAATTTTTTTTTGCTGTTGAACTGGTTACAAAATAGTTTAATTTTTATTTTTTGCTGCTAAACTGGTTAAAAATATTTTTTTTGTGTGTGTGTGCTGCTAAACTGGTTACAAAATGTTTTTTTTTTTTTGGTTGTTGCTGCTGAACTGGTTACATGTTGTTTTGATAAACTCTGAATTATTTTCATCATGTTAATCTTTTGTGCTAAAATTGTTATGTCTTAAGCTACTTTGCTGACAACAGACTCATGAAATTCATAATTTTTTTTTTTTTTTGCTTTAAATATAGTGGCTAACATTATGGCATTTCATGTTTTATTCCAAGCTGAAGAAATTTGTTATCAAAACATTTAGGCAAGGGCTTGGCAGTGCAGTGTTCAGATTTCACGGAAATAAATCTGACCACTCCATCACATAGCGCCAAAAGAACTGTAATGGAATACATGGCTAGTTGAAAAGATAGTGGTCGACCAACACATATATGAACACAGGACACTCAAAGCACATTCATCATCACTGAAGTAAAAAGACACAAGGCCTTTCCCTGGTGATTCATTTACTGCCGCTACAATAGGCTTTTTATATCTTTTTCTGTTTAACTGGATGTGTCAGAGGCGAAAGGCGCATATCACAGCCCAGCAGTAAATCTCAATCACCATTTTCTTCTTCCTCTTCTTCTTCTTCTTTGTTCACTGGCTGGAAAGTCCTGGTTGTTCGTCCATTTAGACATTGACTTTGTGCCAGGGTCTGAGTTTTTCGTGTACATCCATTTTACTGGCTTTTTTGTTGCAGTTGGTTGTTCCTTGCCGCTCAGGTAGAGGCACTCCCACTTCTCCTTGGCCTTCCTCTTCCTCTCTTCCCAGGCATATACCCCTCCATTATTGTTCTCTCTAGACTTCCATGACGTTTCAAGTGACCAAAATATTTCAATTTTCTTTGTTTTATTGTCTTTACTAGCCAACCCTCTTCAATATTCAGCTCTTGAAGTATGGATGCATTTGTTCTTTTCTTTACCCAAGATATTCTTAGAACTTGTCTGTAACATTTATATTCAAATAGAGCTGGATAGCTAGTGTATTAGCCACAAACCAGGAATTCTCCTGTTTCATGGTCACCGGCTGTAAACTGCGACGGAAAGTTCTGGTTCTTTGTCTGCCTGTAAGACTTTAGTCTTGTTCTAGAACCTGAGTGTGGCATGCACATTCGTTTTACAGATCTAGCATATTTGCATGCAGACTGTTTGTTTCTTGCCAGTCAAGCAGATGCACTCCAGCTTCAAAGAAAGTCCTCACTTAGTCAACTCAAACAATATGCTTTGGAGGGGGGGGGGGGGGGGGTCAGTGGGTCTGTTCTTGTTTTCCTATAATGCGACCCTTGAACCCACACGGGGAACCAGGAATTCAAACCTGGCTCTCCCACGTAAAAGCTTAGCATCTAGCCACTCAACGAGCTGTCCCTTGATTACTGACTAAACATAACATTGTAATATTTTACTTCATGTTGGTTTCAGGAAGTATGCAACATAAATTACCTGCTACAAGTGTGCGTGCCCACTATCTCTTGTGAATGACACCTTGTATGTGGAGTGCACTTGCAGCTCCAGGGTAGGCACTAGTTAAATGCAGCTTCTGATCTCTGACATGTACGCATGTGAATAACAGCTGAACAGTCTGTTAACTTATTGGTTGCATGTACACATGTTCTGAGACAAGAAGCTGCAGTTCCGCAGTACTTATTGGTTGCATGCACACATGTTCTGAGACAAGAAGCTGCAGTTCCGCAGTACTTATTGGTTGCATGCACACATGTTCTGAGACAAGAAGCTGCAGTTCCGCAGTACTTATTGGTTGCATGCACACATGTTCTGAGACAAGAAGCTGCAGTTTCGCAGTACTTATTGGTTGCGTGCACACATGTTCTGAGACAAGAAGCTGCAGTTCCGCAGTACTTATTGGTTGCGTGCACACATGTTCTGAGATAAGAAGCTGCAGTTCCGCAGTACTTATTGGTTGCGTGCACACATGTTCTGAGACAAGAAGCTGCAGTTCCGCAGTACTTATTCATGAGCCACCCACTGGTGGGGGATATTATCAAAATCTGCTCACGTTACTTAGATGTTTTATTGTTTATTTTCTAATGTGCATGTTTTCAAATATGTCACTTTTGTTTTATTTTCATTATATGTAATATTTTTGCCAAGTTGTTTTGTCCAAAAAGTCTGTAAACATGTAGGCAGAACAACAGTTTGAAAGGGTCATCTGAAGTGTCATACACAATAAAGGGCTGTAAAACAAAGCATATAAAAAATGTCGCTTTGCAGGGTCTGTATTTTTACACAGACTATTGGAGTCAAATTGTACTCACTGTAGAAGATTAGGGAAATCCCCTATTGTATTTATCTCTAATAAATAATTCTTCACAACAAGCAGTACATGAAGAAGTATCATTGCTCATATAAGTCAGATGGGTCCAGCCCAGACCTTGATTTAAGAGGTTTATTTTGTATTGAGAACATATTCTGTGCTCCAGAAGTCTCTTCACAGTGGAAATATTTTAATATTTGTGTTCCGTGTCATGAGAATTGTGGAGCTGTTAGTTATTTACAAATATTCAGTCACTGTGGAGGGAGTTGTTGTTCTTCTTGTTTTTGTTAATTCTGGTGATATAATTGCATTGTGCCTGTTTGCAGCAAAGCTACAATACTTGAACTTTTTGGCCAACAAATCGACTTCATCGAGCCTTTGTTGACCAGGTTAACATCCAGTTTGTGGAGGGACTTGATGAAACACACTAGAATCCAGGTGCCAAAAGACTGCTGGACCTCCCTTTTAATGTGTATCACACAAGACAGAAAATGATACCTGGTTGCTGTAGCGGCAACAGTTGTGGTCTTGGTATCTGAGAATTCTTCAGAGAGTGCTAGTCATTCACACAGACAGACCTGTTGTTCAGCACACACTGGGCTAATGAGCTGTCACCGATCAAGTCACACGAAAAGTGTTAAAGGAAGAATGCAGAGTTTTTGCCTTGACTGTGGAGGTCATGGCAGTAAATCTTCTGTGTTTGTCCTTGAAGGGTGATTAGCATTTATTTTGTGGTTTAAGCTGTGCTGTGGTATATGTGCCTTTCACCCTGACACATCCGGTTTTAGCAACCCCTTGGTTAATCTCCTTTTACCACATGCTTGTTAAGGGTCTGTTCTTTTGAGGCCACGGCTCCCACATGGGTAATGGCATATATAAAACAATAGTCTGGCTAGAGACAGACAGACCTTCACACAGGCAAGCTTTCTTAATGAATCAGTGAGTATACTAAAAAAAAAATAATAATTGTGGCTAGTCTCCAGGAGACAGTAGCTGAAATCTCTGAGGAGGTAAATCAGTTCCATTTTTTCCTTTAAAAAAAGCTGATGAACTTGCTGGCAGGACTGTTGTAGATGGGCAAACAAGGGGCAAGGTTTGTAGTCTGAATGATAGAGAGGCAGAGTCATGAGCTCTCCATATATTGCCAGGGCACCATTGGGGGGAAAAGGGAGGGGGGGCAGAGGCTAGCACCATATGCCCAGTATGCCACAGATTGTGAAAAAAGACCAATTTTTATCAGATTGTATTTCGTTACTACATTATTGCAAGGCCTTTAGGACATACACATTTTTTTATGCTATATTATATTTATATTTCTAGATTCTTATCAACAATTTTTTAAAGTTTAGGAAAAATACTCTGGCACATCTTGTATAACTGCAAGACAGTGAGAATGTTGTGTTAGGTCATTATTCAATGTTTTTTTGGTGAGCTACCTACATAAATATAGACTGGAGTAGCACACACAAAATGCCTTAGATAACAATAAAATAGAACATCATTATTCTTGAGGAAACAGTAGACCAATTTGTCACACTTTGTGGAAATGAAAAAAAAAAAAGCAAAGCTATGATGTAATAATGCACTGGGTGGTGAATTTAAACATGACAAGGCAGAGGTGATCAAGGCCCTTTAGGAACAAGCAATGAAATCAGTAGAGATAAAAGATTATTAAGGCTTGGAGAAAATGAGGTATCTGGGTGTAACCAGAGGGTCTGGCCAGCTCACTACACTCAGAGAAAAGGCAAGACGGACATGTAATCAGATTGTGACTGGTATCATCAGTACTGGAACTCTGCGCTGGCTGCTGAAGATGAAGACGGAGCATGCATGGAAATGCCTAGAGTGCTATGATGTCAATTCTTGACTTAACTCATTTCATCTCAACGCATATTTTAAAATCTATTTTCTAACGAATTGTATATTCCAGGTTACTATGTAATGCAGATCAGCCTCTTTGAAGGGGAGGTTGCTAAATCTGTGTCTGTTTTGAATGTGTTCTTGCTCAATGTTCACAAAACAAAGCAGGTGAAGGTTGATTGTCAATGTTGGTTGCTAAACCAGTGTTACCGATTACATATTTGATGTTGTTGTTCTAATGGAAGCTACTCATGTGTGTGCAGCATTAATATTTTTATTGTGTTATTTTAGCAGCATTTGCAATTCTTTCATACCGAGAAATGTATTTATCTTACAACGTATAATTCATCCACAGTTTGCACTGAGAAAGCTCACTAGTAATATGAAACTATTTGGCACTTCACTGCACTTTTCTTCCCCTGATCATAAACAAATAATCTTAGTATTTTTTTTCTTCTACTTTTGTTATTTTTCTGCTAATGAAAAATCTCTCTATCCCTCACTTCCCCCTCTGTGATTTTCCACAGCTCTTCCACTATAAGAAATATTAGGTTTCTGTAATTTTTTTTTCTGTAAAATTTATTATTTTTCTAAATTTATTTACTTTTTCTTGTTGTTTCATAAAACAATCTTACTTTATACTTGAAATTTTTTTTTTGAAGTAGTCAGTCAGTAGTGAGCAGTTTCTTTATTGGTTTAGCAGAAATGTTTAGAAAACAATAAACACATTAATATATATTTTTTTAAAAACTTAGTCAGGGCATTTGGTAACTGGTCATAAGAAAGAAACTTCTACAATCTTCTCTTCTTTAATTAATGTAAAAATTGATCTTTTTTTTAAACAGCCGCAGAGTGTATCTCAATATGTTGTTAACTCTTTTACAACCTAGATTTGTTTCTTTAGAGCAGTACCAGGTTTTGTACTAATTAACTTTGTAAGTCAATTTTAGCACAGCACATAACATCTAATATGTAAATATATGTTGTATATTTCAACATTCCAAAACCCAATCATTCCATTATCTTATACCAGTGGTTTATTTTCTCAGTGAATTGATACATTATTTCCTTCTTGTTGTCATTAATTATTAATGTTCATTAAAGTATGAACAAGTAAAGGGACCCTTTTTCCACACCCTTAGGCATATTGGGTATGTAGCACTCAACTGTAATTCATAGACCAACTGGAGCTCAGCGGTAATGAGGTCAGCATCGTAAAGACCACCTCTACTTCCCAGAACTTTCCCTAGTACCCATTCTAGGCTATGTAGGCCATCTTTACTTCCCAGAACTTTACCTAGTACCCATTCTAGGCTATGTAGGCCATCTTTACTTCCCAGAACTTTACCTAGTACCCATTCTAGGCTATGTAGGCCACCTTTGCTTCCCAGAACTTTACCTAGTACCCATTCTAGGCTATGTTGGCCACCTTTACTTCCCAGAACTTTACCTAGTACCCATTCTAGGCTATGTAGGCCACCTTTACTTCCCAGAACTTTACCTAGTACCCATTCTAGGCTATGTAGGCCACCTTTACTTCCCAGAACTTTACCTAGTACCCATTCTAGGCTATGTTGACCCATCAGCCAATGTCATTTTTTTTTTAAACAATCTGACTTGATGCATATAGAAACTCCACTGCTTTCAGGCCGGTTGACAAGCCTTGGCGGATTCCATTTACTTTAATTTTACAATGTGTGTGTGTGTGTGTGTGTTATAATTTTGCATGATAATGTCCTGCTGTCCTGCTGTGGTGTAGCAGTTAGATGCTCACCTGCGGATCAGAAGGTCATGGATTCGGGTCCTGATCAAGCCGCATTTAAAAAAAAAATGACCTTGGCTGCCAGGTCAGCCCAACCTTGAGTGGGTACCAGGTAGAGTCCTGGAAAGTAAAGGTTGCTGGCGTAATGTTGACCACATCATCCACTGAGTGCTGATTGGTCTAATAAAAATATAGGTCGAGCCTTAAATGCTCAATAGGCTTGAAAGCGTGGAAAAGGCTTCTTTGCTTTACCCATGTCCACGTGTCCTTACTCATCATCATCATGTAGCTGGTCCTCTGCAGAATGTTGCTCTCATCACAGTCTGCCTGAAAGAAACTCGGTCTCTCGCCAGTTCTCCCGCCTCATGCATTTTCACACTTAAATGTCCTTACTAGATACACAAATAATTGTCCTTACCACTGCAACGGATTGGCCTTAGTTATTAGATTTAAATGTGAAATACTCCTAGGATAAATCGGTAAAGAGAAATTAATCAGACAAATAAATTTAGTCTTCATTTTTAAGAAAATGTGAATCTGATTGATGGTCAGCAAATGGGCCTAAATATGGTAACTTTGGAATCTGAAGCTAGGTTTCTCTAAGCCATATTATCCATTTAAATTGTGTTAACTGGTAAGAAAAAATGTCATTTGAAAGCACAGGTAACCACAGAAATAACAATATAACGTTTAGTAGCTGTAAAAGTAAAAGGCCCATTTTCCCATGCCTTTCAGGTGTATTGGGTATGTAGGGCTAGACCTATATTTTATAGACCAACGGAACAAGATGGGCGATGTGGTTAGCATCATAATGGCCGCCTTTACTTCCCAGGACTGTTCCTGGTACTTACTTAGGGCTGGGTTGGCCTGGGAGCCAAGGTCATTTTTTTAAAAAGTCGGGCTCCACCAGGGAGCGAACCCATGACCTTCCAATCCACAGGCCAGTGTCTAGCCGCTATGCCATGGCGACTCCTTTAGTAGCTGTGTTTCTCTAAATATCCTCTGATATGTTTCACTGTTACCAGACTTTTCTTTCCTTCACTTCAGTTTTATTTGACAGACATTTTGTGTTGTACACACATATCCCAGAATGCCAATTTAATATGGAATTCCCCCACCCCCCAGCATTATCTTCTGCATTGATATTGATTTACGTATTTGATTTTCGTTTTTGTCACTTATTATTGCTATTGATTTGTTTGTGTGTATGTGTATGTGTGTGTGTTGATGTTAAAAAGCAATTGTTTGTAGTTGCATGAGTATTGCAAATTGTTATCATTGTATGATTTTTGGAAGTCATATAACTGACATTCAGAAAAGGATATTTCTTATGTGCCTTTCGTCAGTCACTTTGTAAATAGTTCTGAAATACGGACACTGAATAAAAATGAGAAGCATGTGGGATGTCGTGTTACTGATAATAAAGAAAACCTGTTAGGTTACAAAACAAAGGACAAATGAACAAGCCACATCTACCCCTCAGATACCTACACGAGGAGACTTCAAATTAAAGCCTTAAAAGTGAGATAGAAATTACATTAGCCATCTTTAAACTGTCAATATGACATCACCTTTTTCATCTGCCCTATGATGTCACATGCGTAACACTCTTGACATCTTTTACAAGAATATTGATAGGTTACAAGACAGAGGCATGGTTATTATAATTTGTATAAAACTTTTACAGTTTTCATTTGAAACTCATTCTTAGTTAACACATATGAAGACTGAAGGCTTGGTCACACTCTACAGCATGAGGCAACATAAGAGTACTTCTTTGTATTTTGTGCAATCTTCACAACAGAGTTTGAAAACAATCAAATACAGAGGTTCTGAAAGCTGTGAATGAAAAGAGAATTGCTGAAAGAAATAAAAACAAAAAAAAATTGAAATATGTTGGCCACATTAAAAGACATAATACACTTTTGAAAAACCATGCTGAAGGGAAAGGTCGAGGGCAAGAAGTAGACAATGATACAAGTGGGAGGACAACATGAGGAGATGGACAAACAGCAGTCTGAGAGAGTGAATAATCAAGACAAGAATCAGAGAGTGTTGGAGATTCATTGCAGCACGCGTTCATCATAGAGATTTCCCAACTGATTGATAATGGTTGGCTGAAGTAGTAAGGTCATCCCATGGTGTCTATAGCAGTGATGATTCCCAAAATGTGCGCTGCGGTGCCCTGGGGAGCCGCGACTTCTTCACAGGGGCGCCGCAAAATATTCGAAGATACACATTTTTGTTGTTGCTTTTTTTAATCTCTTACATGCGAATAGTAATTCTTTTTCTTAGGTTAGGGCGCCGTGGAAAATTGTTAATTGAAAAAAGGCGCCGTGACTAAGACAAGTTTGGGAAACACTGGTCTATAGGAATGTTATGTGGTGAGGCAAGACATTCTTGGAACCGGAGGGTACAGTACTGGGGGAAAGAGGAAGGGGCAGACAAACGACAACACTGATAAAAGGGGCATGCACAGATGTAAGGAGCAGAACCATATATTAGGTCAGACTGAGACAGAGATGAGCTATACATGAGCTGTGTTTTCAAGGGGTGGGACAGAGACGAGCTATACATGAGCTGTGTTTTCAAGGGGTGGGACAGAGACGAGCTATACATGAGCTGTGTTTTCAAGGGGTGGGACAGAGACGAGCTATACATGAGCTGTGTTTTCAAGGGGTGGGACAGAGATGAGCTATACATGAGCTGTGTTTTCAAGGGGTGGGACAGAGATGAGCTATACATGAGCTGTGTTTTCAAGGGGTTAGACAGAGATGAGCTGAGGCAGATTAGATGCTTTTTGTATTTAATGAAAAATCTGTTGCAAATCGATACTTTCATATGAAATGACTGGCCTACCTTGCTGTGTCAAAGGATGCATTTCAAGATCCCCTAGCCAAGTCAGTATATATATATATATATATATATATATATATATATATATATATATATATATATATATATATATATATATATATATATTATATATATGTGTGTGTGTGTGTGTGTGTGTGTGTGTGTGTGTAAAAAACATACACACACACATATATATATATGTGGAGCCGCGTTAGGGCAGTCTATAGGAGGCTCATTTTCAAATCCAACTGCAACTACGTGGAGCCCACGACTGGTGTTCGAAAGCAAGTGGTTCCCGGTTCACCCAGCCTCTAGGAAATGGGTACCAGAGTTAACACGCTGCAGTAAATGGAGAAACGTCACTGTAGCTACGGAGTTACATGTGGACGGTGACACATACGGACAGTTTCTTATCAGCTGTCTGTACTGGTGGCAGAGCACTTACGTTTTACAACCATGTGCAGTGACGCTGGTTCACATCTCCCGACTTTACCTTTTTTTACCCATATATATATATATATATATATATATATATATATATATATATATATATATATATATATATATATATATATATATATATATATATATACACACACACACACACACACACACGAACAAGAACATGATTGGAATAGGAAGTTTCAAAACAGCCTGACTTCTATGACAGACTGTTCACGGCTGGGTCTGGCACATGATGTAGTGACCCTGGAGTTTACTGCAGCTATTGGAGGCCTTGAATTACTCCTGTCTGATATGGTATGCCTCATGCTTAGTTTGTTGTTACATTTCAAGACCATCAAGCCAAGTCAAACAGCTGGTTTCAAAAAATAAATTTATTGTGATATTGAACAAACTGAACAAATAAATAATACTCTTTTACACAAACAGAAATGAATCTCAGAAAATAGTTACAAAAAAAAAAGCAGTTATTTGTTGTTTCTTACAGAAATGTGATGTGTGATGCCATTCAATGTATCATCTGTTGAGTTAACAAAATAACAGAACAGGTGTAGAATACAACATGTGCCTTTTTAAGCCAAAATAGGAAGCCACTTTTGTGAATTAATATTTCTATGTTGTGTGTAAAATGTGTGTATATGTGTGTGCATACATGCATGCTTGTGTGCGCACGCTTAAAAAAAAATACATTCCTATTTTTGTGATGTTTGCATCCTTGTATATACATATGCACTCATATACATAAAATACCTGCAGCCCTACAAACACTTGAAATAATCAGAAGGAAAAAAGAACAGTCAGAGAGGCAGGTGATATCTCTTCAGCACTAAACCACTGAATGTCACGGATAAAGATGTATATGTGTGTGTGCGGGTACTTATATATCATTGTAATAATTTGTTTCATGAAAATTTTATAACAATCAACTGTTCATGTTTTCGGAATTGTCTTATAAAGGCTCTTTTAGTCCAAGGAAGTTACAAATGTAATACAAGAATCCCGCCCCAATGTGGAATGCAGTTTTTCATTATTCTAAAGCCCCACTGCGGCTGTAGTCAGGAGCCCTAATACAACCTAATGGTTGAACAGGGTTTCTTGGACTTGTGCCCAGGTGAGCCTCATCCAAATTTTGGCACTGTGTGTCACCGAGTGTTGGTAGCTCATTGTATGATTATGGTCGGGTTGGATGGTACACAAGAGAGTTGCTAATTGAACTTGTTTTTATTCTAAGCAATTTTTGCTTGAAAATATTCAAAGTTGAGTCTAAAGCAGTTGTAGCTTAACTGTGCTAGACAGCAAAACTTTATCTAACACATAGCACAGATGGAGTTAATGTAACACTTGGAAGAGCGCAAAGAGTTAATACAGTGTTGTGCTACAAACTGACATCACAGCACTTGGGATATTCCATAAGTGCTGCATCCTCTTATTCAGCAACCAGTGAAGAATTTGAGTTCTGATGCTGCCAGTAGCAGTTTGATTATATGTCTGTCTGGCTTCTCTTCTGAATGTAGAGTGTCGACCAGATCCCCTGGTCACTCCCTGAATGTAGAGTGTCGACCAGATCCCCTAGTCACTCCCTGAATGTAGAGTGTCGACCAGATCCCCTAGTCACTCCCTGAATGTAGAGTGTCGACCAGATCCCCTGGTCACTCCCTGAATGTAGAGTGTCGACCAGATCCCCTGGTCACTCCCTGAATGTAGAGTGTCGACCAGATCCCCTGGTCACTCCCTGTGTAGAGTGTCGACCAGATCCCCTGGTCACTCCCTGAATGTAGAGTGTCGACCAGATTCCCTGGTCACTCCCTGAATGTAGAGTGTCGACCTGATCCCCTGGGCACTTTCTGAATGTAGAGTGTCGACCAGATCCCCTAGTCACTCCCTGAATGTAGACTGTCGACCAGATCCCCTGGTCACTCCCTGAATGTAGAGTGTCGACCAGATCCCCTAGTCACTCCCTGAATGTAGAGTGTCGACCAGATCCCCTAGTCACTCCCTGAATGTAGAGTGTCGACCAGATCCCCTGGTCACTCCCTGAATGTAGAGTGTCGACCAGATCCCCTGGTCACTCCCTGAATGTAGAGTGTCGACCAGATCCCCTGGTCACTCCCTGAATGTAGAGTGTCGACCAGATCCCCTGGTCACTCCCAGCCGCACTAATCTCTCCAGACCATAATAATATGTTGATGACTCTGCATTGCTTAACTGCTCATATTGTGAGATGAATTATCGACGGCACATTTTGGGCTGACTGGTATTGAGAGACTTACTGTACGTACCCTGGTTTAAAACACATAATTCACACATTCTATTGCACACTGTATCGTTTTTACAGAAAGTATAGGCAATATGTTTTCTTGTTTTGCTGGGAATCTGCAAGCGTTAGGCAGCTTTGAGATGTTTATTTGTTTATAATATTTTTTCTCTCACTTTGAATTTTTGATGGATGTTTTATAAAATGATAATAAGAATAAGAAATATAACAGAATTTAGAATTTAATAAAAATGTTGCCATGATGCTCTGAAAGTTGTTATTTTCTAATAATAAATATTTAACTGTACATAATGTTATTATTCATATTTGTTCATGTCAAATAACGTTGAGTTGCAGACGTGGATCTAAGATGTTTGTATTTTATGTTGTCATTGTTGAATACTCTTCAAATTCAGAGTTTATATTGGATCCAAATGTCCTTTATTAGCAGAGTGTTGATAATAAAATGGTTCTCAGAACCGATGGCTAAAAGCAGCAAACACTGAATGGTACAGAAAACTAGAAAAGCTAAAAAGTAATAACGGTAGAATGTATGGGGAACTCAAATGTGATGACCACACATAAAAAATAACAATAACGGAAGGATATGTAGAAATATGGTGTTCTGCTTACATAGATGTATATAAAATGTTACAATGATGTCATCTGTTTATTTTAAACCCTGTGTTGCTGTCAAGTCTTATCCTGATAGAGTAGACACTGTTGGCAACTATTGTATTGGTGTCAAATCGTTTCACATAGAAATTATGCTGTAATTAGTCATTTGTTTTTGAAGAAAGTGTTTTTGTTTGTGGATATTTGGTTTTTGATGATAGACCATTATTTGTCATTACTTTGGTATTGATATTTAATATATTTTAGATTTGGTAAAGATATTTTCATTTAAATCGAATTGATTATACAATGAAATCTCATTAGCACTCACTTAAAAAGAACATTCACGCTATTATGTGTCATTACTTTGGTATTGACATTTCATATATTTTAGATTTAGGAAAGATATTTTCATTTAAATCAAATTGATTGTAATATGAAACCTCATTAAATTGAACTCACTTAACAAGAACATTCAGTTAACAAGAACAAAATTTTGCTCCAAGCAGGGATTTATTTTTTTTTTTTAGTCCCTTTTTGGTGCACTTTTAAAAAAAATAGAAACTCTTGAATTTTCTGTCTTTTAGAATTATGTTAACGAAGTTTTACTGTGTATAGTTTATATCTGCAAGTTTGTAAGGCCAAAAGTTTTTTGTTATTGTTGTCATTATGCAATTTCTTTACACAAAATTTGTAGTTTTAAATTTCTTTTATGATCTTTATCTCCAACACAAGAGCCATATAACATTCTAAAACCATATAGTTTGAAAAGTAGAAATTTCATTGCATATCCAGCAACAGAAGTATCAATCTGTATCTCATATTCAGTTTAGATCTTTGATAAAAGAACTCAAACAAAGGGAATAATTTGCATGGTCTATAATTCTGTGGTTTAATACCTAAATTTTTTTTTTTGAATTGCGACAATTCTGTAGTTATATCATGCTAAAAGTACAGATAACCATTCAGGCACATAAACTTTTAACAAGTGAACGAGCAAATAATTTCTAAAAGAGTATTTAGAAGGGTTTGACATTATATAACTGACAGCATAAGTACTTTCTTTTCAAGATTTTATTTTTTAAATTGATGAACTGTTACCATCAACACGATGGTGTTTTTTTTTTAATGTTCAGATGATGCTGGGATGTTCTGATGTCTTAAAAACAGTGCTGATATTTATTTGTGCAGGAATGATAAAGAAAAATGTTTTCATTTCCTGTTGTTGTTGTTTCTTGTATCCTGATTAATATTAGTCATTGCAGTGTTCACCAGCTACTTCATTAGGTTCTCTTTGTGATTACAAATACCAACAAATATTTGTGTTACAACATCTTCAACTAATCTGGAGAAGATGGCGATGACTCAAGCACAGACAGAATGCAGACACCCCAAGATATTAATACAAGCAGAAGAGTTTTTTATAGCGTGCCTGGACACATTATAAAAAAAACATTCCAAAAGCTAGCAGTAGAGTGACTAAAATGAAGCAGTTTCATCTACCAGGCCCACCGGTCATATTTCACAACCCATGGTTTTTCTGACAGAATCAAGAGCGGTACTTCAGGTACTCCATCTGGAAAATTACGATGTATGTAGACACAACTCTACAAACCAGGCAGCCGATGTAAGGCTATAAAACTATACAGTGGATACCATCCCACTATAGAGTTCCCAGAAATGAAAGAGCTGATAAACTATCTAAGGAGGGTGCAAATAAAGAACAACCTGACGTATCAGTACTTTATCAACATAGAAAGAGAATAATCAAATTTCAGAAAGCCACCAAAAAATCGCACAAGACAATTAGATTATATGGATAGCTCAGAGCTCCAAGACTGTCTCAAATTCCCCAAAACTATTCTTCATTTCACCTCCAACACAGGTGATATATTCTTGTGTCAGGACACTAAGAAAATTAACCTGGATGGTCGTTTCACTTCAAAATTTTGCTATTGGCTAGAATATACTTTTGGCTTGAGAATTTTCTAATTGATAAGAATGTACATTTTCCTTAAGAATGTCCCCATTGATTAAAATTACTCCTTCCATTATCCTCAACATCATCATCCTATTGCGATGTTATACGTCACAAGGAGCTCGCAGTCTGGTCCTATTTTCCATCATATCCAGTATAATCCTATCGATATCATGAGTGAAATCCAATCAAGCACTTTTGGACTTTCTCAACAATGTCCATATTATTGTTTTATCTTTGGTGTCCTCGTGTCCTCAATCCATTTCCTTCTTATTTCAGTGATAGTTTTTAGATTCTCTACCATTTGTTTTCTTATAACTGATTATTCATGCAGTTGTCCAGACTTTTCTCATATTTCTTGAAATCACCCCATTTAATATTCATCAGTTTGCATATGCATTTCTTCTTCTTCTTCGCGTTCACGGGCTGTAAAATCTACCAGAAAGTTCTGGTTGCTCGTCCAATTCTGTTCTTCAGTATTATACCAGAATTAGTTTTGCATGCACAGCTGTTTTACAGGTATGCAGACAAAATACCCTGCCACCCATTTTAGCCTGGGTCAACCTGGGAAACATTTTGTGTGTGTGTGTGTGGTGTTTAAATGTGACCAAATATATTTGAGGATCAACATATCCTTATAAATTGGATTCATGACATTTTTCTGGACAGTTAAACACTGACGGTATCATGCAGGTCACATTACACACTGTGCAAAGCTAGGTTAGTTGTGTATCCTTCACAGGGTGTTGCAGAATCAACCCTAACAGCCCCTGTGGTTTCTCTTGGCAAATTTACTTCCAGTAGTTTGCCATTGCTTCTGGACGGTCAGCCCCCAATACCACTGTCGAAACCAATGCAAGGCGCATGGCCCGCAGCTCAGATCAAATCCGGCACCCCGGTATTATGATGTGTTTGTATCGACTTAGCCACAGAGCCGACTACACACACTGTGCACCAATTATTAAAAATAAATATGGGGCTAGCTTCACATTCTCAATACAAGACAATTGGTATGCAGTTTTTCCAGTTTTACATTTTTTCTTTAGTCTTTTTTTTTCACTTCTTCTTTTACCACTTTGGGATGTCGAGGGCTGCGTTCTGCTCTTCTGGCTTCCTCCACTGCAGACATATGGTGCTGTTGTAAAGTTTCTGTCATGTTAACTGTCCAGTTTATTCTTGATCTACATCATGCTCTATGTTGCTCTCCTCTTTTGGTGTATGCCTTGTATGGTATACACCTGTAATTGTTACCTTTTTTTTTAAGAGCGGCAAACATCACTTCAGAGGCCCCAGCTGGCATATGATACAACATCTAATTTCATAATGGAGGTGGAGGCAATCACTGCAGCCTTCTGCTTGCTTGAGAACCAGCAGTACACACCTGCTACACACATGCCATGACTGTAACTGATTCTCAGAGCTTGTTGAGAAAATGAAGACAGATATGCTCCGTGCAGACTGGCAAACACAGCTTCAGAGGTTACAAATGGTTGGCATCCTTTGGATATTTTCTCCAGGTCATGCTGGTGTGTTGGGAAATGAACAGGCAGACAGACTGATTAGTTCTGCACGGCTTGGTGATGAATTGACGCATGATAAGCTGGGTATTGTGAAGTTCCTTTGAAAGCAAATGAGCAATTCAGAAGCACAAACAGATCCTCCCAGACTGAGGAGGATGGTGCTGCGAGGAGTTACCAGGGATCTGGCTGATGCTCAACACTCAAAGGAAAGGCGAGATGGATATACAATAAGACTATTGCTGCTGAAGATGGGAATAGAGCACTTATTGGAATTTCCTGAGTGCTGTGATGTCGATTCTTAATTCAACATTCAACCTTTTTTCAGAGTACATTGCTTGGGAACTCTTGAGCTCACAGAAATAGCATGGAAAGCAAAGAGCTGAGACAACTGGAGAAAGAGGGGAAGAAGGAACAACACTCACACATATTTATATAAACTACTTGTAATTATACACTAACAACTCTATATAGATGGTTTGCTGACATATTAACATTTTTGCATGAATAAAAATAGGAATAATTGTTAAACAAGGTATTTATTTAAGAAAGACAAATAATGTATAGGCATACATTCAATCACCTAGGCATTTTATCTAGACATTAAATGGGTGTCTAGGAACCTCGAAGAGATTGTGTAATGTTTAAATAAACACATTAAACTAACTCTTTCTGTCCTTCATCCTGTTCTGCAATCAATCAACCTCAAAAAGGACATTTGAAAGAACACTGTGGTGTGGTTAACAGCTAGGCTGCAATATCTGTATGTGAAAGTGTCACGGCACAAATTGATCATCACAGTCTGAAGAAAATAGTCAAACATGGATTGACCAGTGGACCTGACATACTCAACACTCAGGGGAACAATGAGACAGACATACAATCAGACTGCTGTTGATATTATTGGAATTGGAACTCTGTGCTGGCTGCTGAAGATGGGGATGGAGCACTTATAGGAATGTCATGAGTGCTATGATATCAGTTACTTAACACAACTCAACATGACTAACAAATCAATTAATGTTACAGTACTGTGGCACATTTAATTAACATTCTGTGGCACATTATAATTAATGTTACAGTTCTGTGGCACATTATAATTAATGTTACAGTTCTGTGGCACATTATAATTAATGTTACAGTTCTGTGGCACATTATAATTAATTTAACAGTTCTGTGGCACATTATAATTAATGTTACAGTTCTGTGGCACATTATAATTAATGTTACATTTTCTATGGTACATGATCATTAACATCACAGTTCATTACATGCATTACAATAAATCTGACAGACTGTGGTGCATCAGACATAATCCTACATTAAAACTATAACTCATTTAACAGTTGGACAATCTTGTTTCATCCCATCACATTCCCATACTGTTTATCCTTGTTGGCTCCTTTTCCTCTTTCCAGACGACTGTGTTATATTGTGTTATGAGGAGGCATCCATGGGAATGGTGACTGTGATTAGCAAGATCCACCCACGTTAGGAAAAAGTCTTCTTCAACAATTATAGCATAGGATTTTAAGACATTGGTGCCATTGTTTGTGTTAAGTATGTTTCCTTCTCTGACACTCAGCTATCATTCTTTCTGCAGCCATTTATTCCTTCATTCTCATTCCCTTTCTAATGGCCCCCCTCAACCCAACATGCATTGTTCATGGCGCGATGCCTGTGGTGCAGTGTTGTGGTGCCCGTATGTGATTAAAATTGATGGGCAACTGCTGATCTGTTGGCGACTTCTGCTACCATCAATGATGAACTGCAATTCTAATACTGTGATAAACATTCTGTGTGTTTTTCGTTGGCACAGGAGTGGAGCAAAGATGGGGTAACCCGTTTGCTATGAAGCTGAAACTAAGACTACCAGACCAGACCAGATTGTTCATGGCAATTTATTCCAATGAATACAACTCAGTACCCGTATCATTCATGTCCTATGTGCGCACATCTTTATATCATTGGAGAGGTCAGCCTCGACATCTTCTACCCATCTGTACTTCACCATAGAGGATATCCTTAGGGACTCTACCATCCTCCATTTACAGTCTAGTACGTACTGTTCTCACTAATTCATCAACAAAGAGAACATAATTTCCCTTGAAAAAATACCCACACACTGCGTGGAAAATCAAGCACACCATCTTGTAAAGATGCACTCTTCTTCCTAATCACCATTCCAAGCCCTTGAGGTTCATTGCTGAAGATATCACCTGCCTCTAATCATTTCTGTGATTGGCCTTGTCTTTCCTTCAATAGTCTCCAAGTGTTTGTAGGTTTACCTGTACATTTATCTCTCTACCATCTTCTTGGTCTGCCTTGTGGTCTATTCCTGGTCTATGTATTGTATGTGTGTGTATGTATATGTGTCTGTGTGTGTGAATGTGTGCGTGCATGCGTGCGTGTGTGAGTATGTATGTATGTATGGATATATGTATGTATGCATGCATGTTCGTGTATTCATGCATGTGAGTGTATGTGTGTCTTTGTGGGTGTCTGCATATGTGATTGTATGTGTGTGTATGCATGCATGTGTAGGTTTGTATGTATGGAATGTGTGTGTGCATGTATGTCTATGTATGTATGTGTGCATATATGTCCATGTATGTATGTATATGTGTGTTTTATGTTTATGCATGTATTTCTATGTATGTATGTGTGTGTGTTTTATGTTTGTGTATGTATGTAGATGCGTGTATGTATGTATTACGTATGTCTGTATATGAGTGTGCATGTATGAGAATGTAAGAGTATGTATACGTGTGTGTGTGTGTGTGTGTGTTTGAGTGTGTAAGATTGTGTACACATGATGTGTGTACATTATTCCATAATGTATATTTCTTTATTACATCCATAACATGCATTATTGATAACAGGCATTGGTACTCTGAAAAATGAGTGCTTAGAAGGGCCAAATGTCAGATAAGCCTGCGTGCCCAATTTGTAACCCTTTGAAAATTAAGTTTGTTCATTCATTCGTTCCTATTCAACTGTTTTTTTTGTGTGTGTGAACAGTTTTTGTGTCACTCTTTATCTTTCTGAGATATCTGTTTCATGACGAAATCAGGTTTTACAAAGTTGGGACGCTGGACTTATGATTCAAACGTGAACCTCGAGGATCAAGGTATCTCTCCTTGTCTGTTCTCTACCTTTGACCTGTCCAGCTTGGGAGATCCTGATGGTCACTTAGCTACCACCGGCATAATGCTCAGTGTCCGTGAGAAATGCGTTTCCCCATATGACAAGGTAGAGACTCCTCCGGGAAGGGACACCTTGAGCCATGCCCCCCCCCCCCCTCCCCCCATTCATGTATAGAGGTTTCGGTACTACTTTCAAAAGTCACCCCATCTCATCCACCACAAAATTTCTTAGCCGTTCCCATGGGCTGTCCTATGTTCTGGGAGTGTTATGAGATGTCTTCCTCCACCGTTTATACACAGCATGTTTAAAAAGTGGCTTGGGTTTGTTTGATGCATTGTCTCTCAGACAAAAGTGCACAGCTTTCCTTTTGCAACTCTCTTTTCTGTAAAAAAATAAAACTGTTGTTTCTGGAATGTGTTATTGTTGTGAGTAGATCTCAAGGAAGTGTGCAGGGAAGAAGTAGTGCAGGCGAAAGCGCCAGAGGCAATACAATGTATCAAATCATTGATGTTTTTGCATTTTTACCCTTGTTGGGGGTGGCTGTCATCGTTGTTGGATTTGCTTAGAGCGTTCAAAAAAAAGAACTCATGACACCCCTAGACTATAGGAGTGTCCCTGAAAATCCCCTATGAAATCTCATGACTGATGAGATGGGATGACTTTCCTGAGAAGTATCAAAGCTTCTTCATTTGTTTGTGTGTATATGTATCATAGTATTTCACTTACATAATATATATTTTTCCTTCAGCACATTGCTCTTGCTTTTATTATTACTCCCTCAAGCAAGGCCTAGGCCACTTTAGGTTCCCCACTCCATGTTGTCTTTAACATAGGATTTTCTTTCATTGACCTGTTCAAAATAGGCACCTCAAAAGTACATGGAAAGTAACTACAGATGGAATTATAATCAACCCCATCTTTTAATGCGTGTTGATTGGTCCAAAAAAAATTGTAATATTCCTTGTGTGGGTTCTGGCATTCTATTTCCACAGGGCGAAAAGAACAGAACATTTGCCCGTTAACTCTTTGAGTCCCAAGGAACGCATCATATGTTCACAGGTTACTGCCTAGAGGCCCAATGAACGCATGATGCGGCAATTTTACGTCTCTTTTGACTACCCCTTGGGCCTGTGATGCTAAACCCTCTGGGACTCAAAGAGTTAACAAACAGGCCATAAATGGTGACTAATTAGGAATTTGCTGAAACATATTTTTGTAGACAAAAAGATGTCTAGAAAGTCAACCTGTAGAAACATAACATGCTAACCTTCCTGTTAACAGTAAATACAATAGAAGATATATACTGTATACCTATGGTGTGAAATAAGCCAATTAATTATTTTAAGTAGAAAAATTATGCCACTCAACCGACCCCAGTTTTGCAGAAATATAACCAGGAAAGACATGGTAGATAGAATGTAAATTCAGGATTTTAATTGTGCACATTATTGCTTCATGAAACAAATTTCAAATTTGCTTGTATCAGTTCAATTATCTGACTGGGTTAACATAAACAGCATGTGAATTCTGACGACTTAATGAACACAACACTAGAATTATGAACACAACACTTGTGATATGAACACAACACTTGTGATATGAACACAACACTTGTGATATGAACACAACACTTGTGATATGAACACAACACTTGTGATATGAATACAACACTTGCGATATGAACACAACACTTGCGATATGAACACAACACTTGCGATATGAACACAACACTTGTGATATGAATACAACACTTGTGATATGAACACAACACTTGTGATATGAATACAACACTTGTGATATGAACACAACACTTGTGATATGAACACAACACTTGTGATATGAACACGACACCTATGATATGAACATGATAACTGTGATAGAAATACAACAGTTGGATAGAACATGATAAAATGTGATATGAACATGGTTGTATTACAGTAAACATATGATAATATTTACAAATAAGTGAGCATTATTTTGCTGATAGTTTTAAATTACCACTTAATGGAGAAAATATGAAGTTCTGTGAAAAGTAAGGCGAAGCCACCATGTTAATGTCTCAAGAATAAGTCTCTGGATGGTCCTAAAATTAGATCTATAATGAAGTAACATACGATTGTAAAAGTATATGCACTGACAATGAAATTTATCATCTGTCTCACAGTTCTACAACATTCAGTGTTTTTAAACTCATTTTTAGTGCAGGTTTTGTTTATGAGTTTAACTCGAATGCAATTTTGAAAACAATGATAGATACATTTGTAGATATATGTATCTACTATTATCAATATGAATGTCAATGTTTTAATTTAGTATAACAAAGATTTATTTCAGTCAGACTGTCAGACAACCTATAATGGAACTTTATGTGCATGCTTATGAGATAGTCCATTTAAAAAAAAAACTTGTTAGGAAATAAGCAAATAAAAACAAAAACAAATGTTTCAGTGAAAATATACTTTTTTGGAATTAAGAGAAATGGGAAAAAAAACCTGCTTGGGATTAATGAAAATAGAAACAAACCTATATGGGATTAATTAAATGGAAATGAATATTTATTATTAATTTAAAACAAACATTTTAAAAAAGAACCAGTGTGGTATACACACATTTATATTATTGTTGGTTTTGAGTGAACATTTACAAACAAATTAGCAACAGTGCATTATAAATAATTAGGTTACTTTAATAAATAAATAAATTATCTGAAAGCATCATCCCTCTGTGCCATGGCAGTTCACAGTTTGTCATCTCTCACCATCACTAGTTTTATTACAAGCTTGGCAAGAACCTACCCCATTGCTAGATGCTTCCACAGGGTGGCGGGTGGCGGCTGACCTCTAGATATATAGCTTCATATATGCTCAATAGGCACGAATAAACAACACAGGTGGTGGAAGGAGGCAATTTGATTGGGCAGCTTTGTCTATACAATAAATAAATAGCTTTGGGACCTTACCATAAGTGATACGTGGCACCCTATATCAAGTGCTGTCTTGCTGGATTCATCTCTCTTTAGAGACTTCAGATGTCAAACCATAGACAATCCTGCTGAATGCTAGGGGTGGGGTTGGGGTGGGGGAAGCCACCATTTCACTACCCTAGCCCATCAACATTTGGCAACAATCCTAACACCTGCCAGTTGCTGCACAACAGTCCACCTTGGTCTCATCTCTTTATCAGGCCACAAAGGCAAATGAAGTAATCAAACTGCGGCACTAGTTAAAGATATACACGCAAGGAAAAAAACAGTGCACAAATCTTCCAACCATAATTCTTTAAAAAATAAACAAAAACATGTATGCCAAAACTGGTGCATAAGGCATATATTGCTAGACTAGGGTGACCTCAATATCTTGAGCTCAAAATGTGACATTATGTCAATATTTTGAGCTGAAAATGGGACATTATGTCAATATTTTGAGCTGAAAATGGGACATTATGTCAATATTTTGAGCTGAAAATGGGACATTATGTCAATATTTTGAGCTGAAAATGGGACATCCCAAGCAAACTGGTTTAAACATTTCCCTTTCTCTATGTCACGGCTGTGAAAGCGTTAATTACCCACTCAACAACGGTATAAAAACTCGAACAACTGTTGATAAGAAAAAAGCGAAACAATGTGCTCTTCAACTGCACTGAGAAATGTAAATTTTTAATAACACATTTTAGGTATTAAAGTATGAAAAACTAATAAATCAAAAAAGGTCTACTGATATAACTAAAAGTGTTTTGTTCTATACTTGAGATAATTCTTAAAATGTTATAAAATAAGACAAAATGATATTCTTTTGAAGTTCCAATAGGATGGCCAGGACACACCTAACAACGGGATTGTGCTTGCCAAAATGGAATATACGGTCACCCTATGCTTAACTTATTTTTAAATAGACTAATTAGCAGTTCGACAGACAGAAGCAAACCCCACGAAGAAAAATCTGTCTGGAAAAAAATGTGAACTCCAAGCTTTAGTAACCATTTACACATCAACGAATCCAAAGCTTCTGCTAACAGATGAAAGGATTTGTCACCATTAGTTGTGGATGAAAAAGATTAGTTGCGTATCCTTTACAGGACGTTGCAGAACCAACCCTAACAGCCCCTGGCTGTTGTGTGGTTTTTCTAGGCAAATTTATGTCCAGTAGTTTGTCATTTCTTTCTATACGGTCAGCTTTCTTGATACCACTGTTGAAACCAACGCAAGGCGCATGGCCTGTAGCTGGGATCGAACCTGGCATTGCCCACATTACAAAGCGTTCGCATTGACTTAGCCACAGAGCCAACAGTTGTGGATGAACAACAACACAGTTTAACAACACATATAAACTAAAGGCATAAGAAAATAGACAGCTCTACATAATTACATTAACTTATCACACACAAAATGTAGGTAACATTTGATGCAAATACAACTAATTATTACATATCGCAACACAAGTGGAATGTGGTAAACTATACAAACATCAAGATTGTGCTTAAGTAAAATGTCATTGACAAAACTCTCAAAGTCTTGCAAAATGTTTTGTGAATCACAGAAGTAATAACAGCATTCTTAAGGTTTGCAAATTTTTTTTTTCTCTCTGAGGCAAAAAATAAAATCTAAACCTGCGCAGTCTGTGGCCACAACACTAGCCATACAGCCCTAAATTGTCAGGCTCAATGACCCCTCCTCCAACCCCATTTTTTTTTCCATCAGTGCCTACAATGCACATAGGGTGAATACAGGCAATTATGGCTATTTTTCTGGCATTTTCTCAACTCTTTCAGTAACAAAAAACCCATCATGTATTTCATATTGATCCAAACATAGTAGAATATTGTTGTGGTCTTCAAGTACAGACAAAAGCTATATTAACCCTTTGTATCTGTATTATTAGTTTAACCATTTTTATCCCATACTGTCTCTTTTCAAATCCTTCAGACTTTAGTATCTACTGCTTTTAGGTACAGATCCTTGCTATACAAGGAGTTGAAGTAACTGCTTGGTACAGAAAGAGTTAAGACAGCCCAGGCCTCCTGCCTGTAGAGTCTGATGATGATGTCAGTAATGATGCATTTGAGCTATTCCGGGAATGCCGTCCGTTGGATAATCTTGATCTGTCATTGGATGCAAGAGAGTGGGAATCCCGGCGAATGTTCTTGTTTGCATAAATGTGAAGGTTGCCATTTGATTTAGCAACTCGGTGAGCAAATGACCTCACTACTCTTGCACTTAAAAGAGCCTAAACATGGGAAAAAATAAACATGAATTAAAGCTGTAAAACATGGAAAATATGAAAAAATAATAGAAGAGAAAAACATAAAAAATAAACAAGAATTCCAAAGCCTAAAATGGAAAATATTAACAAGTATTACAGGAGAAAACAGAGAAAATATAAACAAGCAATACAAGAGAAAACAGAGGAAATATAAACAAGCAATACAGGAGAAAACAGAGAAAATATTAACAAGTATTGCAGGATAAAAATATAAACAAGCATTTTTGGAGAAAACAGAGAAAATATAAACAAGCATTACTGGAGAAAACAGAGAAAATATAAACAAGTATTACAGGAGAAAACAGAGAAAATATAAACAAGCATTATTGGAGAAAACAGGGAAAATATTAACAAGCAATACAGGAGAAAACAGAGAAAATATAAATAAGCAATACAGGAGAAAACATAGAAAATATAAACAAGCAATACAGGAGACAACAGAGAAAATATAAACAAGTATTACTGGAGAAAACAGAGAAAATACAAACAAGTATTACTGGAGAAAGCAAAAAAAATATAAGCAAGTATTACTGGAAAAAAACAGATAATATAAACAAGTATTACTGGAGAAAAAAATATATATAACAAGTATTACTGGAAAAAAAAAACGAAAATACAAACAGGTATTACTGGAGAAAACAAAGAAAATATAAACAAGTATTATTGGAAAAAAACAGAAAAAATATAAACAAGTAATACAGAAGAAAACAATGATAATATAAACAAGTATTACTGGATAAAACACAGAAAATATAAACATGTATTACTGGAGAAAATAAAAAAAATATACAAGTAATACAGGAGAAAACAGGGAAAATTTAAACAAGCATTAAAGGAGTTTAAAAATACACACACACATACACACAAGAAAAATAAAGAAACAAGTATTAAATGGGTAAAAACATGGAAAATATTAACAAAACATGGAAAATATTAACAAAACATGGAAAATATTAACAAAACATGGAAAATATTAACAAAACATGGAAAATATGAATAAGAACTTGTCCCAAAAAACTGCACTACAGATCAAAGTTTATTAGTTCTTATTCTTATTCTTCACGATCATCAACAAAATGTTCTGGTTGTTCAACCACTGCTGGACTTTCGTCTTGTTCCAGAACCTGATGGTTGCTTGCCCATATGTTTTACAGATCTGGCTTATTAGTATGCAGACTGTTGGTTTCTTGCCTCTCAGGCAGATTCACTCCAACTTTAAAGGATGCCCCCGCTAGTCAACTTCTAAGGCATGCTTGCTGGGAAGACAGTTGGTCTATTCTCATTGACCCTACAATGCGGCCTAAACCCACACGGGAAAAAGTTTTATTTAATCCTAACAGATTACACTTAATAAATGTACTGTTTAATTACACTAAAAAGTAATGTAGTGTAAAACAGTGCATAATATTAGCTTTATAAACAAATTTTTATCAGGTTATATATTTTTTCAAAAGTAAATAGTTGATTTAAAAAAAATTTGGAAGAGACAAACATTTTCAACAAAATTTATTTAACACTACATGGTGAGGAAACCTGTTCAAGAAATATGAAATTGCTGTTTAAGAATTGAGGCCCAAGAGATGCAGAGATGCAGTATTTAAGTCATATTTCATCAAAATTGACAGGTTCTGGACAATCTAGAGGGACAAAAGAAAAGAATCAGAGAAATAAACAGATCAAAAGGCCTGACTGAAATATGTTGGCCACATTAAAAGAAATGAAATGCTTTCCCATGCCAAGAAAAAGTTGAAGGTTGGTGGGCAAGAGGTACACAGTGTATGGAAGACAAGGATAAAAAAATATGCTGTGATTTAAACAACGTGAAAAAAAAAAGCACACAGACAAGGAATCTTTAGTACGTTTGTGTGTTTGTTTGTTTTAGAATTCATATGTTACATAACTGTAGAATGTAAGGCAAATAGAATCTCCACAATAAGTTTATGAGCAGGTATAAAGTTAGATCTACAATGTAGTATCTTGAATTAGAAATAGAGGAGTAAAAGTAAGTAAGTAAAAGTGAAGGACCCTTTTCCACACCTTTAGGCGTATAGGGCATATAGGGCTAGACCTACATTTTTATAGACCAATCGGCACAAGATGGGTGATGTGGTCAGCATCATGCCGGCCGCCTCTACTTCCCAGGACTGCACCCGGTATCCACTCAAGGCTGAGTCGACCTGGGAGTCAAGGTCATTTTTTGAAAAAAGTCCAGCTCACCAGCTGTAAACTTTAGCGGACATTTCTGGTTGCTTGTCAACTTCTGGAACTTTGGTCTTCTTCAAAAAGTTGAGTTCTGCATATACATCCATTATACAGATGTGGCTTTTGTGTACTCCAACTTTGCAGAAAACACCATTAATTAGTTGATTTTTATGACAGGTTTTGTTAGGAATGGGGGTCAGTGGGGGAGGAGAGGGAGGGGAAGGGGGGTGGGGGAGGAGAGGGAGGGGAAGGGGGGTGGGTCTATTTTGTTTTCTCTCAACAATGGGACCCGGAACTCACACCAGATCAAGAAGGAGATGAATACTAAATGTGGGTCTGTAGAACCAAGGCAAGAAACAGTGGTTGGAGATCCACTCCAGTCAATCTTCATTGAGGAGACAATACTGTCTTTTATAATGAAATGTTGGTTAAGTTTTTAGTGCATTCATGCAATAATAGTTTAGATTCCTCAGGAAAGAAATCCTCTGTAGTTTACCATTGATTAGACATGTGACGTAAGCATCACTGACCTCTCTGCAACTGAAATAGTGGGGAATGAAACTGATTAATCCATTTAATAATGCTTAGCCTGTTAAACTGGAAGATATACTACCCTACAGCCTCTGGCAAGGCAGGAGAAGACAGCAGCAGTTATTTGATTATGTATGCCTTATGAGTCATGACAAGGCAGATGTTGTCAAGACCCTTTGGAAACAAGTAGCGAAATCAGAAGAAAAACTGGATTTGTATGGCCTGGAGAGAATGATGCACTTAGGTGTGACCAGAGGGCTTGGCCGGCTCCCTACACTCAGATAAAAAGCAAGACAGACACATAACCAGACTATGACAGGTGCCATTAGTATTGGAGCTCTGCACTGGCTGCTGATGATGGGGATGGAGTGCATATGGGAATGCTGTGAGTGATGTGATGTCAATTCTTGACTTAATTTGAGTCAGAAACGCACAAACTACAGGTTAGAGATGAGTCAAAAATGCCCCCATGCCTATTGCTGTGAAGTTCAGACTTCAGGAAACAATTAGGATTCACCAAAAGATGATATCAACATTCAGTTGTTGTTATAATTATTAGTTATTTTTGGATGCCGAGGCCAGCCTATACTACGATGTAAAGATGTGTGCAAGTGGGACATGAATGATACAGGTATTGCGGTAGATGTAAGGGAATGAAATGCCATGAGCCATGTTGCATGAAGTGGGCAAATCAGAGAATGAAGGTATAAAATATTGCAGAAGGTATTACAGCTGGGCGTCCGAGAGCAAGCATACTAAATACATGTGATGGCAACAACCGTCCTGGCAACAACCGTCCTGGCAACAATGGTCCTGGCAACAACCGTTCTGGCAACAACAGTCTTGGCAACAACCATTCTGGCAACAACCGTCCTGGCAACAACCATCCAGGCAACAACCATCCTGGCAACAACGGTCCTGAAATCCCACGCTATAATTTTTGAAACTTTTCTTAATGCAGACAGGTCTTTCTAGTCACACTCGCCTTTGCTATGGGCTGTGAGTCTCATTCTCCTTTCGGATTGTTTTTCAATATATTGTTTTCCATATCTCTGTCTTTAGTGCTATCTACATTTGTAGATTCTTGAAATAAGAATTAAGGGAGACTGGGTTATCATTTTCTAGATTTAATAACCTTTTCTTAATTTTATTTTTGAAGTGAACTCTTAAATGTTAAGTGTGTTTACTTATTCTTGTATCCCATTCAGTGTTTAGATTCAGTGTGTAGAACAAGGAAGCAATATTGTAAGCAAAAGCTAGATCATCAAGTTGCTAAATAAATATCCAAAGTCTTGCTGAATGCAACACTAGTTGTTGGTGTTTGTGGAAGAGGATGTGAATAGGAACATCAAAACATGGGCAATAAAAAAATCACCATTAGTCTGAGAGCAGCAGTCTATACTGGCCAAAGTTTTACCAATTTTTAGGGCAGGTATGGTATTGAGCTTGGGAATTTATAGCTGCATAGTTAGCACTGTCACTACAAGGTGTAAAGTTTGGGATTTGTTTTTTACCCAGACTAAAAAATATCCATCATGTTATTGAAGATTTGAACCCCAGTCTCCCAGATGACAGCACTGTGTTTGAAACATTCAGCCAAATGCTGCTCCGAGAGGCATCATGTAAATACTTGAAATTCTCTGCAAAAATTATTTTCAAGATGATATTGTTTTATTGTGACAAGATATTTTGAAAAGCAAAATGCAGCAAGTGAATAGAGCCTATAGAACCATGAAATAAAATTTAAAAGAGAAACAAATTTTTTTTTCTTTAACTCATACTATTATTATTAAGAGGTATACAGTGATATAAGAAGGACACAAAAAAAAAAAAAAAAGATAGATAAACAACAACAGGCTGTCAAAGTGTACCACTAGAGCAGTAGACAATATGCTGAATATCTCCTGCAACCAAAATGTATTAGGAAAACAAAAGCTTTGTTTATTTATTGACTAAACCTTATAAAAGAAAAAAAAAGACACATAAAAAGAATCCGGGTGCTGGCAAAGACATTAAATCACCTGCTTATTCAGCTTGACACCGTTGAGTTTGTGTTTGCGATGATAAAGAACAATGGAATCCAGGTAGGCATAAGGCTGTCCCTCCAGGTAATACAGGCTGTTGAGTTCAGTAATGCGGTAGTGCCTTATGTAACTTGCCAGTCTTAGAACACACAGGAGAATCATTAAGGTTTAGTAATACATCAGAAGCAGTAAGAACATAATGGATGATGTGCTAGCTTTCGTTCACAATAGTTCTAGCTTGAATTCACTGTGTAGAGTTGATCTAACATCAATTGTTCCCTCTCTCTGTGAATGTTCTAGGGGTCAGGATAGTCTCAGGGAGCTTAAGGCTATTGTTTTCTTATTATTATTCATCACTGTCTTTGTCATCATTGTCTTCAGTGCCTTCTTCATCATTTTCTTCTTTATCATCTTATTTGTCTTCTTCTTCCTTCATCTTCTTCTTTGTCACTGTCATCTTCTTTTTTCTTCTTCTTCTTCTTCGCGTTCACCAGCTGTACACTCTGGCGGAAAGTTCTGGTTGCTCGTCCACTACTGAACTGCAGACCTGCTCCAGAACCTGAGTGCTGCGTGTGCATCAGTTTTACAGATCTCATTCTCTTGAATACAGACTATTGGTTTCTTGCCTCTCCGGCAGATGCACTCCGACTTCAAAGGAAGTTCCCCAATTAGTCGACTCTTACGACATGCTTTTGGGGAGGCAGTGGGTCTATTCTTGTTTTCCCCACAATGGGGCCCCGGAACCCACACGGGGGAATCTTCTTTTTCATTTTCATTATCATCTTCATCCTTGATCTTCTTTGTCTTCTTCTACATTCCCTCCCCCTCCTCCTCCTTTTTCTTCTTCTTCTTCTTCTTCTTCTTTGCATTCCCAGCTGTAAATTCTGGGATAAAGTTTTGGTTATTCGCCCACCTCTAGCTTTCAGTCTTGTTTCAGAACCAGAGTGTGCACATCTGTTTTTGTGAATATTTTCTGTAAAATCTGGTGCTTTTTATCTGTAGTCTTTTGGCTACTGCAAGGGTGATTAGTTTCCATCTGTTATCATTTGAAATTATTTGTAAACTTTCCATGTCCACTAGATTTGTATGGGTGTTCTTTCTTCCTATTGTTTGCACTGAAATCTAAGACGATCAATATGTCCAATTTTTTAGCTTCATCTAAGATATTCTTAAGGAGATCAAAGAAATCTTCTTTAAGGGGTCACTACACGGCATTTTTCCCAATTTATGACAAAAATATCACTTTTTCAATGTGTTCGTTTTTGTAAAGTTCGGCATTCGTACAATAGATGACACAAAAAATGTATGTCATTGGTAAACAATTTAGCTTCGAAAAGTTAATACTAATGACACCACTTCGTGCACTTTTTTAAGATAAAAAAACTTTTAAAAGTAAGTTTTCTCAAATCTTTATATTTCAGTTTGCTGTGTGTGTGAAATCCTAAAATCTAAGCTAATATGAAGAGTAGAATCATCAAATTTTGTATGCATACTCCATAAACAATATTATAGGGACTGGTCTATCTAAAAGTAGATTTTAGAAAGTTTTTGTTTCTAAAATTTGATTATTGTCTTACGATGCTAGATTTTTTTTACTTTTTCAATAAACCTACATTTTAAAATTCTACGAAAAATATTTAAAAACATGTTTAAAGTAAATAAACTAGACCAGTACCTCTAAATAGGACGATAGGTCATGGATCTATCATCTATTGTTGAATACCTATGTTTGCTTTTAAAAGTTAAGGATTCTAAGTACATATTGTTTTTTTCACAAGATGGCGGCTATTGCCATGACAATTATGATTTTTTAACACTTAAAGTATACAAATGTAATAAAATGTATCCCTACAAATGGCCATTATAAAATAACTGCTCTAAGTCTGTAAATAAAAAAATAAAAATTTTTGGTGTAGTGACCCCTTAATATCATCTTCTTTACCTTTGGTGGGGGCATCATATTTTTCGATTTCCTTTCATTTGTAACTTACTGATCCTATCATTGAAAGCTTCCTAATTTTTAAGTTTTTTTAAAATGAGGAATCTTGTCCCTCTTTCATATTTGTTTTGAGTATTTCCTCCAATCACTATGATTATTAATTTTCCTCTATGTTACCTCGTCCTGGCCACCTGATCTCTTGAATCGCTGTTATATTCGTTATGCAATCCAATAACTCACGGGTCATTTCTTCAGCTGCTCCAGCAGGGGTTCGTATATTCCATGTTCCAAATCTCAAAAGTCCTTTAACAATCCAGTTTTGTTGTCCATTTAAATCCATCCAAAATCAAGGCTTAGATAACTGTTTCATGACAAAATTAAGTTTTACGAAGGTGGGGTTGTCGGCCCATGCTTTAATTCCCAACCTGGAGGACCAGGGTGTCTCTCTTTGTCTATTCTGTACTCTTTGACCTTTCAGGGCTTGGGAGGCTTAGCTGGTAGCTACGCATAGCTCTCAAGGTCGTTTAGAAACACAAGCTTCCCAACCGCGGCAAGGTGGAAACAACTCTTAATGTATGCTATTTTTTATTTATATTTTGCTTGCCCCTACTTTGCACCCACTTTTTATAGTGGTATAATACAACGGATCTTGAGCCTAAGGATTTAGGGTCACATGGCTGGGGCTGTTGCCTGACGTGGGCACATTCGTATGTTTACTTTTGCCCCCAGATGAGAGTACAGTGATCCAGCTAATCCTGCAATGTAATGTCAGAGCTCTAAATGTTTTTGTTTTTTTTAAATAATAAATTGTTCATTAAAAAAAAAAATAAAGTTACCTAACAGACAGAATGATCTTGCCACTCTCATGATCCTTATACAAAAGGAAATCACTGGGTTCAGTATCCCGCAGCACATTCTCTGCGTCGCTGATGCTGAACAAGATTGGCTGACTGTTGACAAACAATGTTCAAACAATTTTATCAAAGACTGACAGTTGACAAACAATGTAAAAACAATATCATCACATGCTCCAATCAATAACCACAAATCTGTTACACTATGAAAGAAAGAAAAAAGGAAACCTATAGCAACTGAGAGGTACATCATTTGTCATAATTTTGACATTCATATGCTTTGTAATGTAATTAATTTGACATTCATATTCTTTGTAATGTAATTATTTTGACATGCATATTCTTTGTAATGTAATTATTTTGACATTCCTATTTTTTGTAATCTAATTATTTTGACACTCATATTCTTTGTAATTTAATTAATTAAACTATTCAAACTGCACACAAGTATACCTTAGGGTTCAACCTTCATCTTTTTCTTCTTCTTCTTCTGTCATGTGCTTGAAATAGATTATCAATATCTACAATGATGTCTCTAGTATGAACTTCACTGTCTGTTGTAATTCCCTCAGTGACCCGTAAAGTTTGACTTGCACTGATGTTTCTCTAGGCCAAAAGTTTTACCTTGATCTGTTGTATCAGGGACAGTCTTGGAGGACATGATCTGTTGTATCTGGGACAGTCTTGGAGGACATGATCTGTTGTATCTGGGACAGTCTTGGAGGACATGATCTGTTGTATCTGGGACAGTCTTGGAGGACATGATCTGTTGTATCTGGAACAGTCTTGAAGGACATGATCTGTTGTATTTGGGACAGTCTTGGAGAACATGATCTGTTGTATCTGGAACAGTCTTGGAGGACATGATCTGTTGTATCTGGGACAGTCTTGGAGAACATGATCTGTTGTATTTGGGACAGTCTTGGAGAACATGATCTGTTGTATTTGGGACAGTCTTGGAGAACATGATCTGTTGTATTTGGGACAGTCTTGGAGGACATGATCTGTTGTATCTGGAACAGTCTTGGAGAACATGATCTGTTGTATCTGGGACAGTCTTGGAGAACATGATCTGTTTTATTTGGGACAGTCTTGGAGGACATGATCTGTTGTATTTGGGACAGTCTTGGAGAACATGATCTGTTGTATTTGGGACAGTCTTGGAGGACATGATCTGTTGTCTTAGGTGCCAATCAACATGTGCACATAGCTGATTCGCTGATTTCAAATGTTATGTACATGTGGCTACGAAAGTCAATTGTATCCTGTTATAAGGCGTAAAATAATAACTTGCTCTGGTTTGTCCAAATTATGGTAATCGTCTTGTGCCGGTTTTGGTGGCTTTCTGATTGATTTGATTATTTTTCTTCTGTTGATAAGAGACTGGTACGCCAGGTTGTTCTTCATTATCAGTTCTTTCATTTCCAGGAACTCCGCAGTGGGATGGTATAAATTGCATAGTTACTTTACACCGACTGCCTAGTTTGGATATTAGTGTTTGTATACCAGGTAATTTTTCCAGACTGGAGTGCCTGAAGTATCGCTCCTGCATCTGTCAGGGATACTACGGGTTGTGAAACATAAGGTATATTTAACAGTTTCTCTGCTGCTACTTTGATGGCTTGAACTTCTTCATCATATTTGTGCCAGTGCTTTCCTGTAGGTTTTTTGGCTGTATATCTGGTATTATTTAGATGCTCAGTATACACTCCTGCTCCTCCATTTTAACCAATCAGTTGACAAGTTGTTTTGCTTCTGGGTCATCAATAATTTTTAGGCATACACTCTTTACAGTTAACTAATAAAAACAGGCCATCAGATAACTTTTGTTTTTCTAAACAGTATATTTTGTTAGGAGCTGAACAATGTTAAAACAGTATATTTTGTTAGGAGCTGAACAATGTTAAAACAGTATATTTTGTTAGGAGCTGAACAATGTTAAAACAGTATTATCAAAAGCTGCATTAAATTTAAAAAATTTAAAAACCTGTTGAGTTCTGTAGGAAGTATGATCTAGGATATGTGTAACTTTGTGGGATACCTGTGCTACTAGGTTTGTCTTCTGCAGCACTCAAGGGTTACTATCTATTCCAGCCTGAGTCACAAACAGGGCTGTATTCCTGAGGACTTCACTGATGTACTATACTTTGTCTTGCAAAGTCACTCCTGTAAGCAACATTACTTCTCTATGATTGGCAAGGTATGAGCACACTTGTAAACAAACATGCTCTGGCGTTTGTGTTGGTCTATCACAACTGAGAGACCCATGTTTCTCTCATAACAGTTGTTCACAAAACAGTGGCATTTTTAAATTTTTTAATTGATGCAATACTCAAACTGACATTGGACAGTTCTGTATCAAGCTTAAGTATTTTACTTGCTATAATAGATCCATAAGTAGTTCTTGTGAGAATTACATATGTTGTATCCATATCATGTCCAAGGATACAAGAAAGCATTGGATCGTAGAACTTTGTTGTTTGTGTGTACTTTGAATATTTTTTCTAACAATTTATTAACAATTATCAGATGACAAATACAACTAAATATTGTACCCGATAAACTTGAGATCCTTCTGTTTGTTGACAGTGAAAGAGGTGCTGGACACACAGCCACCCATACACACGCACAGGTCCGGCTGTTCCTGCAGAAGAAATGGGATATGACAGATCTACTTCAAGCTGTTACATGGCCAATTATCTGAGGCTGGGGCTTTTTGTCGCCTTCTCTGAGAGATCCAGTTCCAATTTGCTGATCTTGTGTTTAGTTAAAGAGATCACTCTTTAAAGTCTGGATAAGGAAAATGTGTTGTCTCGCATGTCTCGTAAACGGCTAGCGGTCTGTGGAAGGAAAACGATTAAAAGTTAAAGTCGACAGGATCTACTTCATTGCACTGGGTTTTATAACATTTAGCTTGGTCTCTTTCCACTGCTTGTTGAGAGCATTGCCCATAGCACGACTACGGTAGCTCCGGCGACGATTCCCTGGGGTCTCTATAAAACTTGCACTCGTGAACCGAACGAGGTAGCCGAGAAATCTTGTAGAATGATTTTAGTTAGCTTTAAAGTATGGATCTTCTACTTTTCATTCTGCCCTTTTACCAACAATGGAGCACATGCCTTCAAACCAACTCGCGCCTAGGTTTCGTATAAACTACCAACGCGGGTAACCCACACCATGTCCTTCCCCATCCTGCCCCTCCCCCTCCTGCCCCCCCCCTTCCACACACACACACGCACGGGTCTTCTACCAGAAGGTTTGAAACCCTAAGAAAACAAAACCCTAATCTGTATGGCAGACCCACCGGGCAAATCCCAGATATCTATTTCAACCTCAAAGAGCACTGGTAACGGCCACGCTTAGATGGAATTCCACGCAGCCCTGTACTGGTAGGGATTACAATGCGACTCTCACACATTCTTGTCGTTGTCCCACTCAATAATGAGAAACAAGCAGCAAATCCTGTTCAACCCTGTCGCCGAGTCATATTAGGCCATCCCCACTGATACCACGCAATCTGCAGTCATGATCATACATACTGATACAGCTACCACGCAGCCCTTCAAAAACTGTGCAGTTCATTGAACTTTTCGGCCATGTTATGAGAAGAGGGAAAATAAAACATATTGTGACCTCTGGAAAGATCTGTGGATTGAGGGATAGAGGAGGACAACGAGAGAAGATGCTTGATAGTCTTGTTGCATGGCATGGAGGTGTGTCGGCACACGAACTGATACTTGCTGCAGGAGATCGCAGATTGTGGAGAGGCATGATCACCCACGGCAGTCGGCAAGGCACCTGATGATGATGAATGAATGGGTGATTTATGAAGCAACTTTCCATTTGTGAACGCTAAGATAAAATATAATCTGGTGTAGCCTATGGATTAATTCAATCCGCATAGTTCAAACCGCTGTCATAATTATATGTCATCATCTTCTTCTTCAATCCTTCTGTCAGAAAACTTATATCAGGAGGCCGGTAGCCTTTATGAAAGCTTTCTTGCAATCCATATCTTCTCGTGTACCATACAGTTTTGTCTCCATTGTGGTTGGTTGGAACAGGCCAGATTGCGTCTCTGTTGTCAGCATACAGGTGACAGTGTTGGAGCACATGCTCAGCATTTTTGGGTGCCACGCTGCAGGGACACGTCTCCGTATTTCCTACACCGAAAAATTTGAACATATGTTGACGAAATCAGTTGTGGCCAGTCCTTAGTCTGAATATAATACACTGCCCTTCTCTAGCGAGGCGATAAAGCGAGTCTTGGGGAGAAAATCTGGTGTGTGTATCCAGCCACCTTTCTTGGATACTAGCTTGTAAACACAGTCTCGTCTGCGTGTGACTGGGGTCATTTGCAGATGCATGGAACAGCAGTAAAGAACACTATAAGGCTATTCCTTCCTGTTATAATATTCAGCTGCACAAGTGTTGAGAGATGACAACGGATATTGCGGTTTGGTATGAGTTCATTTTGAAAAATAGACAGAAAGATAAAGAGCATGTTCTGAGGTTTTGAGGGAAGACTTATCAGAAGATATTTGGGATTCACATGCGAAGATAAAACCAGCAATTCTAAAATTACAACAGATGACAGACTTAGAAAATGCAAGTTTAGAAATCAATGTAGGTGGATTGGACATGTCCTCATAATGAAGAAAGAGAGAAGACCAGAACAGGTAATACAATGGACACCACAAGGACAGCGAGGAAGAGGTCCAGAGGCACTTGGAGACGAACTTTTAAGGCTGAACTCAAAGCTACACAAAGGACACAACTGGAGGACGGCTCATGATCGAATTATGGTGACAGTTTGTTTCCGCCCTATGTGCCCCTGGGCGCGATGAGGATTGATTGATTGATTGATTGACGAGTTGATTGACGGTCTATGCTCTGTTGAAGTATAAAGGCGGAAAAAAGACCAGAAGAAGGAGAAAGAAGAGGAGGAGCAGGAGGATTCAGGAACTGTGGACCTGGAAGCCTATATATCAATGATAAAACTCCACATGTGTCCAGATTCGAGCCCAAGACGATCAGACCGACAGGAAAGTTGACAAACCTTGCGGTTCAGGGACCTTGAGTCCGTTAAAAAAATAATGGGGGGGGGGGGGGGGGGGGCGAGGGTGTCAAGAAAACCTGTACAGCAATTCTATTTTGTTAAGTATCTGTTTTCTATATTACTTTATAAAGATACACAAGTATCTGTTTTCCATATATTTTACTTCAAATATTTAATTAGCCATTAAGTTATGAGTTTGGTTATCTTCACAGACTCCGGACACATCCATTGGTGCTCCAATTCCCTCTTCAGCGTATTCATCAGTGTCCCAAGGTTAATAGTTTCCGCCCCATTCTGGTTAACAAGACTTTTTGTACGTCTGGTGTGCCGCTCGTGCTTCTCTGTAAATCTTTTACTCCCTGTTATCGTATTCTAAGCTGTATTGTGGACAAAATGCTCACGAAATCCTCCAATCCTATCTTTCTAGAAGTGTTAACAATGTCGACGCTATCCGTTGGCCGGCCATGTGCACCGAACACAGAACCTGCCAGTCTCTCATCTCTTTCATTGCCAACTATTCCCGCATATCCTGAGACAAATATGAAAGTAACTGCACGCTAATAAGAGTTTCGCAGTGACTCAATCCATTGTCTGCGTACAGAGCCTGCCTCGACCCGCCACATCATGCTTATAGAATCTCTCAGCACACACACGGGAGAATAGTCCTATGGTTCATATTACATTAAAGCTTGTGTCACTGCCATTAGCTTCATCATATAAAAAAGTCTTACGTTCCTTTCAACATAAAGCACCCCTCCCCCACTCCCGACCCCGCCCCTTTCATATCTTTTTCTCGTCGACGCCGCTGACCACGATTCCCCGATACAATCATAAACACACGGAATAGGAAAGCTTGAACCAGATAATATTTAGTGCATGCCAGCATAAATTGTTGCGACTGACAGAGGCATTGGGAAGTTGACATCTAAGCCGAATGCAAATGAAGTCGCCTTCGAGAGGAGGATGTTTCACAAGAACTCGTGAACATTTAAAGTGTCTGCCGCGAAGTGAAATGTCGGGTCTGATACTAGCTATGCCAGTCGATGGTGGTTCCAGCGCAGAGGGGTAGAGGCAAAGAAGACACTGGAGAAAACACTGGAGATAACAATGGAGATTCTGGGGCCTCTACCACTTACAAATGTTCTGTGGGGGGGGGGGGGGGGGCTTCAAGGGGTTTGTCATATATTTGTAATACTGATTTATACTCCCCGTGTGGGTCCAGGGCCCCATTGGGGAAGGGGGATAGACCCATCCCCCCCCCCAACAAGCATGTCGTAAAAGTCGACTTTTTAGGGGCGTTTCCTTTAAAGTCAGAGTGCATCTGCACAAAAGGGGAGGGACCAGCAGTCTGCTTACAAAAAAAAGTCCAATTTTGAAACGCAAAACTCAAATTCTGGAAGTGGGTAAATAACTACACATTTTCGCCGGAGTTCATAGCCAGTGAACGCAAAGAAGAGGAATATACTGATTTAGACGTAAACGAAAACTTGAGGAGGACTTATTTGCTGGGTTCAGCTGCAGCGGAGGGAGTTCTGGGAGAAAGGAAAGAACAATACGAACTTATAACTGACTACCTGCCTGATCGTTTTTCTCCTGTCTGCTCGATTCTCGAAGGTTTTATACCTCCATTAACTACCCAGTGATTAAATAAATAAATTAACATCATTGCGTTCAGGATAGTTCCATACGTTCTACTGCAGGAGCCTTGAGGGTAACTTGTTTTCATAGCTAGGCGCACACGCCATTTGGAGGTGACAAGTTTGATTCCGGGCACGGTAACAATCGTTTTCAATTAGTATGTTGTCTAGTGTATCATTCTGTCTTTCTACTTCTTTATATGAATGCTAATAAATACACTGTCCGTCTGTTTATATATATATATATATATACATACAAAAAATGTTCCGGTATCATCTTTATCAGTGGGTGACGAAGACGTCCTATACTGGTGGTTTCAGTTGCTACCCAATTACAAGTTTGCTTGGTTTTTAAAGCCAGGCTCTCACGCTAGAGACCCGGGTTCGATCCCCGGTAAAGTTATGACATTTTCTGTCAGGGCAAAATTAAACATACTAACCTACACAGTCTGTGGCGACAGCCCTAGCAGAGTGGCCATAATTCCTCAGGCTCACGACCCCCTGTCTACCCCGCCCTAACAAGTGGTACACGCAGACAGGAGTGACAGGGACCGAAAGACTTATGGGGATTCCCTTTACGGCTTTATCACTTACAAGTGAATCAATCAAAATTCATCATCATTTCCCTCGGGACATTCCCACAGATTCTCCGTCTCTTTTCCAGGTAGCAAATGAAGGGTTCCCATACTGAAGGGGATAGTTGTAACCTGATTAAAAGTCGGCCTATCTGTTCACCTGCGTGTGGAAAACTATGCAGATTCTCCGCTCAGTCCGCGTTAAATCAGTCTCTGAGACATTAGTACTCTGTTTTGTTGCACTTTCACCTGATTAAAAGTCGGCCTATCTGTTCACCTGCGTGTGGAAAACTATCCAGATTCTCCGCTCAGTCCGCGTTAAATCAGTCTCTGAGACATTAGTACTCTGTTTTGTTGCACTTTCACTTGATACAAGAGAGCCTTCATTACGTCGGCATCGTCAAGTAGCTCACTACCCAAAGGATGAGCAGCAGCCATAATATAAGCCTGCTTGTTATCCTGCACTCCAGAACACAAAAGACAGCAAATCAGATGATCCCTATCTGAGTTTTATCAATCAATAGAATCATCTCTGCTTGTAATAACTGAACATAATACCAGTAGTAGTAGTAGTAATACATTTGCTTCATAGACTATACAAAAGCATTTGACTATGTCAAACATGAAGAAGTAATCAAACTGTTAGAAAAATTAAACATCGATGGAAAAGATCTACGAATAATAAAGAATATGTATTGGCAGCAAACAGCAGCTATAAGAATTAACAACTGTTTAGGTACATTTCAAAGCATAAAGAGGGGCGCACGACAAGGATGTGTACTGTCACCTGATTTGTTTTCAATATACAGTGAATATATAATGAGAGCTTTAATTGGTATGCCCGAAATTGTGGTTGGTGGGCACAATATAAACAATTTACGTTATGCTGATGACACAGTCTTGATAGCAACAAGTCAGAAAGAACTACAGGAAATGATAAACATTGTGGTGTTAGAAAGTGGAAGAATGGGCCTCAGTTTGAATAATGTGAAGACAGAAGTAATGGTGAATGCAAAGAAACGTATTATTCCTAAGTGTGTAATAAAAGTTGATGGTGTTATTTTAGGACAAGTACAGAAATTTAAGTGTCTGGGCACATGGATAACATCAGATTGAAGATGCATAACAGAGATAAGAAATAGAATAGGACAGGCAAAAACTGCATTTTATAAAATGAAAAACACCTTGTGCAATATATCCTTGTCATTGAGAATTAGAAAAAGAATTCTTGCTTGCTACATACATCCAGTTTTAACATATGGCTGTGAATCCTGGACAATCAGTAGGCAGGCCAAACAATTTCTGGAGGCCTCAGAAATGTGGTTTTACAGAAGAATGCTTAATATACCTTGGACAGCCAAAAAGAGCAACCAAGAGGTTTTGAAAGAGGCGGGAGCCCGAAGACAACTTATCACAGACATCAGAAGGAGACAGTCATAATTTTTCGGGCATGTTATGAGAAGAGGGAAAATAGAACATGTTGTGACCACTGGAAAGGTATGTGGAAGGAGAGATAGAGGAAGACAACGAGAGAAGATGCATGACAGTTTTGTTGCATGGCATGGAGGTGTGTCGGCACACGAACTGATACATGCTGCAGGAGATCGCAGATTGTGGAGAGGCATAATCGCCCACGCCAGTCGGCAAGGCACCTGATGATGATGATGAGTAGTAGTAGTAATAATATTAATAATAATAATAATAATACAAATGTGTACACTGTGTACTTTCCTGTCCTAGGCCTGTTGGAAACATATTTCAAACTGTAAACATGTTATTGTGAAGGACATAATGCTTGTTTGTTGACACAATGTACAAAAACTTGCATAGAATTTATTACAATGCACGCTCTGGCGGTGTCCGCTGGATGTGTGTGCCCCCGTGACCACGCCACTGTAGTTACACATACAGTTAATCCCATGCAGATCGTGTATCGAACGGTCGAATTTCCGAACGGTTAGCACGCTGGGCACTGATGCGGGAGACCCGCGTTTGAACCCTCGGTAAGGTTTAGGATTGTTTTTTTTTTTTCGCCGGGGGCAAAATAAAACTCTAGGTGACAGCACTAGCCATGCGGGGCTTGATCCTCAGGCCACCACCCGCCACCCCTTCGCTTTATCCCAAAGTGGTATAATAAAGAGGCAGTAATTGACAGTTACTCGTACACCTATTTAGGCAGTTATGTAGATAAAGATGGAGGAACTGATAGAGATATTAAAATAAGAATACAAAAGACAAGAGGGGCTTTCATAGCACTGGCGAATTTGCGTAGGTCAAAAGAAATTAAAAGAAATAGTAAACTAGAAATTTTTAATTCTAATGTCAAATCAATACTATTGCATGGGGCGGAAACATGGAGAACAACTAAGACAATTACTAATAATTTACAGACATTCATTAACTGGTGGCTACGCAGAATAGACGGAAACAAATGGTATGATAGAATAACTGATATATAGCTTTGGGAGAGAACTAAACAGGCTCCAGTGGACCAAGAGGTGAGGAAAAGACGCTGGCGTTGGATAGGACACACACTGAGAAAACAAGATAACAGCATAAGTAGAATGTATTTGCATTGGAACCAACAGGGGCATAGGAATAAGGAAGGCCATTGGGGATAGAAAGGCAGAAGAAGAAGAATTGGCAGTAGCCGGCGTAACGCTGACCACATTACCCACCCAGTGCCAATAGGTTTGTAAAAATATGGGACGCTCTTCCCATATACTGGATGCGCCTAAGGCGTGAAAAGGGAACTTTAATTTTTTAATTGGCAGATCGCGTTTCAAACACATCCCAGTTCACGTGTAATAGGGCCCGGTCTGTGAGAAAAAGGTCACTAGCCAAGGTAGATTGACGACATGAACTGTATTTGGGCTGTATGAAGTCTCAGATTATAATAATAAGAAAAACTCCACATGGAAGCATGCACAGCAGGGGTCTACCGATCTTCAGTAGAAAATCCTTCATCGACAATTGTTTCAGCCAGTTACTCTCTAAACAATTTCAAAAGGTTGGCCAACCTGGTTCATGAAGCAAGGCCCCAGTTCTCCCCTGCTAAGTAATGTAAAGGACTCCTTTCCACGTCTTCAAGTGTGTTTTTAGTATAGGGCCAAACCTATATTTTACAGACCAAATGGCATACGGTCGGCGCTGAGGTCAACGTGACGCCGGTCGTATTTACTTCACAGAACTGTACCTGGTACCCATTAAGGCTAGGTTGACCTGGGCGAAAGAACTGCCTTTAAAACACCCGTACTACTGAACCAAATGAAAGATAAGAAACGAACCCGCGAATTTCAGAGCGCAAATAAAAGGTTTAACAATTTGGCACAAAATTCGCTGACAGGCAGACATGAAATGTTTTGGCCAGCTTGTTAGAATGCAGTCAGAACGAGAACCAACACTGAATCAAGAAAATCCACACAGAAAAACGCAAACCGGTGTTACCAATCATACACTGGACAGTAGGGCTACCAATATTGGGGTTTTCCCGTCAGATCTGGGTTTTTACATGACGCCTGGGGGAATCTGTTTTTTTTTTTTTTAAACATATCCTTATATACAAGTGGTAAATATTTCGTTTCGTAACTATACATTTTGTTTATTTTAACATTCTGGGTTGTGTGTGTGTGTGTTCTTTGTCTATGTATTGCTTGGGTTTTTGTTCAGCTAAGCTGGGTTAAAAAAAAAAAAAATGTGGCAGCCCTGCTTGACAGCAGATTTCCTTTCCACTGAGCTAACAGGAAAACAGTTGAAATCGAGGATGACCCCTGGTTTAACCCCACCAGGACATCAAACGAAACGATAAACACCTGGTGACACAAAGTGCCAACATTTGAATAAGGATCACCGGGGGACAGGTCCCAAAAACCCCGTTCAACCCATAGGGTGGGTTATATTTGGGTCTCCGGCAACAACAAGGGTGGGGCTTTAAAACAACAACAAACTGCCTCCGACATTGGGACTCAGTGTTCTTTAATGATGATGATGGATGCCAATCCACAGCTGATTAATCAAGTGTTTTGCTGTTGGCCAAGTTGCTTTACCGTTGAAGAATCTAATGAAAACTTCATGTCTGTTTCGACAGCAGTTGTATCAAAGGGAAAAACTGCAACCGATCACTAAAACGTTACTTCAACGAAAAATTATAATGAAAACTCGCGACAGTTTGCAGGTATTCACTGCACTCATAAGGAAGATAAGTATAGGAGCTTTTCACGCCAGGGGCACCTATTTCCAAGGCTTCGTCCGGTCTGGAGAAAATCTTGGCCATGAAGCAGAGGGACACAAATAAATAGAGTTTAAAAAAAAGGTACACATCGGCGACTGGGTCGCCAATAGACTGGCCGGTGGACGGCTTCGTCGCTGTCCAGACAGTATTTGGTTTTTTGTACATGATAGCATCAATATAGAAAGTCCTTTTCGGGACTACTTGGTGGCAAGTAGTGCTACGCCATTTTATATGACGCACATAAAACTAGTCACAATTATAACCAACAGCTTCCCTTCGGGGGAATGCTGGCTGAACGTGGCGATTTTTCCGCAACGTAAACCAAACCCCCACCCCCCCCCCCCTCCCCCCCCCCCCCCCCCCCCCCCCCCCCCCAAAAAAAAAGACAACACTCGACAATTAAAAAAAATAGTGACCTACCTTGGATTCAAACCTACCGCCCTTAACCAACAAGCGTGTCTCTGCCTCTACGCAAGGTCAAGCAGACATAGGCGACCACTTTGGTGTCACATGGTGCATTTCTCCACTTCTGTGCCTAGCTGACAACGCCTCTAAAGCGCCGATGATTAAGTTTACATTTCTGACCCTCAGTTTGCACTTCCCGTGCAGTTAACGATGATAGGAAGACGCATTCTTCGACCACTGCATAAGCCAACGATCAACTATCTGTGCAATCTGGCACAGGGGTGAAACGTTAACTATTCAGTAGCATAAATACAAACAGCGGTATTTTGTTGGACATTCCAAATGCTGTTTTTCCCCGTCGATTTTGTGCCGGCGATGGAGAAAACCTTACTGCATTAATTATATAAAACTAGATTAACATAACTTTTGTGCGGTTTTGACACACAGACAATGACTGAAAGTAATTAACAATGTGAAAGGCGAAGTACTTTAGCTATTCCGTAGCTAAACTGGCAACAACAACAGCTGCTGCTACCATTGCTGTTACTTCTGCTGTTGCTACCATTGCTGTTACTGCTGCTGCTGCTACCATTGCTGTTACTGCTGCTGCGACGACCACTATTATCACTACTAAAGGTAGATCACAGAACCCTAAGCCCTTGGTCAGTATTTCCCAACCCTTTGTGTACTATGCCCAATCTAAAGTTTCTTGAATTCTCATGCTCCCTAAGTAACTACCGAAATCCTCAGAACGTCCTATCTCTCTAAGGACAATGACAATATCTGCGTGATCCATGGACCGGCCATCTTCAATTAATGCAGTGCCTGCCAGTCTATCAGCTCTCTCATTACCAACAACGTCTGCATGACCTGGGACGAATATGAAGGAAGGTGTATAGTTTCCAGAAAGCGAGGCAAAGGTAAACTTCTGCAAAAGTAGATACAAGACACTGATGATTCATTGGCTATAAAAGCACATGAGGTTGGAGAACTGACTAGAGAAAGAGTGATACTGACTAGAGAAAGAGTGATACTGACTAGAGAAAGAGTGATACTGACTAGAGAAAGAGTGATACTGACTAGAGAAAGAGTGATACTGACTAGAGAAAGAGTGATACTGACTAGAGAAAGAGTGATACTGACTATAGAAAGAGTGATACTGACTAGAAAAAGAGTGATACTGACTAGAGAAAGAGTGATACTGACTAGAGAAAGAGTGATACTGACTAGAGAAAGAGTGATACTGACTATGGAAAGAGTGATACTGACTATAGAAAGAGTGATACTGACTAGAGAAAGAGTGATACTGACTAGAGAAAGAGTGATACTGACTAGAGAAAGAGTGATACTGACTAGAGAAAGAGTGATACTGACTAGAGAAAGAGTGATACTGACTAGAGAAAGAGTGATACTGACTAGAGAAAGAGTGATACTGACTATAGAAAGAGTGATACTGACTAGAGAAAGAGCGATACTGACTAGAAAAAGAGTGATACTGACTAGAGAAAGAGTGATACTGACTAGAGAAAGAGTGATACTGACTAGAGAAAGAGTGATAGACTAGAGAAAGAGTGATACTGACTAGAGAAAGAGTGATACTGACTAGAGAAAGAGTGATACTGACTAGAGAAAGAGTGATACTGACTAGAAAAAGATCCGATCTGACTACCCAGAGACGAGGGGAATTACTAGAAGTCCAAGTCCACCTGAAAAATCCCAGCCTTTACTGGGGATTAAACCCGGAACCTCTAGCACTCGAGGTGGACACGATGCCTCGAGACCACGCCACTCCCTACGTCGTGACGAGAGCGATGCTCCTATAAAGGATTTACTGACTTATGATTCATTGGAAGTAAAGGCGGTCTGCGGGATACTAACCACACCACCCATCGAGAGCAGACTAATCACTGAAAACATGAGCCTAGCATCACATGACCGATGAGTGACTAATGGGAACGGTTCCTTTACTAGCTTTTAACTAGTTGCCAGTGACGGCAGTACTTACCATTTGCTTCTACAACAACTCTTCAGCTTATCTATGCTGAACTAGAATGGCCACAATAATTATGGAATCAAAGCTTGTAAGTAAGAGAAGCATGTAGATAGTTTGTTGACGGTGGATCCTCGTCGGAGCTATAGATGTCGTGCTCTATGCGACGCACTCGGCATTCAGCTAGATTGGAGAGAAACTGAGCCATATACAATAAGAAGAACTCCACAGAGAAGCATGTACTGCAGGGGTCCACCGATCATCGGTAGAAGATCTCTCGTCGACAATTGTTTCGGCCCATTGACTTCAGACAACTTCAGAGGTGGGCCGACCTGGGTCATGAATCCCATGCCTTGATCTTCTCCTGCTTCACTTTACCGGATGTTCCCGGACAGGGACAAGACGAAATGGTGACATTGCAAAGGGTACTGTGAGCTTCCATTTAAGATCAAAACTGGTACAATAAAGTGGATCTGCTCACCTTACCCTATATATAGATAAATACAACATCTAGAACTTGTCAAGTAACTGAGTAACAATTGAAATTATTGGGGCTAGATACTTAGAATTGCTTATTCTTACTTTAAAAGAAGACATATGAGTCGAATCGCAGAAGTAAAATAATGTTGAACATTATTTATATGAGTGCTCCTGTATGGTTCCGGCGTCCTATGGGGCAGAGATGGGGAGAGGGCCAGACCCACTGCCCCCTAACAAGCATGTCGTAAAGGCGACTAGTGAGGGGTGTTTACTGTGCAGTCTGAGAGGCAGGTAATTAACTTTCTGTATACAGATAAGCAAATCTGTAAAACGTGACCAGAATCCAATAGTGGAAGAACATCCTGAATTTTCCGCCGAGTTTATGGTTTGTGCACAAGAAGAAGAAGAAGAAAAAGAAGAGGAAGAAGAAGTAGATGATTATGATGATGATTAAGAAGAAGAAGAAGAAAAAGAAGAAGAAGAAGAAGAAGAAGAAGAAGAAGAAGAAGAAGAAGAAGAAGAAGAAGAAGAAGAAGAAGAAGAAGAAGAAGAAGAAGAAGAAGAAGAAGAAGAAGAAGAAGAAGAAGAAGAAGAAGAAGAAGAAGAAGAAGAAGAAGAAGAAGAAGAAGAAGAAGAAGAAGAAAACATTACTTAATGGCAAGAATTTGAACTGTAAATATGTGAATAAGCCTGTATCAATGGGTTGTGTTTGCTAAATATGGATAGCATCCAGACAACTGCTGATAAAGATTAAACAGTAAATCACAAGAATAATGTGTGGTAAATAGGATCAAGGAGTCTAATACATACAATCTCTATTTACCAATAGAGACATAACACAATGAGAATAGTACAGTTATTGGAGAGGTACAGTAATAAACCATTATACTTAACACTTATAACATAAACTGCACAATCTCTTATACTCAACACAAATTTATCAAGAAATTGTTTGGCCTGCCTACTGATTGTCCAGGACTCAAAACCATATGTCAGACTGGATGTATGTAGCAAGCAAGAATTCTTTTTCTAATCTCACTGACAAAATATATTGCATAAGATGTTCTGTTTTGTGTGTAGATAAAATACAGTTTTTGCGCGAGCACTGTAGTACTATTTTTAAAACATTCATGTTTAGTGTTCTGTAATGATGTAAAATTCAAGAGCCACCGTGGTGTAGTGGCTAGACGTTCGCCTGCGGATCCAAAAGTTATGGGTTGAGGTCGTGACGGAGCAGTATCCTTTTTCGAAAACGACTTTGGGTCTTGGTCGACCCAGAAAGGTAGCAGGTAACAAAAAGGTTAGTTGCGTATCCTTTACAGGACGTTGCAGAACCAACCCCAGCAGCTCCTTCTCCCGTTTAAAAGACCTGCATTCCAACCGTTCGACCAGCCGCTCCCCTTTTACTTGAATAAACTTGCAGAGCAAATGTATCATTACCTGAATTATACAACATCCAGACATGCCTGAAATATCCCAACTCTATCCGAAACGTATTCAGTAATCAGAAATTATTTACTGCTGAAAACACCGCACAATCAAACAAGTCAAGGTCTCAACGAACAAGAAGACTGAACTACGCGTGAACTCCATCGGCAAATTTGTGGACAGATTTTGAACGACTATTTCAATACAGTCGGCGCGCTGTTTGGGAATTCTGTTAACAAGGTCAATAATGATTTTTTTTTCAACCGTCTGTTCTCATTTACTCTTGTACTCTTTCCGCTTTCAACTAAGGCATGTTTTTATAAACGTATCGATAGGAAGTCGGCATTTGTAGCTTAGGCGTTACGAACGCGCTTCGTAATGCCGGGGTGCTGGGTACGATCCCTATTGCGGACGGTTTGTCTTACGCTGGTTTCTACGTTGGTACCGAGAGCCGACCGTCCAGAGGAAATGTCAAACTACTGAACGTAAATTTGCCTAAAAAACCACAACAACCAGAAGTTGCGGGGGTTGGTTCTGCAACGTCCTGTAAAGGATACGCAACTAACTATCGATATGAAATGCGCAATTCTGGTTTCAATTAAACGGTATGAACAACGAATCAACATCATGGCACACGGGTAGTAACCCATAAGTGCTCCGTTCTACTTGTAAGTCAAGTGTGAGTTCGAAGAAGCTCAGCGCAGTGCACGGGCTCCGTAGCACCGACGAGGATCCTGAAATACTTTGGGTAGATTTTCAACTCTAAATTTTGCCCGGGCAGCTCAATTAAGCTACTCTTTTCAATTTCCAACTGCCAAGGGATTTTTTTACGTGCGCAACAATACACACGGGTGTCCGATCTCACTACCCAGAGACCAGGAGAAATTACTAGAAGTCCTTCCTCGCAAAAAAATAATCCCAGCCTTCACCGGGGCACGAACCCGGGACCTCTAGCACCCCCCCCCCCCCCCCCTTTTTTTTTAGTTAAACGAGACAGTTACATGAGAATTAGAAGTGTAATTTCAATTAATATTTTTCTGGTATGCGATCCTGGGACAGGCATAGGCGATCACCAATCTCCGTTTCTCTCTGTTTATGGAAATATCTTTTTGATAAAGTTAGTGTAGGCTATAAAAGAAAGGTAAAGAACCTCTTTCCACGCCTTTCAGACCTATTGGGTATATAGGGCTAGACCTATATTTTATAGACCAAACGGCACTTGGTGGGATATGTCGTCAGCAACATGCCGGTCGCCTTTACTTCCCACGACTGCACTTGGTAACCACATCAAGGCTGGTTCGACCTGGGAGCCAAGTCATTTAAAAAAAAAGTCCGGTCTCTGTCAGAAACTGAACCCGCGACCTTCCGATCCGCAGGCGAGCGTCTAGCTGCTCGGCCAGGGCGGCTCCCAGTGTAGCTTATAATAAATAGGGCTGTACCGAATATTCGCTTCGTATTCGCTTCGGGACCTAATAACTATTCGGTATTCGGCCAAATAGTTGCGGTCGGGACGAATACGAATAGTGGTTACCTTACTCTCGTTTCTGCATACACTGTGATGGACTGAATTAACTCTCTCGTTAACACAATAGTTGCTGTTGCCCAAGTCATTCGTAGCGGGGGAAACTGCGACCCGGTTGCGTGGTACAAACTGCATAAAATACCAACTGCAGTGTGTGTGTGTGAGTGTGTGTCTGTGTGTGTGTGTGTGTGTGTGTGTGTGTGTGAGAGAGAGAGAGAGAGAGAGAGAGAGAGAGAGAGAGAGAGAGAGAGGGAGAGAGAGAGATCATGCATTTTTCGTTCTTTCAGGGTGTCTTCGCCCAAATCAAATTTGAAGATACTGCTAACGAGAATATGAAGGTGCGTTTAAATTAAAGGAGTTAGCAGCCGTTGTCGACCAGGCTAGAATGAGGGCTAATGCCAGAGCCAGTTCTAGTATCGCCCCCATTCGTTTCCTCAAGGCTGGGCAGGTTCCAATCGGTAAGGTCAACAAAAACGCATTCGCTCCATCTGTGCTAGACTCTGCGAGGGACTGGTTACTGGCGGTTGATCTGCCAGGCCATGAACGGTATCCCGAGTTGATCCGTAAAACCGGCCTGCGACCGGACATCGTTCTCCATTCTGCGCAAAAAACGGCAAAACTCATCCTGATTGAGTTGACGGTCCCGTTTGAGTCGCGTATGGAGGAGAATCACTTGTACAAGCTCGAAAAGTACAGTGATTTAGCAGCCGGTTTGAGGAGAGACGAGGCTTACACGGTACGGGTATTTGCCGTCGAAGTGGGAGCGAGAGGCCTCGTTTCCACTTCGCTCTACAATGTGGTGAAAGAACTAGGATTGCGCGGTAATGAACGGAAACGAACACTTAAAAAACTGGGTGAGGCAGCCGAAAGGGCCTCGAGCTGGCTTTGGACGCAGCGCAACAACGTAGGGGACGGGCCTCGGTGAGCTGGTCCGGGTGTCTAGCGGAAAGGAGTTTCTCATCCCTTTGAAAGTCCATCGTGTACGAGTTGTCTGCCAGTGTTCCTCTGCCAACTGCTAATAAAAGTCCAACATGTGTCCGGTAAACCAAAGTAAGCTTGTCGCTCGGTCGTCCAGGCATGCGGACTGTGTTAATTACGCTGTCGCGGCGGCTTCTTATCTCACAGTACCTCCCTCGAAACCACTAAGTCGTCTTGTCTCTGGCCGAAATAATAACACCATCCGGTAATTCTGTGCAGCGGGGAAGCAGCCCTGAGCTTCATGAACTCAGGTGGGCCCACCTCCGAATACGTTTAGGAATCGTGGGCCGAAACGTGTGTCGAAAGAGGATAATTTCTACTGATGACTGTAGATCCCCGCTGTACTTGCTCCCTGTGAGTTTATTCTTACTTACATCGAACGAACGGTCGAGCCAACGATTGTTTTGAAAGAGGTGGGAGCCCGAAGACAACTAATCACAGACATCAGAAGGAGACAGTCGTCATTTTTCAGCCATATTATGAGAAGAGGAAAAATTGAACATTCTTGACATTCTTGTTGCATGGCATGGTGGTGTGTCAGCACACGAACTGATACATGCTGCAGGAGATAGCAGATTGTGGAGAGGCATGATCGCCTACGCCAGTCGGCAAGGCACCTGATGATGATGATGATACACTATTCGTATTCGGCCGAATAGTTAGTCCCACTATTCGTATTCGGCCGAATAGTGAAAATCACTATTCGGTACAGCCCTAGTAATAAATAATATTATTTGTTGGTTTGTTTGTTGGGCCTTTGACCTCAACCGGATAGCTAGCAGACTGTGTGGTTTGCAGTTAGTTATAGGGCGTCTGTGGCTTAGGCGTTGCAGTTGAGCTTCACAATGTCGAGGTACTGGGTTTGATCCCAGCTGCCGAAGGCTTGCCCTGCGTTGGTTTCGACAGTGGTACCCAAAGCTGACCGTTTGGTAGGCAATGGCAAACTACTGAACTTAACATTTGCCTAGCAAAATCACAACAGCCCAAAAATCCTGGGATTAGTTCTGCAACGTCCTGTAAAGGATGCGCAACTAACTTAACTTACTTTGTCTATAATCTATCAAACTCCTAGCGAACTGACTAGAGAGACCTTATACAGATTTAAAATATATATAACCTGGGAACAACAGCAACAGCTGCTATCCATATTGATAATGAAGTAGGACTGTGCCAGCCAATAAACATAGAGAGATATACGTCAGGGGTGTGTCTTTTTCTTCTCTGTTACCGTTTACCTCAGCGAGGTGTTGTGGGGAGATGTAAAGATCGTTTGTGCACTTTTTTCAATGCATTGTACAATTTGGTGTTCATTTCTATTAGGTTACTTATGATCAGGGGTGTGTCATGTCTTTAAATCTCTTTTCCTAGTATAGTGAAAAAAATGCGACATCTAAACATTCATGAAGGCAATCAACTTGGGACGAATGTAACATCCAAGGCTTGAGAACTTGGTAAAACGTGGCAAGACTATGGAAAGGGAGCCAAAAGAAGGCAAAAAGATAAATACTTGGAATGCTTGGTCCCATGGATGAGGCGAGACAAGAACACTGACCCGATCCACGATTCTGGCGACCGTATGAGATAGTGAAACATTACAGCCTACGCTTACCGACAAGTCACATGATATACTCTTGAACTGTCTACATTCTATTAAAGTACATATTTGTACACTGCTCACATTCAATTAAAATAACGAATAATACTCCTACTTTGTAAACATTCCAGTAAAGCGCAAAGAATACCACAAATACAAGCTCGTTTCTGCGATCCAACAATGGGAACTATTTTAAGCCATGCAATTATGCACACATTTGGGTGAATAAAAAAATATTACCGAAGATATTCCCTGCAGAACAAAACGAAAGCACACACAAACACACACGCGACACGCGTTGGCAGTTGTGTAGAGGAAAGTTTCTCATTGATTGTAAGTATAGATAAGAGCCATTACAGTACATAGTAGAAACGGAACACGTTATCCAGGATGTAAAATATTGATTTCATGATGCAAGAAGTGTTTAAACAGATCGATGACAACCAGCTAGCAAAACAGCTGTCAACCGCGTGCGGCATGAGCTGTGTCGATACCTGTGCAGTTAGGCAGAAACCAGTAGCTGAAGATTGCAGGAGAAAATTGATGCGACGGTATGAGGACTGCCAGCAACAACAACCAAAAAAAAAAAATTAAGAGTCATGTTAATTAAGTTCTCACTACCTGCATGTTGTTATTGCGTCTATGGTCTAGGGGTCACAGGCGCAGAATATAACTCCGAGATACCTGGTTCTATTCCATCTGCAGGCATATTACTTCAAGGAACATTGGGGGTAGTCGAAGAAGACGGGGACAAAGAAGAACATGGAATGACAACATCAAGAAATGGACAGGACTAAGGTACCGTACATTTATTCATCAAGCAGAAGACAGAGAAAGATGATGGGTTTTGTGTGATAGTGCTTCCATCAATACACATCAACGATCCTAATGGGTCAAAGTTTATGTTATGTTATATTCGCAACAGACAGCTTTTCTTTGAGTTCGACAATGCTATGGTACGCCGACCGTTCAGTAGGAATGGCAAACTTTTTCTTCTCAAAGTTCATGCTGTGCGGCGTTGGTAGTCATGTCTATCCACAACCTTCTGTCTCGTGTATATTTTTAATAAACTCTAATACAGATTATCCTCCATGCCATGATGTCAAACTGTCCAACATCTTTTCTCCCGGCCTCCCTCTGCCTTTCCTCCCTTTCAACTCTTCTGCTGTCACGATGTACACTTTTTCAAAACATGTCTAAAAAATGTCGATTGTCTCTTTCTGATGTGGGCAATCAGTTATCTTCGTGGGTCAGTTTCTTTGAAGATGTCTTCATGACTCTTTTTATTTGTCCAGGGTATTCTCATCATTTGTCTACAAGCAACATTTCCGAAGCTTCCAAATAATGACTAATCTGCTAACTGTCCAAGATTCACTTCCCTATATCAAGACAGGATTTATATAGCTTTAAAGAATTCTGTTTCTTGTCTCAATTGACAAAGAAAGATTGCATAAAAAAATGACAAACTACTGACTCCCCCACCCCCTTCCCTTTCCAATCCTCTCTTCCAATTGAAAGAAAAATAATATGCTTATAAGGAGAACAAAAACAAAGATCCAAAGCGCTATTTACAAGATTATGGAGAGAAACATACACATAAATCAAAGTGTTAAATAACATAAAAGAAGCCAGTAACAATCAACTGGTAGTTTAGTGTTCAGATAATGTGAGGGTTGACATCGTTTTGTCTTGCTAAAATATGCTGTTCGAACTGTTCATGAAAATAAAAACGCCCTTGGCTGTTTGTTTTATAAATAGTGTAAAAATAATTTAGTTGCATTGTTTAAAAACAAACAAACAGTATAACAGATTATTACAAGTAAAAATGAACTTGATTTTAAAATTCATTACCGCCTAACTTGAAACTTCAATGTGCTGCCCATGTTGAAACACTGTTTGTAGTAATAGTTGCCTCAAATAAGTTGTAGTAATAGTCTTCTTTTTTGAACAGGATACATAAATTAACAAACGCGGATGTGTGAAATTATTGTAACATGTGTTTAAGACATACGGGATGCTACACAATTAAAAGCCCATATACGCAAAATCACCACCTGCGAGATGAGGTGCCTGAGAAAAGCAGCCAACCTAACTATCCGAGATCGAGTGAATAATTAACTGTCAGGCAAATTGTGGGAACGACACCTTGTACTAGATTCATCGAGAAACAGCAGATCAAGTTGTTTGGCCATCTCGTTAGACTGCAGCAAGATCAAATACCATCACAAGCACTACATCTCAGAAGATCAGCTACAAGAGCAAGAGGACGGCCGCGGAAAATATGGATCGACAACATTAAAGACACTCTACACCTTCACATCATGACAATAGCCAATGACAGCCAACGTGCACTGGATCGCAAATTATTCCTCCCTACGCAGCTTAACGGCAAAAGTGGTTTATGATGATGATGATGATGACAAACGGCTATCCAGACATTTCTCTTATATCTTCACTGCATCATGAACTGATTCAATTCAACCTTTAATTTCCTGGTGTTGTGTAAGAGTTGAGATGGTTCAGATGTAGCTATAATATGGATCATGATATACTAACACACACATGATATTCAGGAACATATCCACGTTATGGGGATAACATGATAGAAAGTCCTTGTGGGACTCAGTCTGAAAGAGTGGAATATCTTGAAGGGAGCAAGATTGAGAATATAGGAGAAGGAGTGTGCTACAGCAGAGGAAAATGATGAACAGAAAACTAGAAAAACAATTACGTAGTTATGTTGGGGTGATGATGATGCTTGCAATGCTTCTTCGGCTATCCTCCGAAAGACGGTCCCAAATTATCGAGGCCGAAAATATACCCTAACAGGGCCTCAGTCACATGTAAACTGCGAACTTCCGGCGACTACCGCCACGAGTATCTTACACGCCACTACGCGCGGCATGGGGATAAACTAGATGGCTAGGACTCACGAGCAAATAAAATAAAGGAAGCTGCAGGAGATGCGGTAGCTGCTGCTCCTGATTCCCAGCCATCTAGTGTAGCCCCGCGGTGGCGGTAGTCGCCGGAAGTTCGCAATACTAGTCGCCGGAAGTTCACAATCTGCGTGTGACTGAGGCCCTATTAGGGTATATTTTCAGCCCCGATAATTTGGGACCGTCTTTCGGAGGATAGCCGATTCTTCTTCTTTTAAATACAGTAATGTTTTATATACATGCAGACCTCAGGGGGGACACTGCCAGGCTTCTTCTTATTCTCAGAGTTCACCAGCGGTAACCTCTAGCAGAAGTCCTGGCTGTTCACTTTTGCACTTTAGCCTCGTTCTGGGACTTGATGGTTGCATGCTTATCCGTTTAACAGATCATCTAGCTTATCTGTATGTAGACTTAGTTCCTTGTCTCTCGGGAAGACGTACTTCAGCTTTGCAAATGATAATAGTGGTGGTGCTTTGCTGGGGAAAAAAATCGTCAGGTCCAACTAGCATCCCCCTAAGGAAGAGCTTTAGATTATAACTGTGACTATGTTATGTGCGCCACATAAAATCGTCTACCGGCGAGCCAACTAGCGATCCGGTCGCCGATAGACTTTGGAGCTGGCCAGGCTCCCGTGTTGTAACCTATGATTGCAGCGGAAAGGTTTAACTAGGTCTTGACCGGTTTTAGGCCAAGTACTGACGCACCAGCACGTGTGGCTCCTCACGCTGCACCCAAGTGCTACACAAAATTATTTCTTTCCAGGACAGGAATTCTCACATAATGGCCACACCCTTAATTGGCAGATTACAGCTCTTGTATCAACAATCGACAGGAATGTCAGGACCGAGTTGAGTTATCTCAGCAATTTCACCAGCGTTTAGGGTGGAAAAAGGGAAATTAAATGTAAAAATCCGTTTGTGGCGGAAGCAACGAGTTGGTAGAGAAATATGTATGGCACAGACACGACCGGCTTCAGCTGAACAGTCAGAACACTGAATAAAAAGAATTCTACATTAGCCAAGTATCGAAAACAGACATAGGCCGTGAAAACGAAGGAAACAGTAAAATCTTTTTGTCGTGTGTTACGTAGACATGATAAACCAACTGAAGTTAAATGGCTGTTTATTCAAGGAGTGTCTGGTTGGTTGAGTGGTTGAGTTTATATCACACTGTACATATCTCATTTTCTCAATACAAGACATATATAAAAAAAGGAGAGGGATTTAGAGCAAGAGGTATATCAAGAACAACATGGAAGGATAACATCAGATAAACTCTACAGTACCACGATGTGTCTTTGGTCGAAGCAGCCAGAAAGACACGAAGCAGAACATTATAACTCCCTCGACACCTAAAGCGGTAAAAGAGGACATAAAGAAGAAGAATGGTTGAGTGGTTAAAAAGATGGTTGATCGACTGACTGGTGGTACTTTCATTTCAGCTTACCAAAAGCACGGAAAACCCTAGAATGCCCTTGAAAGTATAATATTATAGGGGTGTTAGTGTTACGGTTCGGTTTAGTTGGTGTTCATTTCAAACCGTATCACCCTTACAATACCAGACTTTCCCGGGGACTCCGAGGCTCAACGTGTCTGGGGTGAACTAAATAATAGTACCTGACTAGTTGATTTATTGATTGGTTGTCTGGCTAGTTGGTTGGAGAGTCGAACTAGCGTAGCGACTAGAGCTTGCCTGCGGGTTCGAAGGTCTTGGATTCAAATCCATATCGAGGCTGATTTTTGTCGACCCAGTCTAAACTGTATACCAGGTAAAGTCATTAGAAGTAAAGGCGACCGGCGTGATGATGACCACATCGCCCAAAGAGTGCCGATTGGTCTACAAATATAGGGCTTGGGAGAAGGGTCTTTTATTCATTAACACGTATTTGAAAAGTTGTTAACCCTTTGCCTCCCTCTACTTAGACAAATTGGGTTCCAGGTCCCCATTTGAAGGGGTTGTGACCTAATGTCTCTAAATTATTGTCGTAAAAGACGATTAATTGGGAGTTCGCTGAAATCTTATGTGTTGGATTGATATCGGGGATATCGCAGCCTATAATACAAACGTTCCAACTGCCATTTTAAGGGCTCGAGCAAAGAGGGAATGAAGAAGAAAATGTCGCTTAGCCCCCGTGGCATATTAGCATCCCTATATTTTCTTTGAGTCGGCACCCCTGATAGGCAGCACATAAGGACTGTCCCGCGTGAGAACTAAGTATGGGACGCAATTTTTTGTTATTTTAAATCCTCACTGGCTATTGCCGGGGGTCCTAATATAACCCAACCTATGGGTTGAACAGTGTTCACAGGTGTAATTGCTCACCATAAAGGAAAAGAACTGAAATAAGATAGCAAACGAACCGTCCTTGATAAAGCAGGCCTTCGGGCGGCTAAAAAAGGACTTAGCTTGGAATTTTTGTTTGATTTTATACGATACGATACGTGAACAGTGTTTCTGGGACATCTCTCCGGGTGACTCTCATACGCATAGTGTCACTTTGTGCCACCGTGTGTTTATCGCTGTGATCACAGTTGGGTGAAACATCACTCAATCAAGCACAAGTTGATCATATTTTCTACACAGACTAGTTATTTAATTCTCTGTGGGCATGCCTGGTCCCATTCTTCTTCTTCTTCTTCTTCTTCTTCTTCTTCTTCTTCTTCTTCTTCTTCTTTATCTTCTTCTTCTTCTTCTTCTTCTTCTTCTTTTTCTTTTTCTTTTTTTTTTTTTTCTTCTTCTTCTTCTTCTTCTTCTTCTTCTTCTTCTTCTTCTTCTTCTTCTTCTTCGTCTTCTTCATCTTCTTCTTCTTTTTCTTCTTCGTCTTCTTCATCTTCTTCGTCTTTTTCTTCTTCTTCTTCTTCTTCTTCTTCTTCTTCTTCTTCTTCTTCTTCTTCTTCTTCTTCTTCTTCTTCTTCTTCTTCTTCTGCTTCTTCTTCTTCTTTTTCTTCTTCGTCTTCTTAATCTTCTTCTTCTTCTTCTTCTTCTTCTTCTTCTTCTTCTTCTTCTTCTTCTTCTTCTTCTTCTTCTTCTTCTGCTTCTTCTGCTTCTTGTTCTTCCTTTTCTTCTTCCTTTTCTTCTTCTTGTTCTTCTTCTTTATCTTCGTCTTCTTTATCTTCTTCTTCTTTATCTTCTTCTTCTTCTTCTTCTTCTTCTTCTTCTTCTTCTTCTTCTTCTTCTTCTTCTTCTTCTTCGTTTTCTTCTTCGTTTTCTTCTTCTTCTTCTTCTTCTTCTTCTTCTTCTTCTTCTTCTTCTTCTTCTTCTTCTTCTTCTTCTTCTTCTTCTTCTTTTTCTTCTTCTTCTTCTTTTTCTCTTCTCCTTTTTCTTTTTTCTTTTCTTCTTCTTCTTCTTCTTCTTCTTCTTTTTCTTCTTCTTCTTCTTCTTCTTCTTCTTCTTCTTCTCCTCCTTTTTCTTCTTCTTCTTCTTCTTCTTCTTCTTCTTCTTCTTCTTCTTCTTCTTCTTCTTCTTCTTCTTCTTCTTCTTCTGTCTTTCTAAACCGCAAGGGAGCACAGGCTCTCAACAAGCTGGCCCCAAGTCGTTCTATCCTTTGCTATTGCCTTTTTTGGCTTTTCCATAGTTGTTTTTTTTTAGTGGCTATTGTTTTTACACGATGAGGTAGCCAACCTCAAGCCCAACTCTGCCCTTAGTCGCCTCTTACGACATGCATACTAGAGTGCAGAGTCGCTATTCTCTGCTTCTTGTGAGAGCCCAGGTGACACACGTGCATCGTCTGGCCTCATTTAAGGGGAAATAATAGACACCATTGGTACCCCCTCCCCTCTCAACCCCTTTCCCCCAACATGCTTCTCGTGCCAGTTTGCAACCCCTCTAGATAAATTCGTTGAACTAACAGATAACTAGTAGTTGGCACCTGTCCACTTTCCAGACAACAGCGTTACATTATTATATAGAGAGGCATGACAATCAGAGCCCATGACGGTGGCGAGTGCGTCTAGCAAGACCAGCCTGCGTTAAAAGCCTTCCACAACTAGAGCATGGATTTCAGATCCTTTGTCGCCATAACATGTGATAATAATACGGAGATTATATCGTCATGTGCTAGTTATATAAAGATAGATACTTACGGGCAAGATATATGTATAATCCCACAGAAATCACAATTAAGAAGATGTTCAGTGTCTTTTAAAAGTTCCTCCGTCCAAGAATTAATACTAGTCGTACATAGCAACGCAAGCAATACAGGCACAAGCAGCGCTGATTTTGTTCCATGAAAGTTGCGAGTGATTCCCGCTCGTCCCTGTTAAGTCCCGGCCCAGCTGGCACGTGACGAGTCACCTCGTTTGAATTCACCTCTGTTGTGATGTTAGTGACACAGGTTGTCTCTGTTTTCAAAACCTAACCAGTTTGTTGTTTTTAGATAGATGATGTCAATGTCACTTCTTGGGTAGGAGAAAAAAAAAAGGAAGTTTTCGCAAATGAGAGAGTGTGTAAAGAAGGAGGAGGGGATATTAAGAAGAAAAAAAAAAGAAAAAGCGAAAGCTTTTCAGTTTTCTATAGAAATCAGACTGTCACATCGGCTGCTTCCATTGTGTGTGTTTTTGCCATGTTGAAGGAAAGGAACTCTTTTCACGCCTTTCACTTGTGGTGGGTGTGTTTGTTTTTGTATCCAGAAGCCATGAGTTGTTAACCCTTTGGCTCGGTATTATGGATATCGCAACCCTTTGTCCTTGATTCTATGATAAATACCGTAAATCTGGGAGAAATGTGGCTTTTCTGCCTACCCCCGGGAGTGAACCCGGACCACAAGGAGTTCATCACCCGGTTACCACGCAATCCGGTTTAGCCAACTACGCTAGAGATCCGGGCTTGTGGTGGGTATAAAGAGCTCGACCTATATTTTATAGACCAAACGGCACTTGGCGGCTGATGTGGTCAGTTCACGCCTGCCGCCTTTACTTCCTATGACTGTATATGAAACCCACTCAAGGCTGGATCGAGAGAAATCAAAACGAGGTTAGCCATAGCCAGGCACAAATTAATCAACAGAATTAGAAGTCTATGGTTAGTACCAGCAAGGAAATCACAACTAACATTTTGAGAGCAAGCATCTTTTGAGATTTTGGGAGCAGCATCTGGATGTGAGGCGTGGATGATCTCTCAGTCCTTGAGGAAGAAAACTGCTATTACAAGATTCTCAGAACACCATGGACAAATAAGAGAAGAAAAACTGATATTTGAAAAGATCTGACACATCAAGGAAGATTGGCTAGCAAACAGCATCCTGTCTCGGAAGCTGAAATATTTTGGTCACATCAAGCGCCCTGAGGGACTGGATAAAAATAATAGCAGAAGGCATGATACCAGGAAGGAGAGGCAGGGGCCGATCAACACGAAGATGGGCACATGATATAAGTGACTCCTTGAGTATAAAAGTGCATGAGGCGGGAGAGCTGGCGAGAGACCGAGTTTCTATCAGGCAGACCGTGATGAGAGCGACGTTCTGCAAAGGACTTGTAACGTGATGATGATGGGTAAAGGAAGGGGTAGTGTGGCTGCAACTGTTTTTTTGGCCAACACTATGCTATCAATGCCAAACTTGGGCACCTACATCCTCCAATGAACGTAAAATTGTGACAACAGAGATGAAATGCCTTAGAAGAGTTGCAGTAGTTTCAAGGAAAGACGGAAAGCGAAATCATGAAATCAGACGAATGCTAGGAATAAAGCTAGTCTTACAAGTCATCAAAGAACAACAAATGAAGTGGTTTGGACACCTAACAAGAATGTCCTGGTACTATCCGTCACAGCGAGCCACACTAAAACGTTACAACGGGTATAGAGCGAGTGGAAGACCTCGGAAAATATTGAGTGATGGCATTAAGAACAGCCTTACAGAAATGAACATCAGTCTCAACAGTGCTCTTGACAGAGCTCATCAAAGAACATTACATCTCCCCCGACACTTCGATGAGGTAAAAGGTGGAAGAGAAGAAGAAGAAGAAGAAGAAGAAGAAGAAGAAGAAGAAGAAGAAGAAGAAGAAGAAGAAGAAGAAGAATTAGGGCAGAATTGAACTCACTATCTTGGAGATGAGAGATCCCCATGCTACATATCTCTGGTTAGTGCACTATCGTGGGATCACTTGGTTACGCTTTAAAACTTCGCCTGTTGTGAGTAAAGATAGACTTGTTTATTTCATAAACGTACATCATGTTTGTATGGGACAGCGTACTTGTCATTTAAAAAGAAAATCAAATGAAAATCAGAATCAGTAAGTTTGCCAATATCACAAACACGAACGACAAGTGAACGTTGCGACTTGAAAGCCTTCGTCAGCACATTATATAAATTCAAAATACCATAAACACAAACCAGAATAAACAGAATCACTTAACTGACTAATCTCTTATAGATCCGGCCGGTCAGTCGAAGATTTTGTCATTTCTGAAGCTGAGAATCTAAGCTATAAATGTCAATAAAGTCCTAAAGCAGATTTTGGTGTATGCAGTGTCAGCCTTTCACAGCTCACAGTGCCAAAGCATACCGTAAAAAGCTACTAAAAAGAATTTTCTTAAATCGGCATGTTGGCCCCTAAGAATGGCAATCCTGCTGTAAAGTAGAACACCACATGACAAACACAATTTAAAGGGTGAACAAAGAGGAACAACACATTGTTAGGCATGACAACTGAGTTAAGGGAGCTAGTTCCTTTCCTCGCCACATTTACTTTCAGGGAAATCAATTGATGCCCAATTATATAAGATGGCCTCCCAGTTTGTTGACTCCTTGTGAAGGCTAGCGGCCAAAGTCTGCCAGTGATGAACATGTGATGAACCTGAAGACTTCATACCGATTTTCCGGGCAATGTGGAACTCATTCCAGTTATGGTTACCGGGGTAAACCAGAGTGCTGGTGCCCTTACACTAACCACTTACAGGAGTAAACTATCAATGGTCACCTGACATACGCAGGTTAGCATGAGGCCTTACCCTCGTGGAGGCCCCGGACAATTACCAGGTGGGCCTAGGTGTTAAGACTGCACTGTGTACCTATGTGTGTGTATGTTTGTGTGTGTTTGTGTGTGTGTATGTGTGTAATTCCAAATGATACACAATAATAAACAAAATACAATTAAAAATTTTGAAATAAAACAAAACTTACAGAAAGATAGAAAATAGCGTTTCATTTTGTATACTTCCACTGTATTTATATTTGAACAGTTTTCTCCTATTGTTTTTTGTCTTTGTTAATTGCTAAATCTTTGATCGGATTTCTAAATAAATCTGACGTAAGACACCTGCTTCTACATTTAATAGAGATAAGACATCCAGATTGTCCTGTTGTATTGTTGTTCTGATGTGACTTTGTAATTAACTTCAAATTGAACGCTCAAATCCAAGGACATTAAAAATGTATGTGATACCCCCTTCCTTTGTGATGCCCTAAGCACGTGCATATTGCGCTTAATGGTTAATATGGCCCTGAGATCTTAGCTTCTGTTAAACATCTAGGCTACTCATTTTTTTTTCAATTCAAGGCATTGTAAGCATCCAGCGTTCATGTCTTCATGTCTGGGATAAATTCTATTTTAAGTTAGTTGCGTATCCTTTACAGGACGTTGCAAAACCAACACTAGAATTTTGAGGTTGTTGTGGTTTTTCTAGGTAAATTTTACCTTCAGTAGTTTGCTATCGTTTCCTGAAGGGTCAGCTCTTGGTACCCCTGTCCAAACCAACGCAAGACAAACCGTCAGCAGTTGTGATCGATCCCGGCACCCGGCGTTACGAAGTGCGATCGCACCGCCTAAGATACAGACGCGAACAATTCTATGTAGCATCCGATGGTTCGGTATCCGACCTCTAATGATCAAGATTTATTGCTTAAGATATTCTTCATTCTAAGTAAAAAATGAAGACCTCAAATATGAAATGTGCACCTACGGCTTGCCATTGAATATCGATAGACTTTTACTGACACTGTTAACTCAATCAATAGCTGCTTACCTCTAGAAATAGAAACCGCGCAATCTTTTTCACATGAAATAGAAATGAACCACGATGCATTTTCTCTGCTAGCGGTACGAATCCGTTGATATATTGATGATCGTATATATTTTATCTGTAGATGCTTAGCTCCAGTTTTGTTGTCCATAGACGGGCATATTGAGAGAATGACAAATGCCAGAGATGTAAAAACTCTATATACAAGGGAGATGAATGGTCGTAGACCACGAGGCAGACCAAGAAGACGATGGAGAGATAACGTCCAGAGAGATCTGTAAACACTTGGTGTCACCAACTGGAAAGAGAATGCCAAATAGCGAGATTAATGGAGGTATGTGATATCTGCAGCAATGAACCTCAAGCGCTCGGAATGCTGAAGGAGGCCAAACAGAGATATGAACGGAGGCGGGTGATATCTGCAGCAATGAACCTCAAGGGTTCGGAATACTGAAGGAGGCCAACCAGACAGATGAATGGAGGCGGGTGATATCTGCAGTAATGAACCTCAAGGGCTCGGAATGCTGAAGGAGGCCAAACAGATATATGAACGGAGGCGGGTGATATCTGCAGCAATGAACCTCAAGGGTTCGGAATACTGAAGGAGGCCAACCAGACAGATGAATGGAGGCGGGTGATATCTGCAGTAATGAACCTCAAGGGCTCGGAATGCTGAAGGAGGCCAACCAGACAGATGAATGGAGGCGGGTGATATCTGCAGCAATGAACCTCAAGGGCTCGGGATGCTGGTGGGGTAAAAGTACCACTAGTACTACAGACACAGGGTGGTACATGTGAGGAAGATATCATACAGACACAGGATGGTACATAGGGCGCAGACTTTAGACAGACACAGGATGGTACATAGGGCGCAGACTTTAGACAGACACAGGATGGTACATAGGGCGCAGACTTTAGACAGACACAGGATGGTACATATGAGGAGGATATCATACAGTCACAGGGTGGTACATAAAGCGCAGGCTTTAGACAGACACAGGATGGTACCTAGGGTGCAGACTTTAGACAGACACAGGATGGTACATAGGGTGCAGACTTTAGACAGACACAGGATGGTACCTAGGGTGCAGACTTTAGACAGACACAGGATGGTACATAGGGTGCAGACTTTAGACAGACACAGGATGGTACATAGGGTGCAGACTTTAGACAGACACAGGATGGTACATAGGGTGCAGACTTTAGACAGACACATGATGGTATGTAGGGTGCAGACTTTAGACAGACACAGGATGGTACCTAGGGTGTAGACTTTAGACAGACACAGGATGGTACATAGGGTGCAGACTTTAGACAGACACAGAATGGTACCTAGGGTGTAGACTTTAGACAGACACAGGATGGTACATAGGGTGCAGACTTTAGACAGACACAGGATGGTACATAGGGTGCAGACTTTAGACAGACACATGATGGTATGTAGGGTGAAGACTTTAGACAGACACAGGATGGTACCTAGGGTGCAGACTTTAGACAGACACAGGATGGTACCTAGGGTGTAGACTTTAGACAGACACAGGATGGTACATAGGGTGCAGACTTTAGACAGACACAGGATGGTACATAGGGTGCAGACTTTAGACAGACACATGATGGTATGTAGGGTGCAGACTTTAGACAGACACAGGATGGTACCTAGGGTGCAGACTTTAGACAGACACATGATGGTACCTAGGGTGCAGACTTTAGACAGACACAGGATGGTACCTAGGGTGCAGACTTTAGACAGACACATGATGGTACCTAGGGTGCAGACTTTAGACAGACACAGGATAGCACATAGGGCACAGACTGTAGACAGACACAGGATGGTACGTAGGGCGCAGACTCTAGACAGACACAGGATGGTACGTAGGGCGCAGACTCTAGACAGACACAGGATAGCACATAGGGCATAGATTATAGACAGACACAGGATGGTACATAGGGCGCAGACTTTAGACAGACACAGGATGGTACGTAGGGTGCAGACTTCAGACAGACACAGGATGGTACGTAGGGTGCAGACTTCAGACAGACACAGGATGGTACGTAGGGCGCAGACTCTAGACAGACACAGGATGGTACGTAGGGCGCAGACTGGACAGGACATCAGGATGGTACAGACCCTTTCATGAAGGAGGAGCAGAGTACGTAGGCGCGTGAGAAACGACGTGATCTCAAGAACTGTTGGAACAACACCCATTGTCAAATTTATTGAGAAACAAAGAATGAAATGATTTGGCCATCAAATGAGAATGAGACCAACAATGCCAGCAGCGAGAGCATACAACCAGAAAATCGAAACACCAAGAGGCAAGGGAAGACTGAGAAGAATATGGATTGAAGGAGTCACTGACACCTTGAAACAGCCTAACATTACGGCATATTAAGTCACTGGGCGCGCTTTGGCTTGACTGCCGATCGTCTGATGAACTACGACGCCTAGTGGCATAAGCAGATATTGATAAAAGAAGAAAGAAGAAGAATACTCTTACCTCATTATTATCATCATCATTTTCATTATCATGCTTCTTGTCCTTTGTGTGTTCGCTTGTGTCCTGTAAAGCTAATCAATCCTAAATGTGTGGGTTTTTCCCCCTGCACAAAGTACGACCTACTTTTCATCTTTCTTCTTTGTAACTCTTTCAGCCCCAACCGGCGTATCACGTATGATCGGCTACTGCCCTTGTGTCCCAAACAAGACATGATGTGATCCAAGTTTGTGATAAACATTTGACTGGTTATTTTCTAATTCAACACAGTATGTTTTATGGTCAATGTTATATGCTACTCCCTATCCATATAAGTGGGGGATGTATGCCATATTGCTTGTGGCTGAGTTGTCGTTACGCATCTCCTTATGGGACTGATCGAGTTAATAGACAAACTTCTCCTCTAGCAAAGTCGTTGAAGCGACTAATTAGCTGTAACTAGGGGTTTCATCTAAGTCTCAGTGCATCTGCCTAAAAGGCAAAGACCCCAACTTCTGCACACAGATAAGCCATATCTGTAAAACGGATGTGCACGCAAAACTGGATTTCTTATTCGCGCTCACCGGATATAAATTCTGGCGGAAAGTTTTGGTTTTTCATCCACCTCTAGATTCCAGTCTTGTTCCACAACCCGAGTACTGCCTGCACATACGTTTTACAGATCTGACAAATATGTAGACAGGCTGTTGGTTCCTTGGCAGGTGCACTCTGACTTTAGAGAAAGCGCCCCCCACCCCCCCCCCCCCTTTCCACGGAATGCACACGGGGGATGTCACAGATCAATAACCTGACAAATAAAGCCGATTTTGTTGAAATATGAACGCCATGCTCCCACTAGAACAGTGTTTCTCAACCATTCTAATGCCGCGACTCTTTACCCCCCCCCCCCCCCCCCCCCCCAATGTTGTGGTGACGCCCCAACCATACAATTATCATCGTCGCACTTTCATAACTTCAATGAATATGTTTTCTGCGTCGGTCTTTGGCTACCCCTGAGAAAGGGTCGTTCGTGACCCATAGGTTGGGAACCGCTGCACTAGGAGAAAGGGCGTGGGCACGGCTAGTCTTTAGGCTGCATAGATTATATGTAATTATGTCTGGTGAACACGCAACCTGTATCTGGTGAACGGGAAGGAGCAAGGCATAAACTTCATTGCCTAGAACACAATCATGGTTACGTTATTAGTCCTCCCACACAAACGAGCCAGGAAAACGTTAGTATGTTAGTTTTAATAAATATAATTGCTGTGCTGTTTGTACTAGGGGAGTTTATTGCTCTTTTATTTTATCTGTTTTATTACCCCGTAGCGCGTTGTTATCTCCCCCCCCCCCCCCCCCTTTCCTCTCCCTTTTTTCCCATATCATACACCTATTATAATTTATAAATGTCAGCATTTCATTATCGCCTAATTGAGCACTAAATATTTTTTATATCAAAGTAAGTAAGTAGAGTAAAGTAAAGGACCCTTTTCCGAGCCTTTAGGCGAATTGGGCATATAGGGCTAGGCCTACATTTTTATAGACCAATCAGCACTTGGTGGGTGATGTAGTCAACATCACGCCGGCCGTCGTTACCTTCCAGGACAGCACCTGGGACCCGTTCAAGGCTGGGAGTCAAGGTCATTTTTAAAAAATACAGCTCTGCCAGGACGTGAACCCACGACTTTCCGATACGCAGGCGTAAATATGGGACATATAAATCTTAGGGTGGGTAGATCAACCCCTTCCTCCCATATAAATTTTAGGGTGGGTAGATCAGCCCCCCCCCCCCATATAAATCTTAGGGTGGGCAGATCAACCCCCTCCCCCCATATAAATCTTAGGGTTGGTAGATCAACCCCCTCCCCCATATAAATCTTAGGGTTGGTAGATCAACCCCCTCCCCCCATATAAATCTTAGGGTTGGTAGATCAGCCCCCTCCCCCCATATAAATCTTAGGGTTGGTAGATCAACCCCCTCCCCCCATATAAATCTTAGGGTTGGTAGATCAACCCCCTCCCCCCATATAAATCTTAGGGTTGGTAGATCAGCCCCTCCCCCCATATAAATCTTAGGGTTGGTAGATCAACCCCCTCCCCCCATATAAATCTTAGGGTTGGTAGATCAACCCCCTCCCCCCATATAAATCTTAGGGTTGGTAGATCAGCCCCCTCCCCCATATAAATCTTAGGGTTGGTAGATCAACCCCCTCCCCCCATATAAATCTTAGGGTTGGTAGATCAACCCCCTCCCCCCATATAAATCTTAGGGTTGGTAGATCAGCCCCCTCCCCCATATAAATCTTAGGGTTGGTAGATCAACCCCCTCCCCCCCATATAAATCTTAGGGTTGGTAGATCAACCCCCTCCCCCCATATAAATCTTAGGGTTGGTAGATCAACCCCCTCCCCCCATATAAATCTTAGGGTTGGTAGATCAACCCCCTCCCCCCATATAAATCTTAGGGTGGGTAGATCAGCCCCCTCCCCCCATATAAATCTTAGGGTGGGTAGATCGACCCCCCACCCATATAAATCTTAGGGTGGGTAGATCAGCCCCCCCCTTATAAATCGTAGGGCGGGTAGATCAGCCCCCCCCCTTCCCCCATATAAATCGTAGGGCGGGTAGATCAGCCCCCCCCCTTTAACCCTTATAAATCGTAGGGGGTGTAGATCAGCCCCCCCCCCCTTTCCCCCATATAAATCTTAGGGTGGGTAGATCACCCCCCCCCTTTCCCCCATATAAATCTTAGGGTGTGTAGATCAGCCACCCCCCCCCCCTTTCCCCCATATAAATCTTAGGGTGGGTAGATCAGCCCCCCCCCCCCTTTCCCCCATATAAATCTTAGGGTGTGTAGATCAGCCACCCCCCCCCCCCCCCCCCCCCCCCCCCCACCCCCCCCCCCCCCCTTTTATAATTCTTAGAATGAAATCTGAAAATATCGTGTTACGAGGAACTCTGGCTGTTATGATTATATACGTAATAGATATTTTTTTTTATTTGGCCAAGGCCCAGGCTGGTAATTCACAATTTGTCTCAGGGGCGATTTAAGCTGGCAGACACTTCTTTTAAAGCAGTGAAGTATTTGGGGAATAAGGGAGATAGCTGCAGAATTTGAGATAGTAGTCTGGTTACATCCCTTCCTATTCTTTAACATAATCGATGCCGAGGTATCAGTTCACAAAATGCAGTAATGACTAGAATGTTTATTTACTGGAACCCGCAGGGACATAGACATAAAGGCACACACACAGAAAAAGGTGCTACAGAGTAAGTTAAAAAGATAGGGAGGACATGAGATGAGCTGTAGGTGATAGCCAAATATAATGACTTAGCGCAAGTTGGTTTACAGGCCTATGCTCCATAGGGGGATAAAGGAGAAAAATAAAAAGTAATGAGGCACATCTTGTAAAGAGTACAGCACAGAAGCTACAGCTAAAACTAAGGATATACTAATCCTTAATATCGTTGGTTTCTTTGTGATAAGCGAGTGATATATGTAGCTTGTTTTCTTCTGACATGTTCATAATTGGTTTGAGTATTCAGCAAGTTTTCTATTGAATGAAGTAGCCAGTCATCTTCTTCAACATGCATGGCCAAGTATACAATGTCACTATTCTATGATTTAGGCTAGAGTGATGGGAATGATTGTGGCAGAACAAAATGGTGGTGTTTTTTTTTAAATCTACAACTTCAAGCATGAGAATGGAGGTGGAGGCAATCACTGCAGCTGTGAAGTGAATATCAGAGAATAGTTACCAGAGGATGTATAGTGACTGACTGTCAGTCGGTACTGCATCATCATCAAGTGCCTTGCCAGCTGGTGTAGGTGTTCATGCATCGCCACAGATCTCAGTCTTTGGTGTTCCAGATCAATTCTATTGTTTGTCTGCTGAAACTGCTAAATACAGGGTATTTTTCACAACTAGTTGTATTCCTGACAGATGCAAAAGTGGTACTTCAGGCACTCCAGTCTGGAAAATTACCAAGCATACGGACACTATTATCCGAACTAGGCAACCGCTGTAAATTAGCAATGCAATGGATACCTTCCCACTGTGGAGTTCCCGGAAACGAAAGAGCTGATAAACTAGCTAAGGAAGGTGCAACTGAAGAACCCGACATACCAGTCTCTTATCAACAGAAGAAGATGATCAAATCAATCAGATTGCCACCGAAACTGGCATAAGACCATTACCATATTATGGACAGACCAGAGCAAGTCATTATCCTTAGCCTTAGAACAGGGCACAATCGACTTCGCTGCCACATGTACAACAAATTTAAGATTGGCCAATCAGCCATGTGTACCTGAGACAACAGATCACATCCTCCAAGACTGTCCCAGATTCAATGCTTCCAGGCAAAACTTCTGGCCAAAAGAGACACTTGTGGAAGTCAAACTTTACGGGCCACTTAGTGAATTACAAAAGACAGTGAAATTCATACTAGAGACAGCATTGCAGATATAGATAATTTATTTCATGTGAACGAAAAAAGAAGAAGATTGTCTGCTGCTGACAGAGATTATGTACTGCTGACAGAGATTGTGTACTGTTGACAGAGATTGTGTACTGCTGACAGAGATTATGTACTGCTGACAGAGATTGTGTACTGCTGACAGAGATTATGTACTGCTGACAGAGATTATCTGCTGCTGATAGAGATTATGTACTGTTGACAGGGATTATGTGCTGCTGACAGAGACTGTGTACTGTGCTGGTGACAGGGATTATGTGCTGCTGTCAGAGACTGTGTACTGTGCTGTTGACAGGGATTATGTGCTGCTGACAGAGACTGTACTGTGCTGTTGACAGGGATTGTGTGCTGCTGACAGAGACTGTGTACTGTGCTGTTGACATGGATTATGTGCTGCTGACAGAGACTGTACTGTGCTGTTGACAGGGATTATGTGCTGCTGACAGAGACTGTACTGTGCTGTTGACAGGGATTATGTGCTGCTGACAGAGACTGTACTGTGCTGTTGACAGGGATTATGTGCTGCTGACAGAGACTGTGTACTGCTGACAGAGACTGTACTGTGCTGTTGACAGGGATTATGTGCTGCTGACAGAGACTGTGTGCTGTGCTGTTGACAGGGATTATGTGCTGCTGACAGAGACTGTGTGCTGTGCTGTTGACAGGGATTATGTGCTGCTAACAGAGACTGTGTACTGTGCTGGTGACAGGGATTATGTGCTGCTGACAGAGACTGTGTACTGTGCTGTTGACAGGGATTATGTGCTGCTGACAGAGAAGCAATCTGGACTGTCCAAACCTCAATGAAGACAAAGCTGTATAGTGTACAGGAAGATATGACCTGCTTGATAGTGTCATCAAGACTATGTGGTATACATTTTCTGACAGAAGATGGAAGAAGAGAGGTCTAACTTTAAAACAAAGTCCAAAAATTATATCTGGTGAAGTGTCTATGCATTTTATTTTGGGCGGGGGTGGGGTAAACTGTACCTCTGAATAGTGTATAAGATGTCCCCATGACATTTTCATTGATTTAAAATACAATACATGTTTTATAACATATAATCAAGTTTTATAATTCAAATTGAAGAAATGTCAAATTTTCGACAGTTTACTACAAGTGTTTAAAATGACAAACCCTATTTTCACTCAGCCATAGCACATAGACCAAGTTGTGCATATTAGATTAATGACAGGGATCTGAAATAATCTGTCTATTCCAGACACCACTGATAACTCACAGAGACTGAGCTGTGATATCAGATTTATTACAAGGGTATCAAATAATCTGACAGGTTTTTGAAATGACCTTTCTATTCTGGGCACCACTGATATCTCAGACAGACTGAGTGGAACACATTACATTTATGACAAGTTTTTGAAATGACCTTTCTATTCTGGGCACCACTGATATCTCAGACAGACTGAGTTGAACACATTACATTTATGACAAGTTTTTGAAATGACCTTTCTATTCTGGGCACCACTGATATTTCAGACAGACTGAGTGGAACACATTACATTTATGACAAGTTTTTGAATTGACCTTTCTATTCTGGGCACCACTGATATCTCAGACAGACTGAGTGGAACACATTACATTTATGACAAGTTTTTGAAATGACCTTTCTATTCTGGGCACCACTGATATTTCAGACAGACTGAGTGGAACACATGACATTTATGACAAGTTTTTGAAATGACCTTTCTATTCTGGGCACCACTGATATCTCAGACAGACTGAGTGGAACCCATTACATTTATGACAGGTTTTTGAAATGACCTTTCTTTTCCAGGCACCACTGATATCTCAGACAGACTGAGCTGTAAATATAATTTATCATGGGTATTTGAACCAATTATCTTTCTATTTCAGGCATAACTGATAACAGAAAGCACATTATTATATGAACATTATTATTTGAATTAGTAATTTGGTGCATTCTCTTTCCAAATGCTCACATACTTCCAGATTGTGTAACTTATCTCTGACATATTTATTTTAGATCAGTAAAAATTTGCATACATATTTTTTGAGACTTTCTGCATACTGAATACATTTATATGACACAAATTTACTCCATCAAAATTCTTAGTTTTCATTTAAATTCTAGGATCTAAGAAAGAAACAATTATTTTAAAACAAAAATTAACCCTGGTTTTCTTAAACTGATGAATCTAATTTATTATCAGCATACAGATCAAACTCTGAAAAACAGACAACTGAAACTTTTGAAATGAATGCAAATTGTTAGCACTAAAACAGATGCATATCCACATATGAAAAACATTCATTTGTAATACAGTATTAAAAAAAAAATATTCAGCTTGTATCAGTACAAAACTGTTGTGGATTTTTTCCCATATAATTCTTCTTTTTTAGATGTGGATCCTTTACAGGACTGCGGAATCAACGAGAGCAAATTCTGACTGTTTAGTTTTCTAAGTAATTTTACATTCAATAGTTTGCCATTGTTTTCTGAATGGTCAGTATTCCATACCACTGTTAAAATCAAAATGAAGCAGTCTGCTGCCAAACAGAATAAGCAAGTGCCTTCACCATGCCAAAGCCACAGATGCTGACTATAGAGTTTTCAAACAGTGAAACTGTATTCCAAATCTACCCAGGCAAAATCACTAGCAAAGAATCCTTTACTTACTTACTATAGTAAACACAAGACATACAAAAGTCACCCCAGATGATAAAACTATATTCACACATTTTCATGTCAACTCGTTGAACAGTACAATAACATAAGTCTTCTCGGACATCATTATCTTAAGAAAGGGTCTGGTCTGTTCTTTCTCATGACAAATTCTATCTTCCGCTGCATTTCAGCGTCATAGATTCTCCTACATCTCTCGTAAGCAAGTCGATTTCGCTTGAGGAATGGCTTTTCATATCTTTCTTTTCTCTTCACGTCGGAAAAGAATCCTTCTCTTTTTAAAATTCTGTATTGATGAAAACAAGTAATTAAGTCATAAGCCAAACAAAGCAATGTACACAAATACTTACATATAAAGACACACAACTCCCTTTCACTTTAGACTGGACATTTTCAAATCAAACTAAAACTTTCAAACAAAACTGGATGATTTAAAAACAAATTCATTGGATAATAGTTTGCAGGCAGACAAGAACTAGACACAAACATTTATTAATAAAAAGCCAAAAGAAAGACTGCAGATAAACAAAAACAATATAAAACAACATGTAAGGTTGTCTGTAAAATGTCACTCTCATTATGACCCAGCGACAGAAGTTGCTACTATTACAAAAGACAACACTACTATGACAGTGATACTGTAACAATTATAATCAGTGGAAGACCAATCCAAAGAGTAACGAGCACACGGTTTGTAAGAATGATTCTGGACAAACAGCTGAATTGGGGCAAACATATTGATACAGCGGTAGACAAATGTAAAAGAATAGGCAACTTTTTAAGGATAAACAAAGGCAATGCATGGGGAGCAAATCAAGCCACTCTCTGACAATTTTTTGAAGCTTTCCTGAGAGAGAAACTAGAATATGGAAGCATTGTCTATGACTCAACAACTGATTACATACAAAAATAAACTAAGAATAAGAAGAAACTCCACAGGGGAGCATGTACAGCAGGAGTCTACCAATCATCAGTAGAATGATCCCTCGTCAACAAATGTTTTGGCCCACCAGCTCCTAGACATTTTCGGAGGGTGGGCCCGCCTGAGTTCATGAAGCTCAGGGTTGATCAGCTCCTGCTGCATGTATTACTGGATGTTCTCGGACAGAGACAAGATGAAATTGGTGACTGTGCAACAGGTACTGTGAGATTCAAAGTTTATTTACATCTAAATAGTATACAGTGCCAAGCACTACTCATATTACTGGTGCAAGTAAGGGCGCATCAAGAGAAGCAATGGAAGTAGCGCTTGGTTCAGCACCATTAAATCTGAGAAGGAAGCAATTGCTGGCTTCAGACCACACAAAATCATGATCATCCAGCAAGTGTTGCTTTTAACATCAATACAAACAAGTTCAAGGGTGTGCCAAAAAGTAATAATCTTAAGCCAGCAGCATGGGATGCTGATGTAAAAAAAAAACTAATAAGGAACTAACGAGAACACTTGAATTAAGAGATATAAACCATGGGATACGGCAAAACAGATTGCACAAAACACTGATCTACTACAGGTAAGAACCACAGCAGAGGAGCACATTAGAAACATTGAAACTGATAACATACATGGATGGATCCAAAAATGAGAAACGAGAAGTACGAGCATGTTATTCCTCATTGAAAAATACAAAATCACAACCCACAGTTGACAACACGGTGGATGGCATGACTGTCCAAGTATGTGCTGTTGATACTTAGGGGGAACTACAGCTCAGTGAGACCCAGTGGTGACCGGGATTAAGTGCTGAAAGAGTGAACTCTATTTCTGACGGTTTCATGCCATGTTTGCTGCATGACCCTGACAAAAGTCACGAGGGGGGGGGGGGGAGGGGGAGGCCACCGACATTCGACTTGGAGACTTGAGACAGGATGGACGTGTGCAGTTGGACAGATGTAGAATCTTAGAATACTATAGTGACCGCACAGATTGTGTTAAGTGTTATGTTATGGTAGGATAGCTTCCTTGTGTTGTGTAGCGTTTAACAGCGACAGGTGTTGTGTTGTTTCGTAATACGTAAGTAGTGTGGGTATATTCTGATCAGTAGAATCGGATAGTGATATGGTTTGGCACACTGGCCCTGCACCTGACAGAAGTTCTGCTATCCTGGCGAGGTCCAGTGACAAGGAAAAGAATGTATCACACAGAGGTGTGGTTTGCGAACCTGGGATTTGCCTGAGAGAACGCACTGGCGAGTGTAGTGAATGTAAAGCTCGCTCGGTCAGGGTTCCAGGTAACCATACAGCAGGAAGTCAACTGTCCTTTTGTTAATCTGTGATTTGCATTAAAGACTGTCATGTGTGCTCTGTGTGCATCCGGGTTCAGTGTAGGCTAGGTTTAGATTGTCTGTCAGAGGCCCACCGAACAAGCCATATACCATCAAGGTCAATCAGATGTCTGTGACACAAGCAAATGAGACTTTTATAATTTGCTGATTTTGAACCCTTCACTCAGAGTTACTGAGTGCTGACAGCAACTGAATGAGCTGCTTGACATGGGCGGTTAAGGGCCTACCCTTCACTATGGACAAAAATTCAGTTTATCTTTATTCAACGGATCAACATCATGGCACATGGGTGTAACCCACAAGTGCTCTGTTCTACTTCTAATTCAAGCCTGAGTCTGAAGAATCTCAGCGCAGTGCACAAACTCTAGTAGGCTCTCCTTTAAATAACGGTCCCAAATGATTTACGCAGAAAGTAAACCCAAACAAAGCCTCACTCATATCTAAAATTTGCATTTCTTCTGCAGCGATTCAACTGTGTCAAAAGTAGGATTAATTGCAACGACATTTTCGCGAAACGCAACATATTTTTTTACGGCGATTACACGGTGGCAAAACTAGGATTAACTATGGATGAAAAAAAATTAGCGGCAAGCAAGAATACTGCCGATAGCGCTATCCTATGGCAGGGCCTGAGTTATATGTAACTTGCGGACCACTTTTTGCCGACTATAGTGGCACCTCCGAGAGTATCCCTCCGCGCCACGCATAGCGGCGCCGAAGGGGCTAAAGTAGATGGCTAGGACTCAAGAGCAGCAGCTACTGCAGCTCCTGCGGCTTCCTCCAATGAATTTGCTCCTGAGTCCTAGCCACCTAGTTTAGTCCCTTCCGCGCCGCGCGTAGCTGCGTTGGGGATACTCTCTGAGGTGGCACTGTAGTCCCAGAAAAAAGAAGTTCACAATTTACACGTTACTGACCCCAGGTCAGCGTACATTTCCGGCCTCAACATTTTGGGAGCATCATTCAGAGGATAGCATGCCACAATTTTCACGTATAAAGGATTTCAATATCGGTAAGTAGTAGAATTCTCCCATTTTCCTCATACTTTTCGTTCCTTATATTTCCCGAGTTACAGCTTTTAAATGTTTGTAGGGCAGGACGTAATGAGGCTCTGTTAGGGTTAACTTTCTGCGTAGATAATTTGGGACCATTATTTAAAGGAGAGCCCTTTATTAGTACTGGCGAGGATCCTGAAATATTTTGGGTAGGTTTTTATCTCAAATTGTTGCCCGGGCAGCACTGTTAGGCTACTCCCTTTTTATTTCCAACTGCCAAAGGATTTTTTTACGTGCACAACAATACACACAGGCGTCTGGTCTTACTACCCAGAGAATAGGAGAAATTACTAGAAGTCCACATGAAAAATCCCAGCCTGACCTTCATCACTCGAGGCGGACACCATACCTCGAGACCACTCGGTCCTTACAAGCAGTGATTAATGATGGTAAGCAGCATCGGCACCTTTTTTAAAGCATGATTTTACTTCAGTGCTACTTTAAAAATAATAGTGTGTAGACACTTTCTGTGGCATAGGCAGCTCATGACTAGGCACTGCGACACTGGAGTACTCCCTACTGTCAATAAATATTTTCATCACAAACTGCAATTGACAAGCACTTTATTTTCCAGATCACTTGTTGTCTTCTTCATTACACTCCTTGGCTGTAAATTCCGGAAGAAAATTCTTGTTGTTAGTAAATTTATGGACTATTAATGGTGTTCCAGACTTTAGTTGTGCGTAAATCATATCCATTTTACAAATCTGGCTTATTTGTATCATGTATGCAGACTACTTGTCTCTCAGGCAGATGCACAGACTTTGATGGAAATCCATAATTTAAATGAGTTAACTCTTAGAACATGGTTGTTAGGAAAGAAGTTGGTCTATTCTCACTCCCCCCCCCCCCCCCCCAAAACACAATTGGTCCCTGGAATCCACTTGATGACACTTTGTGGTGTGTAGTACAAGCACCCCCCCCCCCTCCCCCAGGGAAAAATCAGGACAAGCCTATAATTTACATAAAATATTATTTATATAATGGCATAAATTAATGGATGTGTGCAGACATGTCGAAACAGCAAGCAAAAACCCATTCATAAGATTAAGACAGAATGATTGAATGACAGCAGCATCAATCAAGAAAGAACAACATCGGAAAACAAAATATATCATATGAAATAAGACCAACTTAAATTAGAAAGAGCATATAATATACAAGAGATTCGTACATCCCCACTCACTAACAGTACTAACACTTGTTTCTGGCGATGGAAAAGATCAGAAGAACAATTCTTCTTCAAAAAGATTGGTTGATTGGATTGAACTTCAAGAAGAACTGGAGGAGGAAAACCGGGCGTAAACGGACGCAGTTGGGTGTACAGTTTATAAACATTAACACATCGTTACCCGTCCAGTAATCTGTAGGCAGGTTCGATTTTGTTATCTCTAACAAGAACGGTCTTGGCCAAAAAGCGAACATGATTCGCTGTCATCGTGAATGTCTCTGCTACTACACAACAAGGTCAGGACAATGCTTTCACGAAACCTTCACCTCCACCTATTCTCGATAACTAAACACGCCAGGATTTTTCAAGAATGCCGTTCTTGCTTTTAAGCCAGGTTTATTAACAATGATGTCCATGCATCTCCTCTGAGAGTCGCCGTGGCGTAGCAGAAGGTCTTGGGATCGCACCCTGGCCGAGCCTGACTTTAAAAAAAATGAACTTGGCTCCAAGGTCGACCCAGCCTTAAGTGGGTACAAAGGTGGACCCTGGGAAGTAAAGGCGGTCAGAGTGATGCTGATCACATCACCCGTCTTGTGCCACTAGTCTATAAAACATAGGTCTAGCCCTTTATACCAAATGACTGGGCAAAACTGAACTGAAAGCAATAATCAAAAGCAAAATATGCAGAGAATGGTCCCAGCAGTGGTCGACCAGCGACAAAGGCAGAGCTGCCTATAGACTGCTCAACAAACCCAGTCTCAAGAATCAAGTGACAAAACCGACCAAAATTCTGGCCATTCGAAAACTGTGGAAGATGCGACTAGGGCAGTGTTGCCACTTTGGATTTTTTATATCAAAATTTAGATCTTTTTCATTGCATTTAGATACTTTTTTGACGTTTAGATCGTAAATATTTTTCTACATCCTTTTCATATGGAGTTAGATATTTTATAGATTTTTTTTCTTTCATTGTAAATTTAATAATTACTGTGTAAAATATTTACTACAATATTTTTGTTTTGGTCTGGTACGTACATTGTGAAAACTGCCATTACTTGAACTTTGAACTCTCACTGGGGTCAACGCACAAATATCTGGCAGACCCGATTAATAAAAACGCGCGTAAATCATACTAACTTTGTTTCAACCGTATCCTCACTGTGCTGACTTTGCGTTTCTTTTTCATGTGATTTAAAAAAATAATTGCTCACCTTCTTATGTGGCTTTCACTTTGAAAAAACCTTTCAACATGCCAAAAGAAAGTATGAGCAAAAAATTTGGAAAGAGTGGTTGCATGATGACAAAATTAAAAACTGGGGATATGACCAAAGCTTGTAAGTACTGCAAGTGTGAAATTAAAGCGAAAATACAAAACTCAAAGAGTCATGCAGAGACTAAAAAAGCATAAAACTGCAGTTTCATTTAAAGATATTACACCACTGACATCTGTTTTTAGAACTATACTGATAAATGAATCATCAAAAGTTGAAGTATCAGTCGCAGCGTTTTTAATTTGTCACTGCGCAATTTCAAACTGTGACCATTTTTGATCTATTTGTAAAAAATCTTGGACTAGTTCAATTTGAAAAGTGTGGTGTAGAAAGTATAGTTTAGGAACTGAAGGACCTTTTAATCAGCAAACAGTTAGGCTTGAAGAATTTGGCTGTAATTGGTACTGATAATGCCTCAGTGATGGTTGGTATAAGCAATGGCATTTATGCCAAGTTGAAGAAAGCTAACCCATAGTTAATACTTATAAAATGTATGCTTCATTCATTGCAGCTAGCATTATCTCATGTTTCATCTAAATATTTACCAAGGAATTTGGAATACCTTATTGCTGAAACACTTTACTGGTTTTCCAAATCATTTGTCAGACAACAGCAATACAATACATTATATACAGCCTTGAATGATGGTTCCACACCACCAAAAATTCTGTCAGATTGCAAAACTAGATGGTTATCAATTTAACCAGCTGTTGAAAGAATTATAAGGCAATGGCTGAAGTTGAAGACACACTTTGAAATAACAAGACAAAGTGAAAAGTGCTACACAGCTGAAATACTATATGGAATGTACAGTGATGAAAAAAAATATGTCATTCATTCTCTTTTTATAACCTATTCTAATGGAAGTGCAAAAAGTTAATAAACTGTTCGAATCTAAACTTATTGATAAAGTTAAATTACTTGATGATCTCACCTTGCTATTTCACTCGGTAAAAGACTGGTGTTGCCAACTTCAAAATCTGATTTGCTCACTAGAGAGCTATTTGGCTCCTAAGCCACACCTTGGATATTAAATCGAATCAAAAATTGATGATTTAAAAACAAAGGGACTGTTAACAGAGAATGAAGAGAACAACTTAAGAAAACGCTGTCAAGATTTCCTTATCTCATTATTGATGCAATTTAAGCAGAGACTTCCTGAAAATCTAGATGTTTTGAAAAATATTTAACTTTTTTCTGTGAGCAACATACTTCAGCCAATAAAGGACATACCTAAATATTGTAAAGTTATGAAATTTTTAGGGGCTACTGATAATAGTGTCGCGGAAGTAGAATATCAGTTAACCAAAATAAAGTTAGCTGAATGTACAAACAAAACAGAAACTAAAGCGTTGTGGAGTGAAGTGAGACAATTTAAAGATGCCTCATCAAACAGTCCATTCTGTAAGCTCTAAGTGCCATGTCTGCCATGATACTACCCCACTCAAATGCTGACGTAGAAAGAGTTTTCAGTGCTAGGAATTATATCAAATCTAACCTAAAAAACAGGATGAAATTTGACCTCTTAAATGCTATCGTGCCATTAAAATTCGGCCTGATGAGACTAGAGAAATAAACCTACTGTTCCACTTATAAAGAAATTTGAACAGCTAAAGCATACCAGGGTCATTTTGGATCTGAAGCTTCAACTTCATTATCCAAGCTAAGTTTATCCTGTGGATCTTGTGAGGCAGACATCAGTGAAGGTGAGGACATGATTATGTAGGGTAAGTCATAACAAAAGCTATGTAATTTTTGACTTTTTCAATTTGGATGTTTTTTCTAGATCTTTTTCACGCAGATTTAGATTTTTAAAGATATTTTTTGACACCGTTTTGGATATTTTTTGTCAAAGAAAAGTGGCAACACTGGACTAGGGTGCTGGCCAGACCGATTCCGCACTCCTGTGTGCGAGGAATTTAGGACCCCTAACTCCATGGAGCACTTCTTACTAACCTGTAAACACCACAAAATAGGGAGACAAGAGCTCGTGCTGCACTTCGGAGCCACAAGGCAACAAATGACAATTGAAAACTGCCTCAGTGTAAGCTGCGACGACAAGGTCCAGCGACTCGTGAAGCAGTTCAGATCCAGAACCGGGAAAGCGATCTGAGAGCCACCCCTCATCATGATGTGACTGACCAGATCCAGCGAGTACCAGCACCCTCAACATAGCCAACTATACCTCTCACTCACTCTTCCGACCTCACTGTATCTCCTCTGAAAAGCATTCCTGCTATTCTACCTATACTATCTCCACTCCTTCTCTACCACAGGCGAATTACTCAGACTAAAACAAACCAACTAACATAAATTTCTCTTAGTGTATTTTCAGAAAGATTAAAACGACAGAACCCACCAAAGGCCACCCGACGCTCCGAGGC
>CAJHNH020000158.1:150000-190000 GCA_905116865.2 Candidula unifasciata
CCATTACTACTACTACAACAACTGCTGCTGCTGCTACTACTACTACTAGTCCTACTGCTGCTGCTGCTGCTCATACTGCTGCTGCCACTACTACTACTGCTACTAGTAATACTGTTGCTACTGCTACTACTACTACTGATGTTATTGCTATTACTGCAACTAAGACTACTGCTGCTGTTGCTGCTGCTGCTACTACTACAGCTACTGCTGTTAATGCTGCTGCTGCTACTGCTGCTTCTACTGCTACTACTTCTGCTGCTGCAACTACTACGACTATTACTACTACAGCTACTAGTACTGCTGCTGCTACTACTACAACTACAACTAGTAAGCTATTATAACTACTACAGCTATTACAACAACAAAACTACTGCTGCTGTTGCTGCTGCTACTACTACTGCTACTACCACTACTACTACGACTACTACCGCTACTACTACTGCTACCACTACTACTACTATAACTGCTTTTGCTGCTACTGCTACTGCTGCTACTACTACTACTGCTACTAATACTACTACTGATGCTGCTGTTGCTTTTACCACTACTACTAAGCTGGGGGAGGGGGAGGAGAAAGAGTATTATTGTCTAGCTCTTCTGCTTATATACTAGACGAGATATCGTCGATATTAAACTTAAGAGCACTGATTGCGAAGTCAGTTTTTATTTCTTTTAACCCTCTTGCTTACATTAGCACCGGATGCCAGAGTGGACTAATTTGTGAAAGGCCCCAGATATTCCTGGCAACGTCACGTACACAAGGCTATATATTCACCTCGGCATGGGTTTCACAACGAACGGAAAGCTTTTAAGGTTATGGCCTGCATACCTTCAGTTTTTTTTCCGTCTAGATTTACTAAACAGATATTCAGAAGATGTAAATAGTTGCACGACTTCTACCCATGATCTGTAGGGTAGTTTAACTCTCTTGTAGTTCACCAAACAGAAAGCCTTATGAACAATCGTACAACCTAGCACATTCACCATCTATGCATTGTTCAAATCTATACTCGGTTTTAAATATCCATAACTAGATGGAAAAGTTGAAGGCAAGAGGTAAACAAGATAGAGAACAACACAAAGAAATTGACAAACAGAATCTCGGTGAGCATACAAGCGAGGCGAGAGATATGGCGTGTTCGAAATCGATCGCAGCCAACTTTCACTGTGGAGACGACACCATATTGATTAAATAGTTTAAACAAAACATTCATAACCAACTGCATTTTGCGAGTAAAATTGTAATATGTAAAACACAACGCGTTTATAAAATTTGATGCATTAAACACAATCTGTCAACAGCAACATCGATTCTGGTCAATTTTATGTCATATTCTAAGGAAACTATTAAAAAATATGAAACCTTGGCATATGAGTGGAATGTTTTGATTCTGTGTTGCGTGAGAGAGATAGAGAGAGAGAGAGTTACATCATGACCCGTGCGTGATTTCAAACAAACTAACGTTTTTGTTTACTTTTGTTTGCTTAAGATTGTGACCATCCGGCACTTAAAGAAGAGACATTTTTTTCTCAGTCGCCCTTTTTGCTAATTTCAAAACCTGGGAATAATATTTCACTAGGTACATTCAAACATGCCGTGTAATTACTTCAGTACCACTTTCACATTTGCTGGCTTGTTATTTCAAGAGTATATAAACTGAAAAATTTTCCCATTTGTTCGATATAAATTTTTTCCCCAAAGTGTATTTATCGTAGTCTGTGATAAGATTTCCGAATGGAACTATACGTTTCAAACTTGCAGGGAATTTGGGAAATATACCAGAAACCTGGTAAATCAGCATCGATTAACAATTATTTACGGACACACCCACCCAGAGACATACACTCTCACACACATACACATACTGATAATTAAATAACGAAGACTTATATTATTATGACCCACACAAACATACTAAAAAAAAAAAAAAAAAAGAAAGCGTTAATGATCTATGATCTCTCAAAATTGTAACGCTGCCAGATCGTCAGGCAACAAATAACACGTTATTTTGTGCAGCTAGTGAAAGCAGCTTTGTTACTTATGCTGTATGGAGCCAGTGGTGAACACAGTTTATGTTTCAAACTCGGAAAAGTGCCATTGAAACAGTTGAATTGATAAGATTATTTTTCTCTAAAAGACAACATTCCACCCCTTCACCTATGATTTTAACTCGCCTCTTTGAATGAGAGCTCCTTAGACTCCTTCAAAGTTGTGTTTAGTACGTGTAAAACAGATAATAATTAAAACTGATTTCCTGAAGTATTTTAGCAATAGTAAAAAGACGTATCAAAGGTAGTTAAGCAGCATATATGTAAATATAGTTATATATATATATATATATATATATATATATATATATATATATATCCACATTTATTTTATTGCTACAGTTAAGTTGAGTCAAGAACCACCATCACAACGTTCAGGACATTCCTTTACTCCTCCGTCCACACATGCAGCAGCCGTGAATTATTTCCAGTTCTGATGTCTCTGTGTAAAGCGGCTGATACCCGGTGACGCACTGTGCCACTGTGATTATAAATACATCGTAACAATACGAGCTGACATGGGAGCCGACGTGGTGTAGCAGTTAGACGCTCGCCTGCGGATCCGAAGGTCGTGGGTTCGAATTCCTAGCCGGAACTTTTCACAAATGACTTTGGCTTCCAGGTCGACTCAAAATTGGTGCCAGGTAAAGCCATGTAAGATCAACTTACATAGAAGCCAACATTCCTTGTGGAGACGGCCAAACAAAAATTGTCCCTAACAGATAATTCACACAATGTCCGTACAAGTGGAATAAATTTGTACAAGACATTTAAGTCTTTTTTGACAGCGAACGTGGCCGCCAAAGTGCAACATGGCAAACAGGCTTGACCATACAGCTAAATGTGTCAAGTATCTCGTCTTTCTAGCAAGTCTTTACTGTATAGGAAGATCTGGTGAGTATTTTAATGACACTAATACCTTAGGATTTGTACTTTAACTAACCACAAATTTGACCCAATTAGAACAAAAGACTGACGTAGTTTTATGGTAAATACAGCAGTATTGCTGCAAGACTTTTAAATAAGTAAACGGAATCATGTTCACCAGTGACGATGCGTGTTCAGTTCTCACGTGTATGCGTTAGCAAGTAACGATTACACTGGAGACAGTATCACATGATATTTTCCTCCTCGCCGCTTCGCTATTGAGAATATGCGAGCGCAGAATGTATTGTAGTGCATAGTAACTTGTGGCTGAGGACTAGAAGACAACTTATCATAAACATTATAAAGAGTCAGCCATCATTCTTTGGTCATGGAATGAGAAGGTGAAAACTAGATTATATCTTGACAGTTGGAAGTTGAAGGGAAAGAGAGGCAGACGGAGACAGAGAGAAGATGTTAGATAGTGTAACGTCATGACAGGGAGAAAATTATCCTTGTCAGAGTTGACTGAAAGTACACAAGACAGAAGGTTGTGAACGACATGACTACCAACACCACTCGACAAGAACTAGAAGAAGTAGAACATAGGTGTTTTGGAAAAAGACAGTCATATATTTTTTGGTCATTTCATGAAAAGAAGAAAACCGAAACATGTTGTGACCGCTGGAAAGATCTGCAGGAAAAAAAAAGACAGAGGAAGACAACACGAGAATATTCTTGACAGCCTTTGTCGTGGCATGAAGAGGTGTCAGCACACGAACAAGTACATCTTGCTGAAAATCGAGAAAAGGCAGGATTGCCTATGCCAGTCAGCAAGATACTCGATGATGATGGTCATATCGTTCAGAAAAAATGTGGCTAACAAGCCAACGCAAAATTACGTTTAAAACAGGGGCAAACAACCCAGCACAAAATTACATTAAAAAAAAGTAGCAAACAAATTAACGCAAAATTACGTTTAAAACAGCGCAGCAGCCAATAGACGCTAAAGTTGATTTGAGAGCGTTTTAACGCAACGTTCTTTAAAAACAATCTACTTAGAGTATTTCAGGATCTTCGCCGGTGCTACAGAGCCTGTGTACTGTGCTGCGCTTCTTCGGACTCAAGCTTGAGTTAGAAGAAGAACAGAACACTTATGGGTTAAGCCCGTGGGCCATGACATTGATCCGTTGTTCAAAACCTGAAACCTCTTCAACACCCAGTGGGCCGTGGGCAAGTCTAGGCGGGTAGCCAACATTGTCTGCCGCATCCTATGTTATGTTAGTTTCAGCTTCATAGCAAACGGGTCACCCCATAGTTGCTCCGCTCCTGTGATAACGAAAAACTGAATGTTTATCACTGTCCCTTGTGGAGAGATTGACAGACTGCTGTACCAGCATATGCACTAGCATACACACGCGTTAAAAGCATACGGTAGCCATCAGAAGTGCTAACACAACCAGTCCGACATTAGACATGCAGTTCATCATCGACGGTAGCAGAGGTAACCAACAAATCAGCAGTTGCACACGCTATCAATTTTAATCACATAAGGGCACAACCAATATTGTGACGACAGACCTCGCGCCATTTTCTGAATCTACAATTCACAATACAACACCACGTTGGTCACAGTCGAAAAACATACGAAATGAAATCTGCAGCTCACGGGGTCGCTCCATGTACTCAACTCAGTAGTTGGGCGCACCATGTTACCGGGTAGGTTAGGATAGGTAATTTTTCCACTTCCATGATTGTAGTCTATAGGATTAACACCTCAGTGATCAGAATCAAACAGATACAAATCCCAGATTCCCGTTAAACCGCATACAAGTTATCCTAGGGAAGCCAAAGATTACGTTAACCCGACGGTTGAAAGGCGAATTTTCTGTCTTTGGTTAGCTGCCAGGTGGTCCACAAAATAGTTTCCTGTCCTGGTAGGCCGGGGTGTAAATTCCTGGCCGGCCAAATAGATACAGAACATATGAAATACCAGCACTAAACACAACGCAGTCAAATAGCGACACAATTTGTTGCCATAATTATAACCAATACTGACTAGGACTAGACTAGCTCCCTAGTCAGAGGGTTAGCGTGACTAGTTCAAATCAAACAAATGAAAGAAAAAAAGGTGTAAAAAAGTTGAGGAATACAGCGCTGTAAAGGATATGCAATTAACTTTTTTGTTTGTTTTGCATTGTTATCATCAGAGGTAACAGTCATCACGGAAGGCCAGAGTTTTCTGTTGGCTTTTCCCGAGAACCTTCCCAACGAGTGCCAGTTTACAGTCAATCTTACCACTGTAACCACCTCGGACGTCTCCTCGAAATTTATATACGGTAAATTACTTCTTGTCATTAATCCATATTTGTTTCTTCTATTTTCGTTTGATTTTTTGAAAATGTATCATAAATGTGTATCCTTCTTCTTCTTTTGCCGGCTCACTGTTATCAGGCTGTAGCCCAGTGTCCTGGTTATCTGTATTTGTCTTATGCTTGTTGGGGTGGCTTGGTGATGGCTTTGTTTATCTTCTTTGCAGGTCTCTGCGGCACCATCTTACCTTTTCTTTCTTGGTCTTCCCATCGTCTTCATCCCAGATGTTCTGCTGTAAAGAAAAAGAAAAACATTTGCAGTTTAGTCAAGCTGCATTCTGGCTAGATGGCCGAACCATTTCGTTCTTTGTCTGTCAATGTAAGTCACAAACTGTCGTATTCCAGCTTTCTTCACATTGGTGGTATTCATAGCCCTGTCCCTTCTTGTCTTGTAGTGACCCTTCGGATTTTATCATAATCATCAGTATTTAGCAGGTCCTTTGCAGAACTTCGCTCTCATCGCTGTCTGCCTGAAAGAAACTCGGTGCTTCGCCAGCTCTTCCGTTTCGTGCACTTTATAGTGAATTTCTCATGTATTTATTTTCTGTTCTGGTGCCTTATTCACTGTCCATGTTTGAAACTGACATTATAAAGTAGGGATAAAGATGTTATTAATCAGTTGGTTGACTGCTGGAAGGGAGACATTTGGGTGTCTAACTAGTAAATTGACCGCATTTGCTTCGTGTACTCCAGCTTTTATTTCTCTGTCGAGTCTGCCATCGTCTGTAAATTTTCTTCATGGATATTTTAATTCTCGAACTTCCTGGATACTTTAATTCTCGTACTTCCTGGATACTTTAATTCTTTTACTTCCTGGATACTTTAATTTTCGTACTTCTTGGATACATTATTTCTCGTACTTCCTGGATACATTAATTCTCGTACTTCCTGGATACATTAATTCTCGTACTTCCTGGATACATTAATTCTCGTACTTCCTGGATACATTAATTCTCGTACTTCCTGGATACATTAATTCTCGTACTTCCTGGATACTTTATTTCTCGTACTTCCTGGATATTTCAATTCTCGTACTTCCTGGATATTCTAATTTTCGTACTTTCTGGATATTTTAATTCTCGTACTTTCTGGATACTTTAATTCTCGTACTTTCTGGATATTTTAATTCTCGTATTTTGTGGATACTTTAATTCTCGTACTTCCTGGATATTTTAATTCTCGTACTTCCTGGATACTTTAATTCTTGTACTTCCTGGATACTTTAATTCTCGTACTTTCTGGATATTTCAATTCTCGTACATTCTGGATACTTTAATTCTCGTACTTTCTGGATATTTTAATTCTCGTACTTTCTGGATACTTTAATTCTCGTACTTTCTGGATATTTTAATTCTCGTATTTTTTGGATACTTTAATTCTCGTACTTCCTGGATATTTTAATTCTCTTACTTTCTGGATATTTTAATTCTTGTACTTCCTGGATACTTTAATTCTCGTACTATCTGGATATTTTAATTCTCGTACATTCTGGATACTTTAATTCTCGTACTTTCTGAATATTTTAATTCTCGTACTTTCTGGATACTTTAATTCTCGTACTTTCTGGATATTTTGATTCTCCTACTTTCTGGATACTTTAATTCTCGTACTTCCTGGATATTTTAATTCTCGTACTTTCTGGATATTCTAATTCTCGTACTTTCTGGACATTTTAATTCTCGTACATCCTGGATATTTTAATTCTCGTACTATCTGGATATTTTAATTCTCGTACTTCCTGGATACTTTAATTCTCGTACTTCCTGGATATTTTAATTCTCGTACTTTCTGGATATTTTTATTCTCGTACTTTCTGGATATTTTAAATCTCGTACTTCCTGGATACTTTAATTCTCGTACTTTCTGGATAATTTAATTCTCGTACTTCCTGGAAAATTTAATTCTCGTACTTTCTGGATATTTTAATTCTCGTACTTCCTGGATACTTTAATTCTCGTACTTTCTGGATATTTTAATTCTCGTACTTCCTGGATATTTTAATTCTCGTACTTCCTGGATATTTTAATTCTCGTAATTCCCCGATATATTTTAATTCTCGTACTTTCTGGATATTTTAATTCTCGTACTTTCTGGATACTTTAATTCTCGTACTTTCTGGATATTTTAGTTCTCGTACTTCCTGGATATTTTAATTCTCGTACTTCCTGGATACTTTAATTCTCGTACTTCCTGGATATTTTAATTCTCGTACTTTCTGGATACATTAATTCTCGTACTTCCTGGATATTTTAATTCGCGTACTTCCTGGATACTTTAATTCTCGTACTTCCTGGATATTTTAATTCTCGTACTTCCTGGATACATTAATTCTCGTACTTCCTGGATACATTAATTCTCGTACTTCCTGGATACTTTATTTCTCGTACTTCCTGGAGATTTTAATTCTCGTACTTTGTGGATATTTTAATTCTCGTACTTCCTGGATATTTAATTCTCGTACTTCCTGGATATTTTATTTCTCGTACTTTCTGGATATTTTAATTCTCGTACTTCCTTGATACTTTAATTCTCGTACTTACTGGATACTTTAATTCTCGTACTTCCTGGATACTTTAATTCTCGTACTTCCTGGATACTTTAATTCTCGTACTTCCTGGATACTTTAATTCTCGTACTTCCTGGATACAATTATTCTCGTACTTCCTTGATACATCAACTCTCGTACTTCCTGGATACTTTAATTCTCGTACTTCCTGGATACTTTAATTCTTTTACTTCCTGGATACTTTATTTCTCGTACTTCCTGGATACATCAATTTTCGTACTTCCTGGATACCTTAATTCTCGTACTTCCTGGATACTTTAATTCTCGTACTTCTTGGATACATTAATTCTCGTACTTCCTGGATACATTAATTCTCGTACTTCCTGGATACTTTAATTCACGTACTTTCTGAATACTTTAATTCTCGTACTTATTAAACTGTACCTGCTGACATGTCAGTGTCTGTTTCTTAGGCGTTTCTTACTTTGTAATGCTTGGGTGCCGGATTCGATTCTAGCTGCAGGCGATTTGGCAGCGGACTGTCTTGCGATGGTTTCGACAGAGGTACTGAGAACCTACGTTCAGGGAGCAAAGCAAAATACTGAACGTAACAATTTGTTTTAGACCAAAAAATAAACCTACAAGGAACAAACAACGTCCTGTAAAGAAAATGCAACAATCACTGACTGAAATGGACGTTCAAGTTATTATATTTCCTGTCCATTCTCATTACTTCAGTTTGTATTTACATGTAAACTTGAATTGATGTCTCATATTTTCAGCTGAACTATGTAGATACTTTGATACGCTAATAATTTGATACTTAATTAGTTTATTTTAAATGTTCAGTGTTATAACATTATTTGATAGTTAAATGATTCACAATAAACTCCATTCCGCTTCGAATATTTTGAACTGAAATATTCTTCTTCTTCTGCCTACTACCCCCGATGAAGCATAGGCCCCCAACCAACTCACGCCAAGTCGTTATATCCTTCGCCATTACATGGAGCTCTCCCCATGTCCTTCCTATCTTTCTTATTTCATTCTCCAGCTCTCTTCTTCGTGTGTTTTGTGGCCTTCCTTTATTCCTATGCTTCTGTGGGCTCCAGTGCAAAGACATTCTATTTATGCTGTTGTCCTGTTTTCTCAGTGTGTGTACTATCTAACGCCAGCGTCTTTTCCTCGCCTCTTAGTCAACTGGAGCCTATTTAGTTCTCTTCCAAAGCTCTACGTAAGTTATTCTATTATACCATTTAATTCCCTCTATTCTGCAGAGGCACCAGTTAATGAATGTCTGTAATTTTTTACTAATTGCTTTAGTTGCTCTCAAGGTTTCCGTCCCATACATTAGTACTGATATGACATTAGAATTAAAAAATTTTAGTTTAGTATTTCGTTTAATTTCTTTTGACCTTCACTGAACTGAAACATGCTCTTGATCAATTGAAGCTTCCATTCACTTACATGAATGCCATATATTTTCTATTGAAGTGTCGGCTAACAGCTGAAACGTTGTTGATAAAATCACGTATGTTTTCTATAAACAGCAAATATCAGTGTGCCGGCATTAAATGTTAGCAAGCAGCTGAAACTGGTCCCTGGAACCATCACTGGTATATCCCTGAGAGAAAGTGGTTTCTCCCCAAACGCTACAAGCGACCAGAGTCGCAACAACATGATTTACCTAGATGTCACCGGCGGGAAACTGAGCGTCTATGGGAGCATTATCTGTGACAGCACTTCCGTAGTTCAAAGGTGAAGACAGTTTATTATACATTTAGGTAATCTAGCTTATTGTTCACGACAAATAATGTGGAACAATGATCGGGACCGAGGTGTTTCTTTTAAAGTCGGGACGCATCTGTCTGAGAGGAAAGGAAACAACAGTCTGCTATACAAACAAACCAGATCTGTAAAACGGATGTGCATGTAAAACTAAAGTTCTGGAACAAGCTCAAAGTCGACAAGTTGACAAACAATCAAAACTTTCCGACGCAGTTTGCAGCCGGTGAACTCGAAAAAGAGTGGCTATGTATGTATGTATGTATGTATGTATGTATGTATGTATGTATGTATGTATGTATGTATGTATGTATGTATGTATGTATGTATGTATGTATGTATGTATGTATGTATGTATGTATGTATGTATGTATGTATGTATGTATGTATGTATGTATGTATGTATGTATGTATGTATGTATGTATGTATGTATGTATGTATGTATGTTGTATGTATGTATGTATGTATGTATGTATGTATGTATGTATGTATGTATGTATGTATGTATGTATGTATGTATGTATGTATGTATGTATGTATGTATGTATGTATGTATGTATGTATGTATGTATGTATGTATGTATGTTATGTATGTATGTATGTATGTATGTATGTATGTATGTATGTATGTATGTATGTATGTATGTATGTATGTATGTATGTATGTATGTATGTATGTATGTATGTATGTATGTATGTATGTATGTATGTATGTATGTATGTATGTATGTATGTATGTATGTATGTATGTATGTATGTATGTATGTATGTATGTATGTATGTATGTATGGTATGTATGTAGTATGTATGTATGTATGTATGTATGTATGTATGTATGTATGTATGTATGTATGTATGTATGTATGTTATGTATGTATGTATGTAGTATGTATGTATGTATGTATGTATGTATGTATGTATGTATGTATGTATGTATGTATGTATGTATGTATGTATGTATGTATGTATGTATGTATGTATGTATGTATGTATGTATGTATGTATGTATGTATGTATGTATGTATGTATGTATGTATGTAGTATGTATGTATGTATGTATGTATGTATGTATGTATGTATGTCTGTAGTATGTATGTATGTATGTATGTATGTATGTATGTATGTATGTATGTATGTATGTATGTATGTATGTATGTATGTATGTATGTATGTATGTATGTATGTATGTAGTATGTATGTATGTATGTATGTATGTATGTATGTATGTATGTATGTATGTATGTATGTATGTATGTATGTATGTATGTATGTATGTATGTATGTATGTATGTATGGTATGTATGTATGTATGTATGTATGTATGTATGTATGTATGTATGTATGTATGTATGTATGTCTGTATGTAGTATGTATGTATGTATGTATGTATGTATGTATGTATGTATGTATGTATGTATGTATGTATGTATGTATGTATGTATGTATGTATGTATGTATGTATGTATGTTATGTATGTATGTATGTATGTATGTATGTATGTATGTATGTATGTATGTATGTATGTATGTATGTATGTATGTATGTATGTATGTATGTATGTATGTATGTATGTATGTCTGTATGTATGTATGTATGTATGTATGTATGTATGTATGTATGTATGTATGTATGTATGTATGTATGTATGTATGTATGTATGTATGTATGTATGTATGTATGTATGTATGTATGTATGTATGTATGTATGTATGTATGTATGTATGTATGTATAATGTATGTATGTATGTATGTATGTATGTATGTATGTATGTATGTATGTATGGATGTATGTATGTATGTTATGTATGTATGTATGTTATGTATGTATGTATGTATGTATGTATGTATGTATGTATGTATGTATGTATGTATGTATGTATGTATGTATGTATGTATGTATGTATGTATGTATGTCTTTGGTTGCACTTTACATCTTGTTAACGGAAGGTCAAGATGATTACTATCGTATTTTCCTTTGGCTTTCTTGCACAATTTACCATTGTTTTTTACAGACAAAAATATATTGTTTTCTCACAGAAAATTTGGCGAGTTCCTGGCCATACCTGTAGAGTTCTGGGGTACAAGACATATTGTGATAGCCCCTCTAGATACAAGCTGCGGTTACACGACCACCGTGTTAACCAGTAACCTTGTCACCAAGGTCACTGTCGCACTGAAGATACGCAGCATTAAACCCAGTGGACATGTTCACATCGATGGCAGACACGTGAAAGACACCATAGTCTTGAACCTCCAGCCTTACACTCGAACTGAAATCACTGCAGTCTACACAGACATAACAGGCACCATTTTAGAAAGCGATTTTCCAATCGGTCTTCTGGTTGGACCAAACAACGAAGTGTCTCTCACCTCTGCTTTCTGCAACAATGCCCAGGGGTTGTTTTTAGAGCAGCTGATTCCCACCTACGCTTGGGGATCAAGGTATTACCTCACCGATGGTGGTGCCTCGTCGAATATACGTTACAAGTACGATGTTCGAATTGTAACCTTAACAGCGTCAACAACTGTCTTTTGGAATTATTTAGACTCAGATCCCAAACTGGTACTGACGTTTAAACATAAAATGTTGATTGATGAAGCTGGGGGGATCCACAACTTCACTCTGAAAGACAGCTTTGGATTTCAGATGGTTGGAGCTGATCTTCCTGTGATGGTTATGGTCTGCACATCACCGATGACCGGTGGCGATGGGGCGATGAGCCAGGCCGTGCAATCAAGATACTTTCCGGAAACAGTTGTGCTCCGGTTCAGCTCAGAGTTGGGTCAGAGAATTTATCTCTTTACCAACGCTTCCTGTGCCGAGGATTTGAACACCCAGGTGAGTTTTCGCGGCATGAATCGGTATTGTTCCTTCCTCGAGGCAGTGGATTTAAATTTATTGTCATAATTCCTGACATGTCCCGCACAGCAGGGCACCAGTGGCAGTTCTTGGATAAGCACTTCCGAACTGCAGTCTTTTAGGTACATGCACACAACAGTCTGTTCCGCTGTTGTACGCATGCGCCAAGACCAGCTCCAGAGTAGGCGTGGAATGCGCGTAAGAAGCCGCACTTCCGCAATGCCTTCCCAAGATGTGCCAGTGTAGGGCACGCCATGATGGTGACTAATGTAGCTGCTACAAGTGTCATAAGATTTAATCTTCGAACTGGGAGACCCGGGTTCGAACACTCGTAAGGCTGAGAATTTTATTGTGTGTGTTTTTTTTTTTTTTAAATATCGGGGACAGAAATTAAATCCTAACCTAATCTATAGCAAAAACACTAGCCATGCGACCCTAATTTCTCGGGTTCAACGACCCCTCTGTCTATAACAGGGCTGCCAATGTTTTTTTTTTTAAAAACCCAGCTTAGCTAAATAAAAACCCAATCAATTCAATGAAAAGGTTAAACAAAAAAAAAAATTAAAAATACAGATTGTTAAGATGTACAAAATTTATATTTACGAAACGAAACATTTACCACTTTTATATAAGGATATATTTAAAAAAAAAAAAAACAGGTTTTCCCCAGTCATCAAATAAAAACCCAGATCTGGGGGGGGGGGGGGACCAGCATTGGTATCCCTGGTTTACACCGCCCTAAAAAGTGGTGAATACAGACCGAAAAAGTCTCATTGTTCACCGGGTGTTTTCTCCGGTGTAAGGTTCTGGTTACTCGACCACTTCTGGACGTTGTTGGCGTTCTAAAGCTTGCGTTTTGCAGACTGTTGAGTCTTACACAAATCTGACTTATTTGTGTGCAGACTGCTGGTTCCTCGCCTCTTTGGTCTATGTACTCCGACTTCGAAGAAAACACCGATAATTGTTCGACATGCTTGTTGGGATTGGGTGTTGGAGGGGGGAGGAGGGGGGGGGGGGGATAGGAGAGGCTGCAGTGGATCCATTCTTTTTTCCCCCTGAAAACAGGGTCGCGAACTCACATGGAAATTCCGCTGCTCACACTAAGATATGTGTCTCGATTGTCTGTTTTATGACTACCTATTATTTACTGTAACAGTTTCTTAAAAGGAAGAAACCTTCTAGACACGTATTTTTATAGTCCAATGGACACTAGACGAGGGGGGGGGGGCGTATATCAGCTTCACGAAGGCCGCCTTTGCTATCCATAACAATTTTTGCACCCATTTATGCTTGGAATATAAAAATGAAACTATCACTATATACCTAATTGGCTTCTAAGCTTGGGAAAAAGTAATTTCTTTCACTAATTACTTCACTAATTTACTAAAGCACTCAGAATGGATAAGACCTGACTTCGCCATCAAACCCTGATATGGACACCGGAAGGAAACAAGAAAACCGAGAAGACAAACAGAGACCCTGTGTAGAAACATCATCAGAGGAGTCTTAGCCATGGGCCTAATGAACATCCAAGTCCTGGAGCAGGTGGCAACGAGCTCCCAGACATGCAGAGCTATGACCTTCGCCCTAGGCTCAAAAGGAAAGACTAACTAACTAATTAACTAATTACTCAGCTAATTATTTCTGTACACTACTGTGAGTATCAATCAATAACTACAAATGTATTTCTCCCTGTCTCAAAACTGCATGGGAAACCAGATACTGAAGGAGTTTGCGTTGGTCAGTCCCTACAGTTCTTTGGAATACGGGAAGCTGGGTACTGAGTTCTACATCACAGGTCCTGTAAACGGACAACATGAATTTCAAGCTGTACTTGCCGCCAACACAGACATCGAAGGATGTAACGGAATATCTGCCTTCATCATGAATGATATCAAAAACGAATATGACGTGTTAGCTGCTTGCCCGGTCTTTTGGAGCGTCGAATGTATAGGTGATAATGTAAGTTTTCTGCTTTTTATAATTATATTTTAACTCATTCATTGCAAAGCAACTCAGTCTGCGTTTGTTGGGTTTTGAGGAGGAGGAAGAGGAAGACGAAAAAGAGGAGGAGGAGGAAGAGAAGAAATATTTATTTACTGATTTAATAACTGAAACATTGATGTAATGGTAAGTTGATTGATTGATCTGATGAAAATTTGACAGATAATCGGTCAATTTTATTGTCAGATTGAATGAAAAATCGGTTGGCTCGCTGGCTAATGCTGGCTAATTCACTGATGATAATTGATTGTTTGAATTTTCGAGATGAACAAATTTAAATGGGGAAAAGGGGGGGGGGGGGGGGGGGAAGAGACTCATATATCCCAAATATGCATTGTTTATTTTCTTCCATCAGTATTTCGACATGGGGCAAAAGGAATGTCTGCCTTTTCAAACGACAACAACGGATTTCACCACAGAGGACCCACAGCAACCCACAGATGAGCCACAACAACCCATATGGGTAACGTCACCAAATCCAGAGCTTACAACTAACGAACATATTATAAGGGGTTCTACGGGCGTCTCTTCAAGCACAATAGATTTTACCTTGGTGGACGCGGACTTAACCAGGGAAACAGAACATCTTTCTCATCAAACCCCCAGTGGTGGACACCCCACTGAAGCGGCAGTAACAAAACAAGGAAGTACTGAAAAAAATGAATTAACCAAACCTGGTCTTTCCTCCTCATACTTGACAGACGGCATTTCGGAAAAGATGACTAGCGATTTCACGTCTTCCCCAATAATAGGTCAAACGTTCTCAGTTACCAAGTCACATTTCGTACACCCTAATACCAACGGCAAGCCCAGACCTATGGAAAGAAATGATACTAATTCTGAGACTATGAGCAGTGCAACTACATCTCAATCTACGGGACCATTCATCTCCCCAATGGAAACATCACTCCCGATCAATGGCAGCGCAGATGATGCAGCAGATGTTAAGTCAGCAGTGGGTTATTGTCCTTGTGTGTGTCATCAGCGACCCAACAGACCTAATCTCTATGACCAGCCTGCAGCCGATGTGCTAAAAGGTGAGCTGTGATCTCTCGTGCATAAGTGTTGATACTGGCTGTATTTGGGAGTCGCTCTGATGTAGCGACTAGACAGTGGTTAGGGACTTGCCTGCGGATTGAAAAGTCGTAGGTTCGGGTCCTGTCGAAACCAGACTGTTTAGAAAAAAAAATAACCTGAACTGCCAGGTCAACCCAGCCTTGAGTGGATACCGGTACAGTCCTGGGAAGTCAAGGCGACCTACGTAATGCTGACCACATCACCCATGAAGTACCTACCGATTGGTCTATAAAATGTAGGTCTAGCCCTATATACCAATATGCCGGAAGACGTGGAAAAAGGTCCTATATCTTACTTTACTGACCGTATCTACCATTTCATGCGGTGCAGGTTGGGGCTCTTTGGATCTGCCAATTTCGGGCCGTAATGCTGGCGCAGTCGCCGCATGGATGCAAACGTAGGGATTTTATTTTGTGTCCCCGTCAGAGAAAACCCACAAACTTACCGATGATTGGAATCTCATGAGAGTTTAATATCTGTAACTTTTCGGTCAGCCGCTAATTCTCATCTATCATCTCCTTAAAGTCCATGTCGTGTTAGGTTGGTATTCATGTCTATCCACAACCGTCTGTCTCGTGTACTTGCAGTCAACTCTGACACAAATGATTCTCCATGCCAGGATGTCTCTTACATGATAATACATTTCTCACTGGTCCCAACATTGTCTCCCCCTCACCACTTTGGCCAATGTTGACACTGTTCACTGGATACTCCCTTGAACTCCCGGAAATAACTATCATACCACTCTGTCCCTTCACACAATGTTACCCTCCCCCAAATCAGCACGCAACAGTCCCCAGGTTTCCACTTTCTTATCACATGACCAAAGAATGTAGAATGTCTCTTTCTGATATGGGCAATCTGTTCTCTTCCTGAGTCAGTTATTTTTCGAGATACCATATTTATCTCAGCTATACAGGCAAATATTTGTTATTTGAGAGGTAGAATATCTAACTCCGTCTACAGTCATTGTAGCTTTACATTTCTATTTAGTTTTGAGAAACTGTCCATAACGGATGTTGACTGCCGTGCACTCACTCACTGCCGTCTTTGGAAATATTACGAAATGGGGACACCATATCTTCCGCGGTGCAATGTTTTGTACTATCATGAGAAAGCTACCAGATCGATCTTTTGCCCGCCTTGTAAATCGAAGCTTGCTTTATTTAAGGGTTAAATTGTGAAAAAGTTCACTAACTTCTAAGGCACAAAGCCGCACATAGTATCATGTGCACGTGATCCTCTATTTATGTCCTCTGTTTTTAATGTGCTACGTAAGTAAAGCACCCATTAAATGCCATTTACACACTGGAAATTTGATGCAAGACATACTTTTGTATACCAGTCGGCAATCTGTGAGTGATTTTACAAACATCACGCCCTTGCCTTTGTCTCCTATGACATTCCTTGTTGTCTATGTTAGGCTGCGTCGACATGAAACACAATGTTTTTTAAACCTGCTTCGTACAGATTCGAACACCTCGCCCCTCCTCCTTGGATGATAAATAATTAATATAAACTCCATTTTAAACCTTAAAACCATATTAGACACCCAGTATATGACTCTAAGAATCCGCAGATCACCCTCTGTGTCTGCCGCAATCGCTGCATCCGCAAAAAAAAAAAAAAAAAAGGAAACCCCTGAGGTATCTTGTGTGCACCTTCGTCCTTGCACATAGACGACAAATTAAAAAGATAATCTTACTTCAGACGGAGAAATTTTCTCTCGGTGTCTGTCCCGAATGCGCTCCCCAACAATGCTGTAACAAAGATGTCTTCAGTGGAAGCTTTACGAACACAACTGGAGCTTTTTGACTTCTGGATGATATCTGTCATCAGCCAAAGAAAGAACATCTGCAATACAAAACAGATAAGATCACAGAATTAGCAAAACAGACAGGGTGGAGATTCAGTGTCAATCAAACAAAACTGCTGGAGATAAACCCCAAAAGGGAAAGACCTATAGTAAAAGATAATGTAGGTTTGAAAACAGTAACTGATTTCACTTTCCTGGGAAGCAATATTTCCTCGGATGGAAATGTAGTGGTTGAAATCAAGCAGAAAACTGCAAAGGCAAATGCTGCTTACAACAGACTTCAGAGTGTCTGGAGATCAAACATCTACAGCACTAAAACAAAACTCGGGAAATACGTTATGACATTTCTCCTCTATAGAGCAAAAACTTGGGAAACAGACAGAAAGATAGACAACAAGCTCAGAGGTTTTGAAGGAAAACTTCTCAAAAGATTGTTGGGGCTCACAAGGGAAGATAAAATCAGCAATTCTAGAATACAACAAATAACAGACTTAGAAGATATAAATATAGAAACCAAAAAATGAAGATGGAGGTGGATTGGAAACGTCCTCAGAATAAAGAAAGAGAGATAGGCAACACAATGGACACTACAAGGACAGCGAGGAAGAGGCAGGCACAGGGGCACTTGGGAGCGAACCTTTAAGGCTGAACTCAAGGCTACGCGAAGGACAAAACTGGAATAGAGAGGATGGCTCATTATCGAATTGGGTATGCGACAGTTTGTCTCTGCTTTATGTGCCCCTTGGCGCGATGAGGATTGAATGTATAGTATAGGAGAGCATTCGTTTTTATCAAGGATCTTCCACAGATCATCCCTGATAACATAGTCAAATGCCTTAGTGAGATCTATTAAGGCAATAAGCCGTGGCTTCCCTGTAGGACTGATATTTTGGTTAACCATTCACCATCTTTTCCTGATAGTCCATGTCGTGTGGCGTTGGTAGTCATGTCCAACAACCCTATGTCTCGTGTACTTTCAGTCGGTTCTGACACAGATGCTATGCCATGATATCAGACAGTCCAGGGGGCTGCGTGGTCTCGAGACATGATGTTCGCCTCGAGCGCTAGAGGTTCTGGTTTCAATCCCCGGTAAGGGCTGGGATTTTTTCGAAGTGGACTTGGACTTCTAGTAATTCCCCCTGGTCTCTTGGTAGTGAGATCGGACACCCCTGTGCATTGTTGCGCACGTAAAAATAAAATACCTCGGCAGCTGGAAATCGAAAAGAGTAGCCTAACGGCGCTCCCCGGGCAAAAATGTGGAATTACAAATCTACCCAAAGTATTTTAGGATCCTCGCCGGTGCTACAGAGCATGTGTACTGTGGCTCTTAAAGTCATCGAGTGCTAATCTTTCAGATGACAATCCTTGAGATGGCTTATCTAAAAATGCCTAAACACCTAAGCGCTGAAATTACTTCCCTTTTTACTGTAGACAGTTTCAAACTATGTTTGTTATCTATTCCATTGAAGTGTTTGTTGGGAACTTGTCCAGGCATAGGAGGTCACGAAACAGCGCTACAGATTTCAGGCCGTCATCCGTCAGTTTTGGCGTTGTAGGTGAGTGATGGCAATTTCTTTTCATTATTAACATATGGGTGTTCAAAACGTAATGATTGCCAACGATCTATGGCTTCAACGATTCAAACACACATTCTGTATATATTATCTGTTGGTTGAAAAGGGAATTTTATTGCTACTATCAACAGTGAAAGTAAATGAGGCGGGAGAGCTGACGAGAGACCGAGTTTATTTCAGGCAGACCGTGGTGAGAGTGACGTTTTCCAAAGGACCTGCTACATGATGATGATCAACATATTTCCAGGCTAGAAAAATACTTATAGGTCTATCTACAATTTGACTTCTGAATCAACAACACTAGATCTCGAATCTCAGCCTGCCAGTTGAATCATTATTACCTCCAGGGTACATGGGCGCCCACACATTGTTTATGTTTGTGTTTTTTCACCGGAATAACGTTATAGCTCCGTTCTACTTCTAACTCAAGCTGGGTCTGAAGTAACTCAGCGCAGTGCACAAACTCGGTTACACCGGCGAGGATCCTGAAATACTTTTGGTAGATTTTCAACTCAAAATTTTGCCTGTGCAGTGCCGTTATGCTACTCTTTTCGATTTCCAACTGCCGTGGTATTTTGTAAGTGCGCAAAAATACACTCGGGTGTCTGGTCTCACTGCCCAGAGACCAAAGGAAATTACTAGAAAACCAGGTGAAAAAATACTAGCCTTCACCGGGGTTTGAACCCGGGACCTCCAGCAATCAAAGTGGATGCTATACGTAGAGACCTTCTAGCTTACACAATGAGAATGGCAGGCTAGCAGAGGACGGGACAGGGAAAGGGATGGATACATGCTGATGGCACAAGTATCGTTAGGGTAAACATTGAGAGCAAGTTGCTGGAGAACTGCAAGAAGAACTCAACGGCAAAGGCACTAGATGTGGTGAAACGGATGTAATAGTCAGCGCAACGAAGGCATTAGTAGTAGTAGTAGATTTTTACCGAACTAGGACACCACACAAGCGATAAACATCCGATGACACAAAGTGCCACTAAGTGGATGAGGATCACCGTGGAGAGGTCCCAGAAACCGCGTTCAGCCATTAGACCATATTTATGGCTGGGCTATATTGCGGCCCCTGCCAAGGGCCAGAGTAGGACTTCAAATAACGAAAAATTGCACCTCAGAAGCAGATGACTGGGTTGTGCTCAACTGCATTAGTGACTTGAATTTCTTTAAATACCCATATTGTCAACACTCCAACACCACCTCTAAGTCTGTGCTTAGATGTTTTTGAAAAAAAAATGAAATGAAATACCTTAGGGTATGTTTTGATCGAAGCCCTGTCTATTACGGGCCCACAGCCTAACTGATAATGGAAGCCAGACGTGGTGGGCCTGAAATGAAAGTTATGGTAGCGGCAAACCTTTGTACCAGTGTCTTCTGTTGCGATGGTAGTTCTAACTCTCGGTTGTAAGCAGGAGGGTGAGTGAACGATGTTTAACAATACCAGGGCCGCACAGCGAGCGATCAACACCCGGTGACACAAACTTGCACAATTTTGATGAGATTGACTTCTGTATATGAGGATTGAGACGATTGACCATGATTCACTTCCGCATATGAGGAATGCGATGATTGCCTTATGATTCACTTTTGTATATCAGAACTCAGATTAATGCGCATGGTTCACTTCCATGAATCAGGGTTGAGATGATTTCCCATGATTCACTTGTATATATGATGACTGAGATGATTGCCCTTGATTGATTTCCGCATACGAGGACTTAGCCTACAAAACATAATTGAGCAATAATGTAACAACGATTTTTAACAGCCACAAACCGGCGAAAACAACACAAAACTAAACAAAGCCAAAGAGGTAAAAACAGTTATCTTGTGTCTCCTATAACATTTGAAATGATATCTTTAATTGTAATTCCCACTTTAGACCGTAGTGGCATCCGTGGCTCAGGGTTGCGAGTCCGACTCGTAATTCCAACGTACAGCGATTGAAACCCACTTCTAACTGCGTGGATTTTTATTATGGTATGGGGCGTCGTAGGTCGACCCAGCCTAAATGGGTACCAGGATGTGTGTCCTAGGGAATTAAAGACGGCAGGCGTAATGATGACCATCTAGTGCCGATTGGTATGTAAAAATGTGGTGCTCTTCGCAAATGCCCATTCGCCAAAGGCGTGAAAAGGGATCTTTACTTTTTTTTTAAAACCTACCTCAGACCGCTTGTACTGCAGTGTTAAATAGATGAATATGTTTCTATTTCCAGGAATCGCCGTGTTCGTCTGCATTTTCATCTTCGCCCTGCTGCCCCCCTTCACCAACAGAAAACAGTCTGGGCAAAGTAGGCAACGATAAAATTAAAATCCAAAGACAGTTTGACTCTTATGTATACAATGACTTGTTTTTCTATGCAGCTTCTGTGTTTTCTGTGTTTGAATTGCAGAACTGAGAAACTGACTCAGGAAGAGAACTGATTGCCCACATCAGCAAGAGACAATCGACATTCTTTGGTCATGTGATGAGCAGCAGAAAACTGCAGTACAATGTGACGGCAGGAAATTGAGACCGAGAGAGAGCAGATGCTGGACAGTCTGACATCATGCCATGGAGGATCATCCGTGTCAGACTTCATTGAAAGTAAAAGAGACTGTCTGACTGACTTTCTACCCCACCAAGAGATCACACAAGCGATAAACATCCGATGACACAATGTGCCTCCGTGTGGCTGAGGATCACCGTGGAGAGGTCCCAGAAACCGCGTTCATCCTTTAGGCCATATTTATGGCCAGGCTATATTGCGGCCCCTGGCAAAGCCAGAGTAGGGATTTAAAAAAAAAAAAACGAAAAATTGTATCCTAAAAAGGACGGGAAGTACATTTTTAGTATGCGAGACAGGATGTTATGGATAGTCATGACTACTAACGCCACACGGCATGGACTTTCGGAAAATGAATTATGGGATTTATCAAGTCTATACCTATCGAACAGTTACTTAGAACATGCAGTAGAATTATAACACCTTATCAATGTCATTACCTCTAACATCACCATCTTTACAAAGAATTCTACTGCCAAATATATATATATATATATATATATATATATATATATATATATATATAGAGAGAGAGAGAGAGAGAGAGAGAGAGAGAAAGATACACATATGCACACACACACACACATATATATACATATATACATATATACATATGCACACACACATATATATATATATATTTACTCATTACATCAGTTTTCGCGTAGTTTATTCTCATATCAAACTTTGTGCAGCCTTGATGTCAATATCGTGTTGTAAATTCTGTTCTTGGTGGTGGATTGAACACTGATCACCTGCAAAAATAAGTTCACTGATTTCTTCAGTGTCTGTATTTGCCTCCAATGTTATTCCATCCATAAAAGTAATGAATAGCACTGGTGAGAGGACACATCCCTGTCTGACACTTGATGAAATGGCGAAGAGCAATCATTGTCCACATTTGGAGCAAGAGGACGGCAGCGAAAATGGATCGACAGCATTAAAGACACTCTTCGCATTTACAACATGACAATAGCCAGCGTGCACTGGATCGCAAATTATTCCTCCGCATGACGCTCAACGGCAGAAGTGGTTTTTATTATTATTATTCTCTAATTGTGATCTGCCTTTTAGCGTCAAGTCTGAAGAGACATGGGATTTGAACCTTGTTATATGCTACAAACCACAGGGCAATGCAGCAGTGACATCCAAACCTCTTTGTCAGACACCCATTTCCCCAATTTGAGACGCACTGGTGTATGACATCACTACGGGTGCAAACGTGCAGGCTGGCAGGTAATCGGGACAAGCCGTGACACAGATACCGTGTTTCTCCCCTTCTCCTTCACAGGCTTTCACCCTTGTTGTTACTTTGAACACACATGGTCAAGAGTTAAAGGCTGTGTATGCTTAAGACTTGTCAAACGCATTCATACACATCTGTTTTATTTCCGTGTTAGCGTGCTCAACATCTGGTTGTATGTGTACTTGAGTTTGTAGTGAAGGTTAGAAAGGAAACGATTCACAAAGATCGCGTGTGGAGGACGGTGCACTAAGTGGTCGTCGCTAACTGATAACTGCACGGGTGATACATGTAAATAAACTGAATACATGTCTAGGAATAACGAAAGAACGAAATTCAGTCATGCGATGAATAATTTCTTTGTTTAACTTACTTTACAAAAGTATATTCTTTCGTTCATTGTATCATGATCACATTTTAACAGTCAACATTTAAACAAAAGCACAGGCGCGTAATTTAATTATTTTGTTCTAAACCTAATTGGCTTGTATCATTAATTATATCTTGTGAGTGCACTTTAGATTTCAAAGGAGTGAGAAACGTGAGTAATTTCATTTTGCCTTGTATATTTTATGGAAGAGTATTCTTTAAGTATGTTTATTATTATTATTATTATTATTATTATTATTATTATTAAAATTATTCATCAGTCAGCAAGTCCTTTACAGAACGTCGCCCTCCTCACGGCACGCCTGAAAATATCCATTTCCCTAGCCAGCTCTTCGGCCCCATGTGCTTTCAGTGCCAATGCATCCTCAATGTCTCGTATCTATCTTCGTGGTGGTCGACCCCTGCCACGCTTTCCACAAACTGTACCTTCCATCACTGTCTTGTCCAAGCCGCCATGCCGCTTAGTGTGGCCAAAAGACTTCAACTTTTGGTACAGGATGCTGTTTATGAGCCAGTTCTCTTTATTCATATTATTGGGGGGGGGGGGGGTGTGTGGGGGGGGGGGGGGGGGGGGGGGGGGGGGGGGGAACAGAAGCGGATAGTTTATTTGGTGTGTCTCTGTACTTGGTTGGCGTATTGTGTGCGCCGATTTCAGTAAACTTTGAAGCAGTTAACAGATTATCAAGTATTACTCCTCTTATTGTCGGCTCTGTGGCTAAGTCTGTGGCTAACGCTTCATAATGCCGGGATGCCGGGTTCGATCCCAACTGCGGGCCATGCGTCTTACGTTGGTTTCGACAGTGGTATTGAGAAGCAATGGCAAACTACTGGACGTAAATTTGCCTAGAAAAACCACACAACAACCAGGGGCTGTTGGGGTTGTTTGTGCAACTCCTATTGTTACTATTTAAAAAAATAACTGTTAGAAATGTGAATGTAATTGCTTTGTGTGACTCGCCTCTTATAGTATGCACCTCTGGTTTTAGGGAAGTTTGAAAAGTGATTATCTTTCTAATTTCTCTTCGTTATGATTTACATTTTTTTGTTCAGTCTATATGTTCTCTTTTTGCCTAGTGGCACATGAGGTTTCAGAGAGGACCTGCCATGCCTTCCTGTCCTGTACAATCTTCAATTCAGCTTTCAGTGTCAGAGATGCCGCAGTCAGGTCACTTTCCATCCATCGTTTGTCTTCATGTCGTTTCTCCCTCTTTCTTTTTCCCTCGGGTGTCCAAATGAGAGCTTTTTTAGCAGGTATATCAGGATTCAGTCTCATGACGTTGCCAAGCCATTTCCATCATCTCTTTATCATCATGGGAGTCGCCGTGGCCGAGCGGCTAGACGCTCGCCGCGGATCGGAAGGTCGTGGGTTCGCTCCCTGGCGGAGACGGACTTTTCTTAAAAAATGACCTTGGCTCTCAGGTCGATCCAGCCTTGAGTGGGTACCGGGTGCAATCCCGGGAGGTAAAGGCGGCCGGCGTGATGCTGACCACATCACCCATCTTGTGCCGTTGGTCTATAAAAATATAGGTCTAGCCCTATATGCCCTATACGCCTAAAGGCGTGGAAAGGGTCCTTTACTTTACTACTTACTTTATCATCATAATGTCTAGAGTTTCTTGGTTTGTGACTTCAGAAAAGTTTAGTATTTGAGATTGTATCTGGCCAGACAATTGTGATAACTCTACTCAAACTCTACTCAAACATCTGTGGTGGAAAATGGAAAGCTGGTTAGCCACCTTTTTATTCATTCTCCAGCATTCTGCTTCATTAAGAACAACTAGGAAAATGCTGCTCTCGTAGCGACGGAGTTTTTGTTACTCTACAACAGTGGCTCCCAACCTTCCTAATGCCGCGACCCTTTAATACAGTTGCCTCCTGTTGTGGCGACTCTAAACGATTATTGTCATTTATAACTTCAATGAATGTGTTTTCCGATGATCTTAGGCGACCCCTGTGAAAGTGATTTTGGACCTCTGTAACATGGTTTTTTTCTGTTCGTTTATAGCAGTCTTCCTCAACTGGTGGGTTACCAAATATTTATGCCCAGAATTGATTGCAGTCTTCGAAGTCCGCATACGGGAAAACCGCCGATTGTCTTTCTCAAGTAAAGTAACGGACACTTTTCCACGCCATCAGGCGTATTGGGCATATAGGGCTAGACCTATATTTTATAGACCAATCGGCACTTAGTGGGTAATATGGTTAGCATCACGCCGGTCGCCTTTATTTACAAGGATTATACCTGGTACCCATTCAAGGCTGAGTCGACGTTGTGGAATTGTCTGTGACAGTAATAATGTCCGTACTGAACTTCCACTCGCTGACGAATTTCTATAAGCTCCCCCCCCCCCCTCCCCCCTTCATTGATTTAAAAAAAAACGATACTAGAACGCTGCTCCTCTTTTGTGCGTGTCAGACGCTGGGGAACCATCTTTAAACTGTCAGTATGCCATCACTATGTTCATCTTTACCATGATGTCACATGATGTCCTGACGTCCCCAACAACAGTACTGAAAGGTTACCAAATATTGGAAGGGTTATTGTATATTCTGTCAGACTTTCACAGTTTTCATTCGGAGCCCTTTCATATCTTTGTAAAGTAGTAAAGGAAAGGACCCTTCTCCACTCCTTCACACGTATTAGGCATGTAGGGCTAGACCTATAGACCAATCGATAGTTGATGGTTGATGCGGACAGCATCAGGCCGGCCACCTTTACTTCTTGTACCTGGTACCCACTCAAGGCTGGGTCGACCTGGGAGTCAAGGTCATTTTTGAAAAAAGTCCGGCTCTGTTAGGACCCGAACCCACGAGCTTCCAATCGGCAGGCGAGTGTCTAGCCGCTACACCACGACCACTGTCCCTCTCATATCTGGTCTAAGTTATTGGCGAACTGGCTTTCTGGGAGAGCCAGAGCACGGCCAACTGCTTTGGGGGGGGGGGGGGATCCTAGAAAGGCTTATGTGGGGCATGGCACAAACAAGGTTGAGAAACACTGGCCTAATATGTTAGAACCTACCACTTCAAGCGTCTTAGTAAAGTTTGAGGTTTGAACAACGGATCGACATCGTGGCACACAGGTAGTAACCTGTATGTGCTCCGTTCTTCATCTAACTCAAGAATGAACCCGAAGAAGCTCAGCATAGTGCACAGACTCTGTAGCATCGGCGAAGATCCTGAAAAACTTTGGGTAGATTTTGAACTCTAAATTTTGCCTGGGCAGCTCCGTTAGGCTACTCTTTTCGATTTCCTACTGCCAAGAGATTTTTTTATGTGCTCAACAATGCACACGGGCGTCCGATCTCACTACCCGGAGAGCAGAGGGAATTACTAGAAGTCCAAGTCCATGTGAAAAACATCCCAGCCCCTACCGTGGATTGAACCCGAAACCTATAGCACTCGAGGCGGACACCGTGCCTTGAGACCACGCAGCTCCATGAGCGTCCTAGTGACGAATGGAGTATATCTTAACTCAGGCATCATCTTTGTGTTCCATGCCAATAAGCACGAGCTACCAAGGTTCACCATCTTACACGATCACCAGCCTGGGACCATGTAGTTCTTGTGTCGCTGCTCACGTCAGTGGTCTACCCAGGCTACGGCAGGCACGGCAGATGTCTCGGACGTGGTTCTCCTGTGAGTTACTGTTGCGAACACACTTCGTCATTCTGAAATACCCAGCTCTGTTCAGCTGTAGGTTGTTTGACAGCATGCTCTGTGCGCAAACTAATGAAAGTAAAATTACCAAGTGAACCCACAAACAACATCCCCGTTCTCGACTGTATGGGCTGCTTCTGAATGGTTCTGTGAAAGAAACGTAACTAACCCCGTAAGTTGACTCTGTGAACTTATCAACAAACTCCAGCCAAGACCGGCTCCAGATGACAGGTTTGCTGCTGACGTCACCTAGCCGGGCTACGATACGCTTAACTTATCGTGGCTTTAAAAGTACAGGCAAAAACTGCATTTTATAAAATGAAGGACATCGTGTGCATTATATCCTTGTCATTGAGAGTTGGAAAAATAATTCTTGCTTGCTACATACATCCAGTTTTAACACATGGCTATGAATCCTGGACAATCGGTGGGCAGGAAAAACTATTTTTTTGAGGCCTCAGAAATGTGGTTTAACAGAATAATGCTTAGAATACCTTGGACAGCCAAAAAGAGCAACCAAGAGGTTTTGAAAGAGCCTGAAGACAACTTATCACAGACATCAGAAGACAGTCCAACAAATGATAAAGATGCATCTGTTGAGGAAGAATTTTACATGCAGCTTCAAAATATTATAAATAATGAAAGAAAGGGCAACTTAAAAATGTTGATGGGTGACTTGAATGCCAAGATAGGATCAGACAACACAGGTTATGAAGAAATTATGGGAAGACATGGTCTAGGAGTATTGAATGACAATGGAGAATTGTTCACAAACTTTTGTGCAGGAAACCAGTATGTTATTGGTGGAAGCATTTTTCCCCATAAAAGAATACACAAGGCAACATGGGAATCACCAGGCCATAAGACAACTAATCAAATTGACCACATATGTATTAACAAAAAGTTTAGATCATCCCTTTACGATGTTAGGGCTTTCAGAGGTGCCGATGTATTTACTGACAATTTCCTGGTGGTAAGTAAAATTTGGTTGAAACTAAAAAGATATATAACATCTTATAATCCTAAAAACCATTATAATGTAGGCTTTCTCAGGGATAAAGAAGTTATGGAACAGTTCTCAGTTACGGTCTCTAATAAGTACCAGGTGTTGCAGCAGTTAGCTGATGATGTCAACACAGAAGTCTGCTGGGATAAGATCAAAGGAATCTAGAATGAATCTTGCGTAGAAGTTCTTGGCAAGAAGAAAGGAAACATAAAGCATGGATAACACCAGAAACCATTAAACTGATTGAGGATAGGAAAAGCAAAAAGGCAGACGTCAACAATAGCAAAACTAGAGCTGCTAAAGCTAGAGCTCGGGAAAAATACACAGAAGCCAACAAGGAAGTTAGGAGGCATATAAGGGCAGATAAAGTGAAATATCTAAATGATCTAGCACAAGAAGCAGAGACAGCAGCAGCAAAAGGAAACCTCAGAGAACTTTACAGTAACACAAGAAAATTAGTAGGTAAATATAGTCAGCCAACTGGATCAATCAAAAATGGTAAAGGAAAGGTACTAACACTAACGATCAAATGGACAGATGGGTTGAATATTTGGAAATGCTTCTAAATAGACCAGGCCCAGAGGTTCCCCCAGATATCAAGCCTTTAGAAATGGAACTGGATATCAACAGTGAGATTCCATCCAAAGAGGAAATTAGAAAAGCTATCAATCTTCTCAAGGAAGGAAAGGTGACAGGCCCAGATGGTAACCCAGCTGAAGCCACCAGGGCCAACATAAACACATCAACAGAATTGCTACATAGATTATTTAGTAAAGTCTGGGAGACCGAAGAAATACCAGCAGACTGGAGAGAAGGATATCTTGTGAAACTGCCCAAAAAAAGGTGATCTACAGGAGTGGGAAAACTTTAGAGGAATTATGTTGCTGTCAGTTCCTGGAAAAATATTAAGTATAAATATTTTGGAAAGATTAAAAGATGCTATTGATAAAATGCTAAGAGATGAGCAGGCAGGTTTTCGGTCAAACAGATTCTGTACTGACCAGATAGCCACATTACGTATTATAATAGAGCAAAGCATTGAACTGAACTCACCACTTTACATTGGATTTATAGACTATGAAAAAGCATTTGACAGCATTGATAGAGAATATGGAAATTGATAAGGCACTATGGAATCCCACAGAAAATTATCAACTTAGTAAAGGCAACATATAAAGACATGAAATGTCGTGTTCTTCATGAGGGAAAGCTAACAGATGCATTTGAAATAAAAACAGGTGTGCGACAGGGATGTCTTTTGTCGCCTCTCTTATTTTACTGGCTATAGACTGGAATATGAAAAACAGTAACTGCTAACACCAAGAATGGAATTCAGTGGACCCCTACAAAACAGCTTGATGATCTGGACTTCGCTGATGATATTGCTCTTCTGTCCCATTCACGGAATCAGATGCAAGATAAATTAAATATACTTAATGTGAGATCAAAGCAGCTTGGTCTGAAAATCCATAAAGGAAAGACAAAGGTAATGATAATAAATAAGGCAAATAGTAATGTGGTTTCTCTTAATGGCACCCCACTCCAAGATGCGGAGTCGTACACCTATTTGGGCAGTAATGTAGATTAAGATGGAGGAACTGATAGAGATATTAAAATAAGAATACAAAAGGCAAGAGGGGATTTCATAGCACTAATGAATTTGTGTAGGTCAAAAGAAATTAAAAGAAATACTAAACTAAAAATTTTTAATTCTAATGTCAAATCAGTACTATTGTATGGGACAGAAACATGGAGAACAACCAAGGCAATTACTAATAAATTACAGACATTCATTAACTGGTGCCTGCGAAGAATAAAGGGAATTAAATGGTATGATAGAATAATAGTATGATAAAATAACTAATGAAGAACTTTGGGAGAGAACTTAACAGGCTCCAGAGGACTAAGAGGTGAGGAAAAGACGCTGGCGTTAGATAGGACACACGCTGAGAAAATAGGAGAACAGCATAACTAGAATGTCTTTGCATTGGAACCCACAGGTGCATAGGAATAAACGAAGGCGAAAAAACACATGGAGAAGAGAGCTGGATAATGAAGTTAGTGTCACATATCTCTCCTGTCACGTGCCTGATTTAAGGATTTCTCCTTAAAAACCAACAGCACTCTGAAATAATTATGTTGAGTCGTTGGCTCATATTGGTCTAAGGGATGCCCCGTGGCCAAAATACGCTCAACTTATTTCAGGAGTAGGGCAACTCAAGTTTTGGCACTACAAAATATATAATATTCCTAGGCACACTTAGCTGGACACCCCCACTACTATAAAAAGGTAGCCCCCAGGTTATGATAATATACTATCATAGCCATGTTAACACATATAACACTTATTACTCACACAAACATCAAAGCAAGACAGTTAGAATGGTGAAATAGGGACGCCTAAGTCAGCCATGAAATTGTGTGCATGTAATCAGTACAATATATACATATAATAATGAATAGATCAACAAGAGTTCAGTGAATGGAGCTCAGGAAACATTGACACAACCCAGATATTGCAGCAGCCAGATGTAGTCTTGAGGAGTACATGAGTTCATCATCGGACTGATCAGGTGCTGTGGGAAAAGAGCATGTAATGTGAATAAAAGATCACTTAGCCCAGTTCGTAGGTCAATGCTCCCCTCAGTCCATGGTGATTCGACTGTAGTTGACTCAATCAGTAGTAGGGCCTTGATTTGATCTGGTACAAGCTGACTGTCACGAGCGAGGACACAGGAACTACCCAAGAGCCCAACAAAGCTCTTGGAGACTGTGATGCCCACTGCCGGTCTCACAGGTGGTGACACAATAACTGCATAAGAGCCCAACAAAGCTCTTGGAGACTGGTTCTCTGGATTGATGACATAGGTGTCTGCAATTGTCCATGGTCCTGGAACTCACAAACAAGCTCTTGCCATGTTGAGGTAGTGGCACAGTGTACAGGACTTTTGGATCTGCTTGGTGCACAGAATGGTATAGGTTGGTGGTTGTTGGCTGGACTGTGATTCGTCTGCCTGATCTCTAAGGAGGTATCATCCTGTCAGGAAAAAACTCAGAATTAGTAATCAGCCTTATTCACACACAAGCTCATCCTACCTCTGCCACCTTTCTCCAATCCTCGGAGTGTAACTCTCAAAATCAGGAGACAATGTCTCCTTTCATTTATCTGTCTGTAAGATAGTGCAACAGATAGAAAACAAGGTATATAGTGGAGATAGATAGACACTACCACACATAAATCATCTTCTCTCCACCCTCACCTCTGCACTCGCACTCGCAGACATACAATGTTTACAGTTAGTACCTATATATATATTCCGTCTCCACAGGTCGTTCACTACACACCCACTGAATCTGTGTCAAACGCACCTTTGACTCAAAGCGCCTAGCCCGGACGGCACAGTATTTCACCGGTTAAAGATGACCTAGATTCCTTATTTCTGTTATGCGGCCAAAACTTCTTTTGACGGGTCAGAGAATAATTACCTGTAGGGTTTAATATCTTTACAAATGGTATGGGTTATGTAGAGCACCAACTAATTAGTCTGTACAGGGGAAGGTCTAATGTTCGGAGCTTGATCTCTGGACATCAAGAACGGTCGAACTCTGTGCGATCACACAGCTGACTCTGCCCTCTCTGCAGCAGTGGTCAACTTTAAAAAGACATCAATTATGGAATTCGTAAACTATAATCAACTTACCCAAGCTTAGGAAATCTTCCAAGATAGAAATGGAACTTTGAATGCGTCAATTTCTACATAGACTGTATACACGTCTTGACACTTTGGGATCAGGCGAAAGAATGTTTTTTTCAAAATCAAACATAGCGTCTCTAGGAAAGAAGTCCCCTGTATTCCTGTCCAAGCAGTAAACCGGTTTACAGGAATTCCCAAAAAAATTACCAGAAATCGTCAACCTACAGTTGCAAGTTTGAAAATGAAGATTTATCAAAGCAACTAGAGGGTCTAGAAATGAATATATTACCAGATAAAGGTATATATCAATATAAGGGACTATATACCCTTCCGGACGGGTTTAAGTTTGAAATTTGACTGAGCGCGAGGGAAGTCAAAGTCGCGACTCGCCCATTGTGTAGGGTTGGCTGCTCACCTCACGACAGTTAGAAAGATGGGGAGGACATGGGGAGAGCTCCATGCAATGGCGAAGGATAGAACGAGTTGGCGTGAGTTGGTTGAGGGCCTATGCTCCATTTTGTGATAGAAAGGCAGAAAGGCAGAAGAAGAAGAATACAGTCATCATTTTTCGGCCATGTTATGAGAAGAGGGAAATAGAACATGTTATGACCACTGGAAAGATCTGTGGAAGGAGGTATAGAGGAAGACAACGAGAGAAGATTCTTGACAGTCTTGTTGCATGGCATAGAGGTGTGTCGGCACACGAACTGATACATGCTGCAGGAGATCGCAGTTCGTGGAGAGGCAGGATCGCCCACGCCAGTCGGCAAGGTACCTGATGATGCGCTTTAAACGTTTTCAGAGTATCGTAGCCCGGTTAGGTGACGTCAGCTGGAACCGGTTTTGTCCCAGCCATGTCATAAAGCGGGTGTGCGACTGGCACAGCGGTCTCCAACTTGGGGCGAAAGGGAAGCGATAAGGTTTCAAGGGTGTTCAAGGAGGCCGTCGAGACCTTTTAAAATTGGGTGCATCTGTATTTGTAATAATCTATTAAATTATTTTTTTTTTTACATTTTAATAATTATAAAGGAAATAATAAAATATTTTAAAACTATTTATAAAACAAAAAGCCAAGGAAATTTTGGTTGTTTAGTTTTCATAAGCCCTTTGTTTATCCATAATTTAAAATCTAATTAACATGAGAACACATGTATTTATATTTAAAAAACAAATTCTGACCAAAATGTATCTTCATACTGTTTATTTATTGCGGAATCTAGTGTCCTTCTGTTTTAATCATATGTTATCTTGGGGGCGGGGTGTATTGCCATACACTCAAGGAAAGATTTCAACCCGAAGGAACAGTATATCAGCGAGCTTCCCAATATAACAAACACAAACAAAACGTGAACGTTGCGGCTATGGAGCTTCATCAGAACATACACAAATTAGACAATACTACAGAAATACACAATATCAATTATCTTCGTATCTCGAATCAGCCAAGTCAATGTCTAGCCAATAGACCGGGGGGAAAAGGGGGGGGGGCATTTTGGAACAGGAATATAAATTTCCCTGGGAAAGCCACTGGCAGGAAGAAACTGTTTCTTTACTCAGTTTCGCGTGTCTTGCTATATGATCAAATAAGTTTTTTTTAAATTTTTTTTTTAATCTACAACTTCAAGCATTAGAATGGAAGTGGAGGCAATCACTGCAGCTCTGAAGTGGATGGCAGAAAACAAAGTTACCAGAGGAATTATTGTGTCTGACTCTCAGTTGACATTGCGGAAGCTTCAAAATGGAATAATGAGGCATGAGTGGATACCATGCATAAGCACGCTAACATTGCAGGGAATTACGTGGATATACTGTCCGGGATATGCAGGAGTGCGAGGGAAGAGAAAGCGGATTATCTGGCTACAACAGCGAAAGCTACATGAACACTCGTATTGTATAAGGGAGATATTCTGAAGACCATATATGAACGACTTTTGGCTGAAGACACGAGATTGGAGGAAATAACATGAGCAAGAATGTGTGAACGAGAAATTAAGCGCGGATCCGGCAAGGAAGGTCGGATGAGAGGAAGAGATCGGCATGTGTAAAATCAGTTTACTACGGGGACAGTTAGCATCTACACCTTACATCATTTTCTGCGGGAAACGGAGCATCTATAGGTATGCCCTTTGTGCTATGATGTCGATTCCTAAATCAGTAATCAGTAATCAGGAGGGTGCGACCTTAAAAAAGGTGGAAACCACTGGACTAGAAAGTACTTTTACCCAACAGAGCCTCGGGAAGCCGCTGACTGTAGCCAGCATGTGTGTGACTCACTGTAAAACCTGGCGATGACTTACGACGTGCCGCCTTGTGAGACGGTCTACATTACACAGTGTATCTGTAATGGATTATCGCTTTTTTAACCATATCATAAGCTCGTGGGGGAGGGGGGGGGGCTGAGTGGTGATGAGGTATGGTGTCCGCCCCGATTGCTGGAGGTCTTGGGTTCATGCCCCCGGTGAAGGCTGGGATTTTACACGTGGAAGGACTTCTAGTAAATTCCCCTGGTCTCTGGGTAGTGAGATCGGACGCCAGTGTGTATTCTTGCACAAGTAAAAAAATCTCTTGGCAATTGGAAATCAAAAAGAGTAGCCTAGCGGTTCTGTCCGGGCAAAATTTCGAGATATTTCAGGGTCCACGCCGGTGCTACGTAAGCCCGTGCACTGCGCTAAGCTACTTCAAAGTCAGACGTGAGTTAGAAGTAGAACAGAGCAGTTATGGTTTATACCTCAACTGATTTTCTGCATCAGAAGAGGGCAGTGTAATACAGTGGGCATGCTTCGAGAAGGGGAGATGTGTAGGGGAATAAAGGCGGAATCGAAACCAACAAATTGAAATGTCTTTGAATTATTCAAATGTAACTACGAGACACCGGATCAGAAATTACAATATTAGGAAATATATTGGGACGGAACAAGTACTAAACTACGTCGAGACAACAGATCAAATGGTTTGGACATGTGTCAAGATTACAACCAGATAGTGCATCCCATAGAGTCCTGCCACTTAGACACAGTGGGAGCAGGGCTAGAAGTCGACAACACAAGGAAGAAGAAGGAGGAGGAGGAGAAGAAGAAGAAGAAGAAGAAGAAGAAGAAGAAGAAGAAGAAGAAGAAGAAGAAGAAGAAGGAGAAGGAGAAGAAAAATAAGAAGAAGATGATGATGGTGGTGGTGGTGGTGATGATGATGAAGGAGGATGAGAACAAGAAGAAGAAGAGAGATAGAGGCAGACCATAAAGAAGATGTTGGACCGACTGACGTTAGAGCTTGGAGGAACACTCGTATCAGAATACTTGTATGAGAAATGTTTTATATTCATCGTGACCGTGGACACACATGACGACCAGGACCCCACGGTTTGGCAAGCATTCAAATACCAGCAAGGAAGTCTACCATAACATGAAATTCCTTCAAGTAGTTTTGTCTACAAACGAATTACCCCTGCGTAATGAACCGACTGACAATACAAGCTTACTTGCTTTTATCAGGCTACTCACGTACTCTTTCTCATTTACTTTGATGCTGTATTATGGAGGGTTCATTTTCTTTATTTTGACCAATGCTTGTGTATTTAAGCTGTTTAAACTAAAACTCTTTTAAGACCTCCTGTTACAATTATGTTCCCTTTATGTCCATCATTTCTTGCTGTAGTATTTTATATTCTGCAGTCAAAACTATTTCGTCAGCATTAATAGCATCATAGATTAGTATAGGGCCCTTTTTGCCCGTTAAGGCGGTACTGCACATACAATGATATATTGGAAGAAAGAAGGTCAAAGTAGCATTGTTACTACAGTCGTATGTATATTTGTTTTTAATTATTCACAGCCCATTGAATCTCATCATAGACAATAAAGACAATTGTAGTGCTGTTGTTTATGACGTCGTGTCAAGTTTTTATACTTGAACTTATGAAGTGGTCATCCATATCTACCTGTAGATATCGCATTGTAACAATGGCATGTAACGAGCCAGGGGCAGTTTTTAGACCTTAGAGAGCTTCAGGAATCTGCTGCCAGCCCCACATGGTTAATAAAGCTATTCATATTGGATTTTGAATTAGGAATAGACATCACAGCATCAGGGACACCCCCATTAGCGCTCCGTCTCCATCTTCAGCTGCAGACAAAGAGTTACAATTCCGATGGTACCAGTAATTGTCTGATTGTGTATCCGTCTCGCTTTTCCCCTGAGTGTTGAGCGCCGGCTAGATCCCCTTTAACTCCTCACAGTGCCATTCTTCCCGGACCGTAATGATCCATCTGTGCCTTCGCACTATTCAATCGCTCCCGGAAAGCCCTCGCATCATTCAGCCTGTCGTACATCAGTTTACCACCAGTCAGTGCAGAACCGGCCAGTCTATCTACCTGCTCATTTTCCAAAACACCGCCATACCTGGAGAACATTTCCAAAGGATGCTGATGAGCTATTCAGTACCCTCTTAACGAATGGGACCCACTGGGCACTTGCCGGTGGGGTTCTACGGGCACAGAGGCCCTATGCTGGTCTGGGTATGTCGGGTGACTTGCCGTAAATAAACATTTCGTTTGTGTCAGTGGTTGTCGCACATTGATTTGCACAGGAGCCTGAAATGCTGTGAGTCTGGGAAGTTTTTGGCACTCGGAAGTCGTGGTAACGAGGTTGCTAGGACGCTGGATAGCCCGCCCTATTGTCTTGGGTTCGAATCTCACTGAATGTTTTTTTTGTGGCTATCCTCCGAATAACGGGCACATATTATGGCGACCAAAAACAGGGCCTCAGTCACGTGTCAGTTGCGCCCTTCCGGCAACCTAATTTGCAGTTTTTTGGCTCACGCGGCGTGGATTGGGGCTAAACTAGATGGCTGAGACTCACGAGCAAAGCTGCAGGAGATGCGGAAGCTGCTTCTCGTCTGTCCCAGCCATATAGTTTAGCCCCAATCCACGCCGCGTGAGCGGCATGGGGAATACTCTCGGCGGTGGCGGTAGTCGCTAGAAAACCGCAAATTAGGTCGCCAAAAGTGCGTAATTGCCACCCGACTGGGGCCCTGTTAGGGTATTTTGCGGCCGCCCTTATATGTGCCCGTTTTTCGGAGGATAGCCGTTTTTTTTTTTTTTTAAATATATGTCTTTTGTTCTCAGTTTGACTCAACCCCAGATAGGTAGCAGCTGGGAAGTAAAGGATGTCAGGGTACAGTTAGTTATTAGTTAGTCGACAGATTATCGTCATTGCACATCGAACCATGCAGTCCATAAGTGCTCGGATCCCTTCCTTAGTAAATACCTCGGTGTAGCGGCAGACGACACCAATTCTATGTTGGTTTCGGATTCTTCTTTGGCTTCCTGTATAGTGCTCTTCTCTGGCCACACCGCTTGTAACAGACTGCTCCTGCAATCTGGTCATTGTTGCAGATTCACAGTCATCACTTGGTTCTCGAAAACGTCTTACTTCTCCAGAGTAATGCTGAGCTTGGCTCATAGAGTGCCAGTCGCTCTTTAAAAATATGTGTCCTGCACCAGATACCCATAAGAAAACATTAACACCCAAGGCACAGGAAGCACATACAGGGGCACACAAAACAGAACCCTCACCAGACAAGGGACCAACCGAGAGACCCATACATGTTGAGAAATGACAACATCACACAGCTATCCACAGTAAGCCACAACTCTTGCCACGACAAACAGTCTAAGTCATTACAGTTGGCGCAGATAAAAAGAGACCACAGTTATAATCGAAGTTGTTCTCAGCAGGATTTAACATAGTCAATTTTGTCCCTTCCAAAATAACAACAACATTAAGATTCCATACTAACTGCGCCAGGGGGCTAAAAGGGTCTGTAAATTATGGAAAAATCTTCACTTTCTAACCTCTCACTACGGAATTTGTTTACAATAGAATAAATATCAGTATCAGTTGTTAAGCGTCCACAGTGTACAGGAGCCACTAGTTTAATAATGAGACTGATGTTATTATGAGCGACACAAACAACGCCATCCATGAAATAAAACCGATCATCCAAACAGGCGCCATTCATCGCTGATCTGAAGTTTGAAGCTTAAGGAATCGATGATCTGTCCAAATTATAACGCTATACTGCCAACAGACAACAAGTACCCGCCATTTTGTTTAGCTAGTGAAAGTTGCATCGTTACGAATGATGCTGATGATAAGGGTGATTATATACCTAACATGCCAGTGGCTTTAAAAGGGTCATCTGCCACAAATAACAGCTAGCAGTACCATTTGACTGTCGGCTGTGTGGCTAAGTCGATGCGAACGCTTCGTAATGCCGGGATGCTGGGTTCGATCCCAGCTGCGGGCCATGCGCTCTCCGTTGGTTTCGACAGTGGTATCAAGAAAGCCGCCCGTCCAGAAGTAATGGTAAACTACTTGACGTAAATTTGCCTAGAAAAACCACACAACAGTCAGGGGCAACTATATATATATATATATATATATATATATATATATATATATATATATATATATATATACACACACCCAACATGCCAGTGGTTTTAAAAGGGTCATTTGCCACAAATAACAACTAGCAGTACCATTTGAGTATTACTACTTCCCCCCCTTCCCCCCCCCCCCCTTTCTGAACGCCAGACATTCAGTAAAATTCCCGAAAAGTTGCGTTCCCTGAATAAAATATTTATGCCCTAACTCAACACTGTCCTTCAGCTCTGCCTTGACTGCAGATAAAGATTTTATTTCTGTCCTTTCTAATCCTGGTGTGTTTATTGCTGTTTAACGTCACAGCGCACTACTTGATGCTCTCTTGACATCCCCGCTCACATGACTGTTGGAGGTTTCACGTGCCTGTGTTATCTTGCTGTGTTCCTCGTGTGTGTTATGTGTTTATAATTGTCTTTCCGATGCTGTGAGCAAGATATCTCCAACATGGAATGTTGTCTTTCATTTTAGTTTTCAAATACTGAATACGGTAAAGTTTAGTTGCATCTCCTTTTTGCAGACCTTCGCAGAACCAACTCCAACATTTTTGGGCTATTTATGATTTCACTGTCAGCTCTGTGGCTAAGTCGATGCGAACGCTTCGTAATGCCGGGATACCCGGTTCGATCCCAGCTGCGGGCCATGCGTCTTGCGTTGGTTTCGACAGTGGTATCAAGAAAGCCGACCGTCCAGAGGGCAATGACAAACTACTGGACGTAAATTTGCCTAGAGAAACCACACAACAGCCAGGGGCTGTTGGGTTTGGTTCTGCAATGTCCTGTAAAGGATACACAACGAACCTTGTGACAACTAGACAAGTTACGTTCAGTAGTTTGTTTCCGAGATATGGGTCTAAACAGAAATGATGAGAATACCCTGGATCGGAAAAAAAAAGTAATGACAATTTTAAAAGAAACTGATTCACGAAGAGAATTGATTGCAAACATCCCAAGGAAACGATCTAAATACTTTGTTCATGTCATGAGAAGGAGACAACTGGAGTAAATCGTGACAGTTGGAAAGTTGAAGGGGAGGAGAGGCATAAGGAGACAGAAAGAACAGATGCTGTCAGTCTGAGATCATAACATAAGGAATCGTCTGTATCCGAGCTGATTGAAAGTACGCGGGACAGAAGGTAGCGGATGGATGGACTTGACTACCAACGCCACACGACATGGACTCTCAGAAGAAGAAGAACAAGAAGCTTGCATTTACTCACTGAATATGGACTCTGGATACCACTGTTGAAACAACGCAAGGTGGTTTGCTGCCAAATCGCCCTGATCCGGAAGTGCGCTTCGGAACGCCTAAGCCACAGACGCTGACACAAAAGGATTGCCGAGCCTAAAATATTTACCTCAGAGGCAACAGTAGGCAGTATTGTTAGACTGTTTAGGCAAACCATTTGTCAGCGCTTGTGCAATACACTGTGGTGAGTACAGACATCTTTTTAAACACTTTACGGAGAGTACAAACACTTTTTATTTTCGTTCAGTTATAATCTTTGTGTAGGTTTAATGTCATATCATCGAGGTTTTTTTTTTAACACTTAATTGTTACAAGAAGATTCTTAGAGTACAATGGAGCAAGAATAAGAACAACATGTGACACTCTTGAGGATTTGGGCATACAGATTGTTGGCTTAGAAGTAATATCGATTCTTCTTTTTGTTGATGTTCTTTTTCTGGTTCTTCTTGTTATTTTGTTGTTGTTGTTGTTGTTCTTGTTGTTGTTGTTGTTCTTCTTCTTCTTCTTCTTTTTCTTCTTCTTCTTCTTCTTCTTCTTCTTCTTCTTCTTCTTCTTCTTCTTCTTCTTCTTCTTCTTCTTCTTCTTCTTCTTCTTCTTCTTCTTCTTCTTCTTCTTCTTCTTCTTCTTCTTCTTCTTCTTCTTCTTCTTCTTCTTCTTCTTCTTCTTCTTCATCTTCTTCTTCTTCTTCTTCTTCTTCTTCTTCTTCTTATTATTATTATTATTATTATTTATTACTATTATTATTATTACCGAACCCCCCCCCCTCCATCTTCTAGCCTTGTTCTGGCTATCAGGGCCAGGTTTTAAAGAAGGCTAACCTTGGTATATGCTACGTAGTTGCTACTATTTACGGCC